>BLSH010102371.1:78958-105578 GCA_018402905.1 Glandirana rugosa
TATATATGTGTGTGTGTAATATATATATATATATATATATATATATATATATATATATATATATATATGTGTGTATGTGTATGTGTGTGTATATATATATATATATATATATATATATATATATAATATGAATATTTATATATGTCACGGAACGCTTTCATAAGACGGGGGGAACTTGAAACGCTGGAAAACGGTGTAAAGTCCGAAGTTTGTATTTCTATATTTTGACATTAAAAAACACTTCTTAGTTGTTGTTCACCCTGTGTTAGTACTTCACCTTGCTTTAAATAACCTATAAAGTTTGAAAAAATTGTTTATTTTTTGACTTTTTAATATATATATATATATATATATATATATATATATATATATATATATAATGTGTGTGTGTATATATTTATCCACTTACCAACCGGGCCCCTTTTTTACATTTGTTGGTTACAAGCTAAAAACAGTTTTTTTTTGCTAGAGAATTACTTAGAACCCCCAAACATTCTATATATTTTTTTGCAAACACCCTAGAGAATAAAATGGCGATCGTTGCAATACTTTTTGTCTCACGGTATTTGCGCAGCGGTCTTTCAAGAGCGATTTTTTTTTTTGGAAAGATTTCACTTTTTTGAGTTAAAAAAATAAGACAACAGTAAAGTTAGCCCAATTCTTTTGTATATTGTGAAAGAGGATGTTACGCCGAGTAAATAGATACCATACATGACACGGTTGAAAATTGCACGCACTTGCGGAATGGCGACAAAATCCGGTACTTGAAAATTTCCATAGGCGACGCTTTAAACATTTTTATCGGTTACCAGGTTAGAAGTGCAGAGGAGGTCTTTTGCTAGAATTATTGCTCACACTCTGGCGATCGCGGCGATACCTCACATGTGTGGTTTGAACACCGTTTTCATATGTGGGCGCGACTTACATATGCGTTTTCTTTGCTGCGCGAGCTCACGGGGACGGTGGCGCTTTACTTTTTTTTTTTATTTTAATTTTATTTATTTTTAACACTGTTCCTTCAAAAAAAAATTCTGATCACTTTTATTGCTATCACAAGGAATGTAAACATCCCTTGTGATAGTAATAGATGGTGACAGGTACTCTTTATGGAGGGCTGAGGGGTTTAAAAGACCCCCCATCTCTCCTTTGCACTTCACAGTATTCAGATCACCAAAAACGGCTATTCTGAATGCTGTCATTTTTTAAAAATTGGCGCCGTTAGCTGCCAAGTAAACCGGAAGTGACGTTGTGACGTCGCTTCCGGAATTTGCAGAAGGAGACCTGATCAGAGCCAATTCCGGCCTCTGCCAGGTCTCCTTCTAGCCGGCGGAGGTGCCGGATCGTCGCTCCGGTGGGACGGGAGGCCGGAGAAGAGTGGTGGAGGCGGCAGGAGGGGGGATGTCCCCTCCTGCCCCCTGGAATAACGGCTGAACGGCTCCCGAGCCGGATCAGTCGTTATCCCTGTATAGCCGACCGTCCACTCTAAAAAACGATACCTGCAGCTGCAGGCTATGTCCCGGTACAGCCACACAAAACCAGCCGCCGCTTATTTACGACGCTGGTCGGGAACTGGATATAGATATATATATAGATATATATATATATGTATATGTGTGTGTGTGTGTATATATTTTAGCAGAGACCCTAGGGAATAAAATGGCGGTCATTGCAATTTTTTTATATCATACGGTATTTGTGCAGCAATTTTTCAAACACAATATTTTTGATCAAAATACAATTTCACTAATTAAAAAAAAAAACAAACACGATATTTACCCCAATTTTGTTCTATAATGTTAAAGTGGTCAAATGCATGCATGATGACACATTTATTCTTTCATGTATATAAAGATGGCATATTATTATAATTCATATATATATATATATATATATATATATATATATATATATACACAGTATCTCACAAAAGTGAGTACACCCCTCACATTTTTGTAAATATTTCATTCTATCTTTTCATGTGACAACACTGAAGAAATTTTTATATACATTTTTAAAGATCGCAACTGAAGTTGGAAGAGTTCCCTAAACGATTCCTGTCCGTTGTCTTTAATTACGAAAGATAGATATTAGGGCAAAGGGTTTCTTTTCTGGAGAATGTGATGGCCGTTCATGCTTCAGACCCAGGAGCAGCCGCTATATATATATATATATGTGTGGTGACTCAGTGGCGCGTCCTATCCCCAGACGTCAGTTTTGACGAAACGTACGTCGGGAGGGAGCGCTGACGTCACCATAGGTGTTTTACATACCTGAAGTACGGGAGCCGGCCGGTTCATTAGTTTATATGCTGCTATCCGTTTTATCCTTCTGAGTATTTTCTATTTTACTGTTTAACCTGTGCAATCAGTACTTCACTATTGGGGCCTCCATTGTCTTTTTGTCGGTGCCCACGGCAATATCCGCCTGTCGGAACGAAGAGTGCGTATGTGGACACTCTGTACCTAGGAAGGTGACAAAGTACCTGCACCCTAAGGGAGATTTAATGTTGATATAAGACTCTGGAGGAACCCGGTGTTAAGGAGCGGTGGCCTGGAGAATTTTAGTTTCATGCTCATTACCCAGCTGGGTCTGGTATGCCTCCTAATATCTTGGTGGTGGGCGCACATGAATTTTGAACACACTGGTAGAGTTGAGCGAACCCGAACTGTAAAGTTTGGGTCCGTACCGAACTTTCAGGTGTCCGTGTCCCGAACCCGGACGTTGAGGAAAAAGTCCAGGTTCGGGTTCTGGGTTCTGGAATTTTATCACGCATGTTGAATAGCAGCTGGGCAGCCAATCAACAAGCGTTTCACTGGTTTTCCCTAGAAGCCACCACAGCCATGCCTTGCTGTCACCTCAAAATAACTCAACACACAGTCATTAATGTCTAAACTGCTGCCAACAAAAGTGAGTAGAATAGAATATTTACAAAAATGTGAGGGGTGTACTCATGTTTGTGAGGTACTGTGTATAAAAAAATAATACATTTAAATTGCCATCAATGCAAAAAATGTTTTAAAAAAATGGTGTGGGGGTCCCCCCTCATGCATACCATAGCAGATGAGCGAGGGCCCCCACCCTGAACCACACCAGGCCACATGCCCCCACCCCAAAACACCTTGTCCTCATGTTGATGGGGACAAGGGCCTCTTATCGACAACCCTGGGCTGTGGTTGTGGGGGTCTGCGGGCGGGGGGGGTCCCAGATCCCAGTCCCCCCTTCATGTCAATGAGTATGGGGTACATTGTAACCTTACCCATTCACCAAAAAAAAGTGTCAAAATTAAAGACAGGAGGCAGTTTTTGACAATTCCTTTAAAAAATAAAAAAAAATGTCCCTCAATGCAGAGTCGCTGTCAATCACGAGGACCCCCTGCTCCAAAACACCCCATGTTGAGGGCATGTGGCCTGGTATAATTCAGGAGAGGGAGGGGCGCTCACTCACCTCCCCCCCCACTTTCCTGACCTGCCAGGCTGCACGCTCGGGTAAGGGTCTGGTATGGATTTTGAGGTGGACCCCACGCCTTTCTTTTTTTATATATTGTGGAATTCCCCTTAAAATCCATATTGGACCCCAATGGCCCAATCAGGGCTTAGAATGCACTGTGCAACCTGCAGTGCATTGTGGGGCGCTCAGCAGATGACCTTCCCCAAAGGGCTTAGAATGCACTGTGCAGCGCATTGTGGGGTGCTCAGCGGGCGAACATCCCGCCGAGCTCCCCACAAATTAGGGCGTTCACTGAACTGGCAGGTAGGCGATGTTCTGGCTGAACTCTTGCTCGGCTCAAATTGTTCAGCCCTGTTTGCTAGAATGGCGGCTGCCCGGCTCTGCACTCATCTCTGCTGTACGACGGGAAACAACAATGCGCTTTTTTTGTGAACATGTAAAAATGCAAAGCGCGGCGGAGGACCATCTGGCGGACACCTGTGATAATGATCCGCGCACTATTTATAGAGATAAATAAATGGCGTTGAGGATTGCTTAATGCACCGCGGCAAATCCACTTACGGACGCCGCTCTTCACAGAGAAGAGTTGTGTGAGTTCAGACAATGACTTCCTCAAGTCTCTTCCTATTCCTCATCTAAACTCTCATCACTGAAAGCGATTCGCACTCATGGAGGGCCGAGGAACCGCGATCATATGCGACTAAGACCCCTTCACACTTGTGCTAGTTGTCCTGCGATTTAGGACTGCAAAGTCGCATGACAAGTCATTCCCCATTATTTCCAATAAGTACCATTCATATCTGTGTGACTTTCAAGTAGTGCCGACTTCAGAGTAGTCCCTGCATTACTTTGGCCCAACTTTGATGCAACTTGAGGTCCATAGACTTCAATGTTTAACCCTCAAAGTTTCATGCAAATTGCACCTGAATAATATAGATGCGATTTTTGTACTACTTCTGTACGACTTTTTAATATGTTTTCATTGAGCCAAAGTTGCAACAAAGTCACACTGATCCCAAATCGCCGTAAAATCGCGTCAAAATCACGGTAAAATTGCGTCGCACGAGTATGAAAGGGACCTTAGGAACGCAGAGCGGCGCATCTTGCTCCTTTTTGTCTGGGCTTTAGCAGACCTGTGCTGGAGGTTGTCCATCACCAATTAGCCGGGCTGAAGATGGAGCAGGAGCTTCTGCTGGTGGAATCACTTACATCATTCAGGTCGCAGCTTCCCTGCCTTCTTCTCCCGGCTAATCCGGTTTTAAGATCCGCCTCCTGTCCTGATTGGCCAGGAGGAGAAGCTGGAAGACAATAGCATATATTGATTCACCAGTGTCACAAGTGGGTGGGCATTGCGACCTGAGCCCAACATTTTTTAAACCAATTAGAGCCTGAGGCTCTAATCATGTGCTTCAAAAAAAAAAAACACTCATAGAAACCAGCGCCCCGCATGGGGATTAGGGGGGCGGCGCCCTGCGTCCCTTATGGACCAGCTGCCGCTGAAAAAGACCATCCAGTGCTCAGACCAAGAACCTTCACCCAGGGACTATGGCACGTAATGGTTTCAATGATACAGCCCTCCTCAGACTGGGCAATCTTCAAACTGAAAACATATACAAGCGGGCGCAAACGCCTTGTGCATTACCTCCAAAACCATTTATTAAAATCATAAGACAATGTTATGCTCACAAAGGCAGAATAAAATCAACCTTAACAACAGCACCACTCCAGCAAGGGAGATGGGCATCCCAACCGATGCCACACGGAGGAAACGCTTACGCGTTTCGGGGGACACACCCCCCCTTCCAACCAGACAGTGTACCGCTATTTATATGTTTGCACATGCAGGCCCCCCCCCCACCCACCCAGCGTGAAAATGGGTGGAGGCACCTAACACCCCCTCCACGCTTACACACCAGCCCCCTAGAACAAAAAAAAAAAAAACGTTGATGCGACTTTGGCTTTAAACACTTGAATCGGAAGGCTTTCCCACATTAGGACCAGAGCACTTTTTGTGATTCTGCACTGCGTCGCTCTAACTGACAATTGCGTGGTTGTGCAACATTGTGGGGCTTAAAAAGTGACCTAACAGATTAGGGAAGCTCTTGGATTTGGTCCAAACAGGGTGCTAGATTTATTAACCACTTCAGCCCCGGAAGGAGTTCCCATGTTAGGCACTGTGTTATTTTAACTGACAATTGTGCGGTCGTGCGACGTTGTACCCAAACGAAATTGAGGTCCTTTTTTTCCCACAAATAGAGCTTTCTTTTGGTGGTATTTGATCACCGCTGCGTCATTTCTGATCGCCGCTATAAACAAAAGAGCGACAATTTTGCAAAAAAAAAAACAATTTTTCTTACTTTTTGCTAAAATACAAATCCAAAAAAGAAATATATAAAAAAACGAATTTATTCATCGGCTTTGGACGATTTATATTCTTCCTCATATTTTTGGTTAAAAAAAAAAATTGCAATCTGCGTTTTTATTGGTTGGTTTGCGCAAAAGTCGCAGCGTTTACAAACCATGAGAGTTAATTTCTGGCCTTTTTACAATTTTTTTTTACTAGTAATGGCAGCGATCTGCGATTTTTATCGGGATTGCGCTATTGCGGCGGGCATGTCAGACATTTTTGACACTTTTTTTGGCACCAATGACATTTATACTGCGATCAGAAATTTAAATATCCCCTGATTACTGTATAAATGTCATTGGCAGTGAAGGGGTTAACCTGCAGGGGGCGATCTAGGGGGTAACAGTGTTCCCTAGGAGTGTTCTAACTGTGAGGGGGTTGGGCTGTTATGGGCACCAGAGATCCAACTGATCCCAGTGACAGGGATCAGTAGATCTCTTACATGCCGTCTGTCAGAATGGGGAACCGCCGTGTTTACATCGGCGGTTCCCTGTTCTGGCTCTGTCACAGCCCATCGCGGGTCGCCGGCGGACGTTGAGTCCTCCCGAACCACGGCCCCGCTCAGGGAGCGTACGGCGGGAACGAGCGCGCGCCCGTGAGTGATGACTATAAGTGATGATTCACCGGACAGAGCCACACTGTCGCTACTTATAGTAGTTACGCGGTCATCAAGTGGTTAACCACTTGCCGACCGTATAACTTAGATATACTGCGGCAAAGTGGTACGGAAGCGCTGGCTCGTGTACCGAATACGGGATCTGACATTTTCGGGTCTAGGGCATGCCACCAGCGGCCCGCTTCTGCTGCGATGGCGCGGCGCGTACATCGGATATCTGCTGACACCTGCCGATTGTCAGCACGCAGGCAGAATGGCAGTCTATGCAAACAAGGCAGATCGCCGTTCTGGCAGTAGGGAAGGCATGGGTCCTGCGTTCATGCAAAGCAGACACACGGATCCATGCCTTCCCTTAGTAAAATCACCTCACCCCCACAGCACACAAACACTGGTTAGGCACACAGTTAAACCTTTGATCCCCCCCGATGTTAACCCCTTCCCAGACAGTGTCCTTAGTACAGTGACAGTGCGTATTTTTAGCACGGATTGCTGTATTAGTGTCACTGGTCCCCAAAAAGTGTCAGTTAGTGTCTGATTGTCCGCTGCAATATGGCAGTCCCACTATAAGTTGCTGACCACTGCCATTACTAGTAAATAAAAAAAAATAATAAAAATGCCTTAAAGCTATCCCATAGTTCAGTGGTTCTCAACTCCGGTCCTCAGGACCCACCAACAGGCCAGATTTTAAGTATTACCTTGGGGAGATGCAGACTAGAATACTGCAATCACTGAGCAGCAAATTATATCACCTGCGATGCATTTCAGTTATCCTGCAAACCTGGGCTGTTGGGGGGTCCCGAGGACCGGAGTTGAGAACCACTGCCATAGTTTGTAGACGTGATAACTTTTGTGCAAACCAATCAATATCCGTTTATTGGGATTTTTTTTTACCAAACATACAGTACGTAGCAGGATACATATTGGCCTTAATTGATGAATAAATTTGATTTTTTTCTACATTTTTTTTTTTTTTTTTTTTGGATGTGTTTTATAGCAGAAATATTTATTTATTTATTTTTTTCAAGATTGTCCCTCTTTTTTTGTTTATAGCGCAAAAAAATGAAAACCGCAGAGGTGATCAAATACCACCAAAAGAAAGCTGTTTGTGGGGGGAAAAAAGGCATCAATTTTATTTTGATATAGCGTCGCACGACTGCGCAATTGTCAGTTAAAGTAACGCAGTGCTGCTGTATTGCAAAAAATGGCCTGGTCATGAAGGGGGGGAAAATCGTCCGGAGGTTAAGTGGTTAACAGTTGCACCTTGATAACATTAAGATTCGACTTTCATGCGATTTTTGAGTGTTTACATTGCCTTCTATGGCACTCAAGTCACATCAAAGTAGCGCAGGAACCTTTTAAAAAGTCGCATAGATTTGAACAGCTTCTATTGAAATACATGGGCTTGTCATGTGTCCAAAGTCACATAAGAATAAATGGAGCCTAAAGAGTTTTTTTTTTTTATTTCAGATGATAGAAGAAAAAAAAATTGTTACATTGTGACATTAAATCTGAATTTCTGACAAACAGCCAAATGTACAGATAAAATACATTACCAAAAGTATTGGGACACCTGCCTTTACACGCACATGAACTTTAATGGCATCCCAGTCTTAGTCCATAGGGCTCAATATTGAGTTGGCCCACCCTTTGCAGCTATAACAGCTTCAACTCTTCTGGGAAGGCTGCCCACAAGGTTTAGGAGTGTCTATGGGAATGTTTGACCATTCTTCCAGAAGAGCATTTGTGAGGTTAGGCACTGATGTTGGACGAGAAGGTCTGGCTTGCAGTCTCCGCTCGAATTCATTCCAAAGATATTCTTTCGGGTTGAGGTCAGGACTCTGTGCAGGCCAGTCAAGTTCCTCCACCCTAAACTCGCTCATCCAGGTCTTTATGGACCTTGCTTTGTGCACTGGTCCAAATCATTTGGTGGAGGGGGGATTATGGTGTGGTGTTTTTCAGGGGTTGGGCTTGGCCCCTTATTTCCAGTGAAGGGAACTCTTAAGGTGTCAACATACCAAGACATTTTGGACAATTTAATGCTCCCAACTTTGTGGGAAGAGTTTGGGGATGGCCCCTTCCTGTTCCAACATCACTGCCCACCACTGCACAAAGCAAGGTCCATAAAGGCATGGATAACGAGTTTGGGGTGGAGGAACTTGACTGGCTTGCACAGAGTCCTGACCTCAACCCGATAGAACACCTTTGTGATGAATTAAAGCGGAGACTGCAAGCCAGACCTTCTCATCCAACATCAGTGCCTGACCTCACAAATGGGCCTCTGGAAGAATGGTCAAACATTCCCATAGACACTCCTAAACCTTGTGGACAGCCTTCCCAGAAGAGTTGAAGCTGTTATAGTGTATGTATGGGAAAACCGATAACTTGAAATATAAGATACACCATAACGCACCAATTCACTATCAAGAAACCACAACTCCCAGAATTGTGAGTACCGGTATCACACATGCGTGATGACTTCATAGCCTATGGCTCCACCCTATATGTTTTGTCAGATGTGATATCTTTAGGGGCATCTGTCATCGGGGTATTAAAGGGGATATTGATAAGATCAGGGAGAGTATGTTTTTTTGAATACTTTGTTTTAGGATTATACGATTCAAGCACTATGTAATGATTATATCCTTTTTGGGGAGTAGCACAGTGAATTGATATTTATGCATCTAGAACAGTGTTTTTCAACTCCAGTCCTCAAGGCACACCAACAGGTCATGTTTTCAGGATTTCCCTCAGATGAAACAGCTGTGGTAATTACTAAGGCAGTGAAACTGATCAAATCACCTGTGCAAACTCATGGAAATCCTGAAAACATGACCTGTTGGTGTGCCTTGAGGACTGGAGTTGAAAAACACTGATCTAGAAGATGTGGAATATCAGAGTTTGAGAATTGTCTCGATATTCCAGTTCTTGGTTCTTTGAGAAGGGCTGTATGTAGATTTTTGAGTGTATTGAGATCAGTAACAGAATAAATGAGCGCTTAACCGGACACTTCCACCAAATATGGTACAGCGTTCCCTGATCTCAGGGGGAGAGGAGATGGAGGAAATGCTTTCTCCTGCCTGAGTCAGACTTATAAGATCGACTCAGCTGAGGCCAAGTCACTAAGGAAAGTGGATAGATAGCGCCAGACCCTTGGATTGAGCTATTGGTATTATTATCCAGTAGTAATTTAGTGGTGTTGTCTTGGTACTGTAGCACCTTCACCCTAGACTAGGGTTGCAGGTAAATTTAGTTATGCTGGGTGGTAGTCAGCCTGGCTGATTTGCAGTGTTTAGAGATTAAATGACTTCTTCCAATTCTGTATGGCTTTTCCTTTCTGAAAGTAGGTGGTGCTGTTGCCTCTGACATTATAGTGATGAGTTACAGTATACTCAAGTTATGGATAAACATACTTTTCTCAGCCAATCAAATTGGTAGCATTGGATGCTGGGTAAAGGTATTTAACTGGAGGAAGTCAGGTGATCTGAGAGTTCCCACCCTGGGCTGCTGCCTAGGTGGATGTGCATTAAGTAGTTCATGGCTGCTAGGCCTGAAGCCTGAGGCCTATCCAGGTGGTCGCCGGTTGCTAGGCCTATCCACAGGGCCGCCATCAGGGAGGTACAGGCAGTACTGTTGTAAGGCACCCCAGTGTCTCAAGGGGCCCTTACAACAGCGACTTTTAGTAGTCTTTACATTGGAGTCTATGGGAGGGGGACACAAGGTTTGGGGACACCGTTCTCCCGAACCATAGGTGATAGAAATGCCAAACTTGGGTCACATAGAGAGGGCCACCTGGGCAATAACTGGTCCAGGTTTGGGATGTCCAGCACCTATGGTTCAGCTGTACCGGGTCCCCCAAAATGACCATTCATTGACCGGCAATTGTCGGGTGAATTTCGGACTTAACATTGAAGTCTATGGGGGGGGACACCCGGTTTGGGGACACCATTCTCACGAACCATAGGCGATAAAAATACCAAACTTGGGTTACATGGGCCACAACTAGTCCAAGTTTGGGACCTCCAGCACCTCTGATTCGGCACAAGGTCTTATTGCAAGCATTGGGTGAGGCTGTGCTGCCTGTGCACTGTTTTTTTTTAACCCCTTGGATCCCACACTAGCATGCATTGCACACTTCACTTCAATGGGTCATGCTTGGCAGACTACACCTGGTAAGTGTGACAGGGTGTAAAATTCCTACTGCGGCTGCAACATGTCTACACCCCCGGCCAGTGGGTGGATGTGGCGGGATGGCCAGTGGGTGGGCTGTTGGTGGTCATACGGGGGGGGCAGATCTAAAGCTGTGTAAGGGGCCTCAAAATTTCTGATGGCTGCCCTGCCTATCCAGGTGTTCAAGTTATGCTGATGAAAGTCGGCCAAAGATCTGGAAATGATTCTGAGAGGGATGGAGTTCTGAGGAAGCACCAGTGGGGACTCTTCATGGGCTGGAGATTATGAAGTGGCTGGGAGAACTTCAGGAGAGAACTGGGAGTAAATTTCAGTTTACCAGAGGAGACAGCCTGTCCTACAAAGTACAGATCTGCTGGTTCAGCTTAAAGGCTCTTTTTCTTGTACTTTTGTCTACCTTATCTCACCAATTTTTGTCTAAGGAGTCTGCCTATTTGTTGATCGTTCATTAAGGATGCCCTGTGCCCTGTCCCCTCTCTCCCATATTTCTCCTGTTGAGAAATAAACTTTCTCTTGTTTAAAAGTGACTGGCGCTCAACTTCTTTTTCTTGCTCATCACCCACCATGCCCAACACCCTACACCCTGAGGATTGTGTAACCCTCCCCGCCTCTGAGAGTCGCCATCTGGCTTCTGGAGAATCGGGGCAGGCGCTACAGTACCAATCTTAATAATCTACGATTGACCTGTCACACTCCAGATTAATAGCCCACATACAATTTTATTCCGGTTTAGGGTCAGACAGAAGATCAAAAATGGGCAGTCCAAAGCATTTTGGGGGTCCACAAATGCCCTCTTCCTCAAGCTTGAAATAGAAAACCATGTATAGGAATGAATCTACTGAGGGCAGGGCCGGTACAAGGGGCAGTTGCCCTGGGCACAATTATTTACCATATGGATGGGGGTGTCTTCCTTCTGTTCCAAGACTGACAGGGGCAGTGGCAGTGATTTTAACAACTGAGTGACTACTGAGTTTAGGATTCCCTAAGGTTGTACATCATGCATTGGGGAGGGGGGGCACAGGTTGACATCTTTGCCCTGAGCACTGGATGATCTTGTCCTGGCACTAAGAGTATATATTCATGTACCAATGTGATATTAGGCACAGATATTGTCAGCATCTGGTTTACACTCTATTTTACCCTCAAGCTGTCCTTACATATTGTTTCCTTTCTGACTAAGGGGCATTTGGGATGCCCAAAATGCGTTTGTTTCCTCATTTTTGATTTGAGTATTGCAATGGAATACAACTATACTGTCACTGATGAGCTTAAAGTGGACCTTTAACTAATAAAACAACTCATTTCCGCCTCCCCTCCTCTCCTACAATTAGATCTTTTTAAATGTTCCTGACCTTTTGGTGCTGCACTGCAGTATTTCCTTCTTTATGACCTAGGCGAGAATGATATACCGTCCCCCACTGCCTCCTGGGATGTCTGCCATACATAGTGCTCCCCGCTGCCTCCTGGGATGTCTGTCATACATAGTGCTCCCCGCTGCTTCCTGGGATGTCTGTCATACATAGTGCCTCCCGCTGCCTCCTGGGATGTCTGCCATACATAGTGTCCCCCACTGCCTCCTGGGATGTCTGTCACACGTAGTGCCCCTTGCTGCCTCCTGGGATGTCTAAATCACATGTAGTGCTCCTGGGATGTCTGTCACACACAGTGCCCCCCGCTGCCTCCTGGGATATCTAAATCACATATAGTGCCCCTTGCTGCCTCCTGAGATGTCTGTCACACACAGTGCCCCCCGCTGCCTCCTGGGATGTCTGTTACACATACTGCCACCTGCTGCCTCCTGGGATGTCTGTTACATGTAGTACTCCTTGCTGCCTCCTGGGATATCTAAATCACATGTAGTGCTCCTAGGATGTCTGTGATACACAGTTCCCCCCGCTGCCTCAGGATGTCTAAATCACACATAGTGCCCCTTGCTGCCTCCCGAGATGTCTGTCGCACACAGTGCCCCCCGTTGCCTCCTGGGATGTCTGTCACAAATAGTGCCCCCTGCTGTCTCCTGGGATGTCTGTTACACGTAGTGCCCCTTGCTGCCTCCTGGGATGTCTGACACATGTAGTGCTCCTGGGATGTCTGTCACACATAGTGCCACCTGCTGCCTCCTGGGATGTCTGTCACACATAGTGCCACCCGCTCCCTCCTGGGATGTCTGTCACATGTAGTGTCCCTTGCTGCCTCCTGGGATGTCTGGGTCACACAAAGTGCCCCTTGCTGCCACCTGGGCTGTCTGTCACAGTACCCCCCACTGTCTCCTGGGATGTCTGTCTGACGTAGTCGCCCTGGTCAAGTACACATGAGGGATACCATGCAGGGCTAACTTTTGGCATTTATGGTTGGCCTCTGCCTCTTATATAAGCTTCCTAGCACCTCTTTTTGGGGGCTGGATGATTTTTGCTAGGCATTTTGAATTTGACCATTCTTACCAACCTCTTGCGGGTTAGGTGATTACACCGCGTCAGGCATTGGACTCCTATGGGAAGAACTGTAGCAGCACTGCGGTCTTGCAACCCTGGTATATTTATGCACTTTTCACCCGACATTCCCTCAGGAAGATTGTTTAACATTTGAACCGCGTTGGGAGATTTATGGCAGTACAACAATTTGCCCATGTATGTATTGTTATATCTTTCCCATTCCTACACAGGAGGGAATTGTATGCAACACTGCATTATACAGACCAGAGATTTTTAATATTAAAAAAAGCTTTTAATCTTTATATAAATAAACATTTATTTTCTAGAAATATTGTTGTACAATTTCTTTGGCTGCAGCAAAGTCCAATGGGTGATTCGTTTTTGCTATGTATGTCAAACATAGTGCCCCCCACTGCCTCCTGGGATTTTGGTCACCCCCTGCTTCCTCCTTGGATGTCTGTCACACATAGTGCCTCCTGTTGCATTCAGGGATGTCCATGTCACACACAATGCCCTCCGCTGCCTCCTGGGGTGTCTGTCACATGTTGTGCCCCCCCGCTGCCTCCTGGGATGTCTGTCACACACAGTGCCCCCCGCTGCCTCCTGGGGTGTCTGTTACACATGCCCCCCCCCGCTGCCTCCTGGGATGTCTATGTAGCACGCTGGTCCTAAACAGGGCTGCTATCAAATTTGGTTCTGCTAGGTGGGAACTAGCTTGGCTAATTGATAGGCTGATTCCCTGCCTTTTCCCCTAAGCCTGAAATCTGGTGAATCTCTCCCTTTTGTCAATAGGTGGCGCTGCTGCCTTGGGCAATAGAATGACAAGATCACAGGGAGTTCAGGTTATTAGTTGACATGTTTTCTCAGCCAATCAGAGTAATGACTTTGCATGCTGGGACAGTCTGTTTAACAGCAAGGACTCGGGTGATCAGTGTTCTTTAGCCCCAGGCTGACGTGTATAGTAGCAGCTGAAGTTTAGGCCTGAGGCCTAGCCATGTGTGTAGAGGCTCAGCCCGAGGGAAGCCTGGTCGTTGCAGAGGTTCTGCCTGAGGGAGAACTGGTTCTTTTCCAGAGGTGAAGGGACAGAGTTGATAACGGAGGACAACCATTTCCGTTGACAGAGGCAAAGTGTGAACCAGGGTTGGAGGTAACGGGGAAGCTGTCGCCTACGAGGGGCAACGCTCCTGTTATCAGAGGCCAGAGTTTGGAGTCTGAGAGAGTACCAGGGCAGCTAGCTGGGGGACACTGGGAAAAATCTCAGAAGTCAAGCTAGGAACCCAGAAGAATATAGGGGGTGACACTTGCAAGAAGAGAGTTCAGCGGTTGGGCTCAAGATTCGAGGAGGGAACCCAGCAAGTTGTGTGTAGGGGACACTCAGGAAATGCAGCGGTTGGCTGTGTGAAGCACGAGGGACCCAGTGGCAGTCGGAGTCCAAGAAGTCATGTTGGGAGACTGTGAGTGAAAACTCGTGAAACTACAGCAGGAGGCTATGAGACAGAGGCCAGATCTGTACAATGGGGATATCAAGCTTGGTATGTGCATCAATCTGTGTGGAAGTCCAAAGTACAAGTTCAGTTGCTATAGGAGACAGCGGCTCTACAAATACAGTTTGCTGCAATTCAGCTTAAAGGCCCTTGAACTGTATAGTTGTCTGCCTATTCTATTTTGTGAGTCTGAGTCTGCTAAGTGCCTTTGCACCTGCTCAAAGGGTGTCCTAGCCCTAACCCTCTCTCCCCAGTTCTTTAAGAGAAAAATAAATCTATTTTGTTCTGCATCATCAAAGTGTCTGGTGCCCAACTCAATTCTTCTATCTGCACCCACGATGCCTAGTAACCCACCCTGTGAAGATGGATGTCAGCCCTCCTTGACTCTGAAGGTCACCATAAGGCCTTCAGAGGTCAGGGCCCTGGATACATCCATATCACGCATAGCACCCCATTGCCTCCTGAGATGTCTTTCACTTGTACCTCCTGAGATGTTTTTGGCAAAAAGCATCACCCCCCCTTCCCCCGTTGCCTCCTGGATGTCTGTAATGCATAGTGCACCCTGCTTCCTCCTGGGATGTCTGTCACAAATCTCAGGAGGCAGTTGCCACTGGATTCTGCTCTTGAGCAGAGGTGTCTGCAGGGCATCAGGACTCCCTATGCAGCCTTGGATGTCTATATCACACATAGCATCCCCCACTGCCTCCTGGGATGCCAGTGTCACACAGAGTGCCCCCTGCTGCTTCCTCCGGGAAGTTGTCACACCGTACCCTCTGCTGCCTCTTGGGATATCTGACACAGATAGTGCCCCCTGCTGCCTCCTGGGATTTCTGTCACACATAGTGCCCCGCGCTGCCTCCTGGGATGTCTGTCACACATAGTGCCCCCTGCTGCCTCCTGGGATATCAATGTCACACATGATCCCCGCTGCCTCCTGGGATGTTGGTTACACATAGTGCTCCCTGCTGACTCCTGGGATGTCTGTAACACATAGTGCCCCCTGCTGACTCCTGGGATGTCTGTAACACATAGTGCCCCCCGCTGTCTCCTGAGATGTCTGTCACACATAGTTCCCCCCTTTGCCTCCTGGGATTTCTGTCACACATAATGCTCCCCGCTGCCTCCTGGGATGTCGGTCACACATAGTGCTCCCTGCTGCCTCCGGGGATGTCTGTCACACATAGTGCCCCCCCCCGCTGCCTCCTGGGATGTCTGTAACACATAGTGCCTCCCCGCTGCCTCCTGGGATGTCGGTCACACACAGAGCTCTCTGCTGCCTCCTGGGATGTCTGTCACACATAGTGCCCCCCGCTGCCTCCTGGGATGTCTGTAACACATAGTGCCTCCCCTGCTGCCTCCTGGGATGTCTCACACATAGTGCCCCCCGCTGCCTCCTGGGATGTCTCACACATAGCTCCCCCCACTGCCTTCTGGAATGTCTGACACACATAGTGACCCCCGCTGCCTCATTGGATTTCTGTCACACATAGTGCCCCCCACTGCCTCCTGGGATGTCAATTTCACACATGATGCTTCCCGCTGCCTCCTGGGATATCAGTCACACATAGTGCTCCCTGCTGCCTCCCGGGAATGTCAATGTCACACATAGTGCTTCCCGTTGCCTCGCATCCCGGGAGGCAGTTGCTGCTGGATTCTGCTCACGGGCAGAGGTGCTTCAGGACCCAGCAGGAACCTCATGTATGCACAGATGTTGCAGGTACCTAGGTCCCAAATACCTGCATTGTGTTTACAGCTGCACATTTTTTGATATATTCAAACTTGACCACGTAGGCATGAAGGGGCGGGTTAGAAATAACGGGGACTGAAGTTTCTGTTTAATAAGGATATATTTTTTTGTCTTTAATGATAAAAGGTAAAAAAATAAAAAAAAATGATCCTGTTGCTTTATATTGAGACATGTCAGGAATTTAGCCATGGAGACTTGTCAAAGTCCACTTTGATTTTAGGCAGCCTCATGAACCCCATCCTTCCCGCAGGTGAAATAAGGGTTTCCACACTCTCTGCAAAGGATTTGGAAAATAGGTTCTGGGTGTGGCTCCTGAAGGATGTGATTCATGGAGACAGAAGACATTTGAAGTATCGGTATCGGTGCTTATTAATTACTGTAGCAGACGTGTTTTGTACCCGGCGCTCCTCGGGAGGATTGAACACCGCGCAGCATATGCTGAATTCTGGCAATCGTCTGTTTACAGAAGTTTAGAAAATATTTTGAGCAGTTGGGCATGAAATTATTTAATATCCCTCTCGAGAGGAAATGCTAACAATGTTCAAGGCGCTGTTCCCTCACTCTTCGTGAATGCTGTTCTTTTCTTTTTCTTTTTAAATGTGTATCTCGTGAGAACCTGGACGGCCGAGAGCGCACTTTCCACCGCGGCGGCCTGGAACAAAATAGACAATACCGGCACATGTGGCCGATTAAAAATAGCTCGAGGTGGACCGTCCGAAACAATTGTAGGTGCTCCATTAACGAGGTCATAAATCTTCCCTGAAATGTTCCGTACTCATTGTCTCCTGCGCGTTACGTAATTGCATAACTTTGTTATAACAAACCGGTTCAGAAACTTCTGGAATGTGCCGCCGTCCTATTTATAATTTCATTTGGTCAAGTGAAGGATGCAAAGGGGTGGAACGTTCCAAGTTAGTAATGGGGGTCTCTAGTATATACTGCTCGGGGTCAGATGTTCACATGTCCTGGATTTAAAGTGTATGTAGTGCCATGGGCGTCCGCAGAACTTTTTCAGGGGGCAGCATCATTTTAAGGTTGGAGGCTATGGAGTGCGTATATGGTACAAGAGGTGGTTGGAGGCTGCAGACAGGATACAGGAGGTAGTTGGAGGCTGCGGACACAGTACAGGAGGTGGTTGGAGGCTGCGGACATGGTATAGGAGGTGGTTGGAGGCTGCGGACACAGTAAAAGAGGTGGTTGGAGGCTGCGGACATGGTACAGGAGGTGGTTGGAGGCTGCAGACATGGTACAGGAGGTGGTTGGAGGCTGCGGACATGGTACAAGAGGTGGTTGGGGGCTGCGGAAATGGTACAGGAGGTGGTTGGAGGCTGCGGAGATGGTACAAGAGGTGGTTGGAGGCTGTGGACATGGCACAGTAGGTGGTTGGAGGCTGCGGACAGGATACAGGAGGTGGTTGGAGGCTGCAGACACAATAAATTACGTGGTTGGAGGCGGGGGACATGGTATAGGAGGTGGTTGGAGGCTGCGGACACAGTGCAGGAGGTGCTTGGAGGCTGCAGATGTGGTACAGGAGGTGGTTGGAGGCTGAGGAGTGCGGACACGGTGCAGGAGGTGGTTGGAGGCTTTGGACATGGTACAGGAGTTGGTTGGAGGCTTTGGACATGATACAGGAGGTGGTTGGGGGGCTGTGGACATGATACAGGAGGTGGTTGGAGGATAAGGACATCACATACTGTAGATATAGCAGCCATGGATGGATGGTGCAGGGGTCCGGTCTCAATGACTCTGTGTGGCTGTGCTCACAGTGGAGTGGTGGGAGACTCCCTCAAGCAGCCATGGATGGATCCATGGCTGCTAGAGAGTCTCCCACCACTCCACTGTGAGCGCAGCCACACTGAGTCCTGGGACCGGACCCTGCCCTGCACCATCCATCATGGATGGTGCAGAGGTCTGGTCTCCATGTGGCCATGCTTACAGTGGCGTGGTGGGCGTCCCCACAGGCTCCAGCCAGTGTCCGGTCTCTGGGTCTGGAGGAATGTCCACTGATATGCTGCTGACACAGAGGCAGCCGAGGGCCAACTGCTGTCCATTCAAAAATGGTGCCAGGTGGCACCATAACATCATTAACTCACCGCGCATATGCACCCTCTCGGCTGTGCTTATAAGTTTACATACCCTGACAGAATTTATGATTTTTTTTGGCCATTTTTCAGAGAATATGAATGATGACACAAAAACATTTCTTTCACTCATGGTTAGTGTTTGGCTGGAGCCATTTATTATCAATCAACGGTGTTTACTCTTTTTAAATCCTGACAACAGAAACTACCAAATGACCCTGATCAAAAGTTTACAAACCCTGGTGATTTTGGCCTGATAACATGCACACAAGTTGACACAAAGGGGTTTGAATGGCTATTAAAGGTAACCATCCTCACCTGTGATCTGTTTGCTTGTAATTAGTGTGTGTGCATAAAAGGTCAATGAGTTTCTGGACTCCTGACAGACCCTTGCATCTTTCATCCAGTGCTGCACTGACGTTTCTGGATTCTGAGTCATGGGGAAAGCAAAAGAATTGTCAAAGGATCTGTGGGAAAAGGTAGTTGAACTGTATAAAACAGGAATGGGATATAAAAAGATATCCAAGGAATTGAGAATGCCAATCAGCAGTGTTCAAACTCTAATCAAGAAGTGGAAAATGAGGGGTTCTGTTGAAACCAAACCACGGTCAGGTAGACCAACTAAAATTTCAGCCACAACTGTGAGGAACATTGTTTGGGATGTAAAAAAAACCCCCACAAAGAACTTCAGGTGAAATACAGGACTCTCTGAAAACATGTGGTGTGGCTGTTTCAAGATGCAATAAGGAGGCACTTGAAGAAAGATGGGCTGCATGGTCGAGTCGCCAGAAGAAAGCCATCACTACGCAAATGCCACAAAGTATCCCACTTACAATACGCCAAACAGCACAGAAACCAGCCTCAAACCTTCTTGTTATCAAAAAATACTGGAGGAACATTTGCATTCATCAGTCAGGAAGCTGGGCATGGGACGTACTTGGACATTCCAACATGACAATGATCCAAAACACAAGGCCAAGTCGACCTGTCATTGGCTACAGCAGAATAAAGTGAAGGTTCTGGAGCGGTCATCTCAGTCTCCTGACCTCAATATCATTGAGCCACTCTGGGGAGATCTCAAACATGCAGTTCGTGCAAGACAGCCTAAGAATTTCTAGGAAATGGAGGCTTTTTGCCAAGAGGAATGGGCAGCTTTACGATCTGAGAAGATAAAGAGCCTCATCCACAAATACCACAAAACACTTCAAGCTGTCATTGATGTTAAATGGGGAAATGCACGGTATTAAGAACTGGGGTATGTAAACTTTTGATCAGGGTCATTTGGGTAGTTTCTGTTGTCATTATGATATAAAAAGAGTAAACACAGTTGATTGATAATAAATGGCTTCAGCCAAACACCAACCATGGGTGAAAGAAACGTTTTTATCATTCATATTCTCTGAAAAATGGCAAAGAAATCATAAATTCTGCCAGGGTATGTAAACTTATGAGCACAACTGTGTGTGTGTATGTATATATATGTATATATATGTATATATATATATATATATATATATATATATATATATATATATACACATACACATACATACATACATACACACACACAGTGGGTACGGAAAGTATTCAGACCCCCTTAATTTTTACCCTCATTAATGTGCACACAGCACCCCATATTGACAGAAAAACACAGAATTGTTGACATTTTTGCAGATTTATTATCCACTTACCAACCGGGCCACTTTTTTACATTTGGTGGTCACAAGCTAAAAACATTTTTTTTTGCTAGAGAATTACTTAGAACCCCCAAACATTATATATATATTTTTTTCAAACACCCTAGAGAATAAAATGACGATTGTTGCAATACTTTTTGTCACACGGTATTTGCGCAGCGGTCTTTCAAGCGTGATTTTTTTTTGGAACAATTTTACTTTTTTGAGTTAAAAAATAAGACAACAGTAAAGTTAGCCCAATTTTTTTGTATATTGTGAAAGAGGATGTTACGCCGAGTAAATAGATACCATACATGACACGGTTGAAAATTGCACGCACTCGCGGAATGGCGACAAAGTCTGGTATTTAAAAAGTTCCATAGGCGACGCTTTAAAATTTAACGGTTACCAGGTTAGAGGTGCAGAGGAGGTCTTTTGCTAGAATTATTGCTCACACTCTGGTGATTGCGGCGATACCTCACATGTGTGGTTTGAACACCGTTTTCATATGTGGGCGCAACTTACGTATGTGTTTTCTTTGATGCGCGAGCTCGTGTTGACAGTGGCGATTTAAATCTTCTTTTTTTTTTTTTTTATTTATTTTTAACATTGTTCCTTTAAAAAAAAAAATCTGATCACTTTTATTGCTATCACAAGGAATGTAAACATCCCTTGTGATAGTAATATATGGTGACAGGTACTCTTTTTGGAGGGCCGAAAACGGCGATTCTGAATACTGTCATTTTTTTAAAATTGGCGCCGTTAGCCGTCGAGTAAACCGGAAGTGACGTCGCTTCCAGAATTTGCAGAAGGAGACCCGATCAGAGGCGATTACGGCTTCTGTCAGATATGTTTCCAGCCAGCGGACGCGCCGGATCGTCGCTCCGGTCTCCCGGTGGGACGGGAGGCTGGAGAAGAGCGGCGAAAGGTGGCGGGAGGGGGGGGATGTCCCCTCCCGCCCCCTGGATAGCCGACCGCCAGCTCTAAAAAATGATACAAGAGTCTTTTTGGGGAAGATGCAACAAGTTTTTCACACCTGGATTTGGGGATCCTCTGCCATTCCTCCTTGCAGATCCTCTCCAGTGCTGTCAGGTTGGATGGTGAACGTTGGTGGACGGCCATTTTTAGGTCTCTCCAGAGATGCTCAATTGGGTTTAAGTCAGGGCTCTGGCTGGGCCATTCAAGAAGAGTCATGGAGTTGTTGTGAAGCCACTCCTTCCTTATTTTAGCTGTGTGCTTAGGGTCATTGTCTTGTTGGAAGGTAAACCTTCGGCCCAGTCTGAGGTCCTGAGCACTCTGGAGAAGGTTTTTGTCCAGGATATCCCTGTACTTGGCCACATTCATCTTTCTCTCGATTGCAACCAGTTGTCCTGTCCCTGCAGCTGAAAAACACCCCCACAGCATGATGCTGCCACCACCATGCTTCACTGTTGGGACTGTATTGGACAGTGCCTGGTTTTCTCCACACATACCGCTTAGAATTAAGGCCAAAAAGTTCTATCTTGGTCTCATCAGACCATAGAATCTTATTTCTCACCATCTTGGAGTCCTTCAGGTGTTTTTTAGCAAACTCCATGCGGGCTTTCATGTGTCTTGCACTGAGGAGAGGCTTCCGTCGGGCCACTCTGCCATAAAACCCTGACTGGTGGAGGGCTGCAGTGATGGTTGACTTTCTACAACTTTCTCCCATCTTCCGACTGCATCTCTGGAGCTCAGCCACAGTGATCTTTGGGTTCTTCTTTACCTCTCTCACCAAGGCTCTTCTCCCCCGATAGCTCAGTTTGGCCGGACGGCCAGCTCTAGGAAGGGTTCTGGTCGTCCCAAACGTCTTCCATTTAAGGATTATGGAGGTGCTCTTAGGAACCTTAAGTGCAGCAGAAATTTTTTTGTAACCTTGGCCAGATCTGTGCCTTGCCACAATTCTGTCTCTGAGCTCTTCAGGCAGTTCCTTTGACCTCATGATTCTCATTTGCTCTGACATGCACTGTGAGCTGTAAGGTCTTATATAGACAGGTGTGTGGCTTTCCTTATCAAGTCCAATCAGTATAATCAAACACAGCTGGACTCAAATGAAGGTGTAGAACCACTTCAAGGATGATCAGAAGAAGTGGACAGCACCTGAGTTAAATATATGAGTGTCACAGCAAAGGGTCTGAATACTTAGGACCCCCATGTGAGATTTCAGTTTTTCTTTTTTAATAAATCTGCAAAAATGTCAACAATTCTGTGTTTTTCTGTCAATATGGGGTGCTGTGTGTACATTAATGAGGGGAAAGAATGAACTTAAATGATTTTAGCAAATGGCTGCAATATAACAAAGAGTGAAAAATTTAAGGGAGTCTGAATACTTTCTGTACCCACTGTGTGTATATATATATATATATAGAGCGCCTTCTACCTTTTAGGCAGGTGCTTAAACAGGATTGGTCTAGGCAAGGTAAATTTGGTCAGGCCTGATTGTTTTGATTCTGGGCAGGGGAGTGCCCCAGGGAGTGGCTGGTGACTAACAGGCAGTGACACCTCTCAGTTACCACTCCTTTTGCTTCAAGAAAGTTCTGGAAGAAAGGGTGTGGAAGAGGGGTGGAGCTGTCTGGGGTGCTTGGGGAGCCCTGACCAATTCCCAACCTGGATTGGCAGGGAGCAGGCTTCCTCAAGTACCTGGAGTCAGCCCAACCTGGAAAGAGTTTGGGTGGTAATGGCAGCGATCTGCGATTTTTATCGGGATTGTGATATTGCGGCGGACATTTTTGACACTTTTTTTTGGGACCAATGACATTTATACAGCGATCAGAAATTTAAATATCCACTGATTACTGTATAAATGTCATTGGCAGGGAAGGGGTTAACACTAAGGGGGTGATCAAGGGGTTAAATATGTTCCCTGTATGTGTTCTAACTGTGTGGGGCTGACAGGGACATAACAGATCTAACTGATCCCGATCACAGGGATCAGTAGATCTGTCATGCCCCCCCCCCCTCACAGAGCGGGGAACCGCCGTGTCTACATTGGCGGTTCCCTGTCCTGGCTCTCTATTAAGGGATCGCGGGTCTCTGGCAGACATCGAGTCCGTCCGACTGGCGGGCACGCTCACGCAGCGTGCGGCGGGCGCGAGCGCGTGCCTGGAGCACGCAAAGGGGTGGACGCCAATTGACGCCCCCCGGCAATTCAGATCCGTGCTCAGTGGTGTATCATCCATGGGTGCAGGGTGTTCAATGAACACAGGCCCTGAGGGGTGGGGGTCCACTGTGCTCTGGCCCACACTGCACCCATGGATGATCTCTCCCTGGTTGACAGCCGGGGATGATCGGTGCAGTGTGGGCTTGCACACGGGCCCACTAATTTCATGATACGCCCCTGTCCGTGCTGTAGCCGTTAATCAGCTATAGCGCAGATCTGAAGTGGTTAAAGAAACTGAACTCTTTTCTGAATCTTTTTCCTCTGAAAAGTGATCCCCACGAGCTAATCTCCCACAAAATTCAGAATGTATACCAAGAGATGTGACATTTTCCTCCAGCCCCGTGGAACGCACAGATAAAGGACTCCATCTTTTTAAAGCAGCAGGGGATCTCCCAGTTCCACAATTACTGGTAACATATGCCAGCACTGCCAAGAGGATTTTTATGTAATTCCCTTTAAACATTAATGTAGCATTTTTGTTTCTGTTGCAATAAAGTCCTCCATGTGCATTTTGGAAACCCGGGATAAGGCAAGGGAGGAGAGAGATGGATCTGGACATACAGGACAGGTACTCTTTAAGCCAGGAAGCGGTGGCGTGTATTGGACTTCCATGAATCACATCTGATGGTCGCCATCCCCGGGAACGCGGTGCGTGCTCTGCTGTAAACATTTAATATTCTGATTGAGGTCTGCAGAGTTCAGCTCATCTCCTGGAAACTGTGACCAACTTTTCCCTGATTATGTCCCGAATATCCCGGAGTTTCCACCATTAATCATAGATTTCCGTTATTTCCTTCCCCTATAGACTCATCTGTCTGCAACACTTTCATTTCATTTATTTCTACATATACAAAAAAAAACAGAAATCTATAGACAAATAGAAAGCAGGATCAGTGTACAGCGGGATCACCCTAAAACGGAACTCAACCCATCGATTTAAAGTGGTTGTAAACCCTTTACAACCACTTTAAATGCCTATAATCAGGCTTACCTTTAGGTACTGAGAATATCTCCTAAACCTGTGTGGTTTAGGAGATATTCAATGTATCAGCATGTGCTGACGTCATCGGCACATGCGCACTGAACAAATGGCCCTAGGGTGCCATATGTTCAGGGAACGTGCCATAACCAGCGGCTCCCGGAGTGATGTAATCGTGGCTCCGGCCAATCACAGCGCTTGAGTCCGCGCTGTGATTGGCCGGAGCCCACGATCCTGGAAGAAGGCACAGACAACATGACGCCAGTCACAGCGGTACTCGGGGACCGCTGCAACAGCGTCGATCTAAGGTAAGTATTTCGTAATGAGCTAGTATGCAATGCATACTAGCTCATTATGCCTTTGTCTTGCAGGTGTTTTTGTTTTTTGTGGGGTTTTTTTTCCCCGCTTGGCAACCACTTTAACGTAGGACAGGGATATGCAATTAGCGGACCTCCAGCTGTTGCAAAACTATAAGTCCCATCATGCCTCTGCCTCTGGGTGTCATGTTTGTGACTGTCAGAGTCTTGCTATGCATCATGGGACTTGTAGTTCTGCAACATCTGGAGGTACGCTAATTGCATATCCCTGACGTAGGTTGACCAGACCTCTCCCGTTTCCGGGGACAGTCCCCGGACTGAGGACACTGTCCCCGGACCAAGTCTGTCCCCAGTTTTGTCCCTGGATTGGATTTGAATTTTGGCGCCCCATCCCTGACACACGCTACGTTTCCGCGTTCGAGAACAATTTTAATCCTATAAGGTGACACAGCACTCAGGGACTTCCTGACACCATAAAAACTTAATTTCGATGAAGTCGTTATAGTGCCTAACTGTTCCTTTAACATTTGTAGTCTTATTACAGTTCGCTATTAAAGAGGAAGTAAACCCTGGGTTTACTTCCTCTTATTCACCTGCAATGTAGAAGCATAATAGGCTAGTATGCATCACATACTAGCCTATTATGTGCCACTTACCTGTCATCGACACCCGCGCTGTCCCCGCAGTAGGAAGCGTCCATTTTCGCCCCTCTTCCTTCCGGGGCCGCTAACTCCTGGCTGGAGTCACTTGACGTCAGTCCCGCTCATGCGCGTGGGAGCCACCAATCGCGGCATGCTATCAGTGAATAAACGGCACAGAGGCCATTTCTTCACTGTGCATGCGCCGAATGACGTGGGCACATGCCAGTATAGCGTATAGCTCCTAAACCGTACAGGTTTAGGAGATATACAGGGAACCTACAGGTAAGCCGGATTACCTGTGCACTTTTTGCGATTCGGCACTGCGTCGCTTTAACTGACAATTGCGCGGTCATGCGATGTTGTTCCCTAACAAAATTTGCGTCCTTTTTCCCCCATAAAAAGAGCTTTCTTTTGGTGGTATTTGGTCACTTCTGCGTCATTTCTGATCGCCGCTATAAACAAAAAAAGAGCGACAATTTTGAAAAAAAAAACTATTTTTCTTGCTTTTTGCTAAAATACAAATCCAAAAAAAATATAAACTATTTTTTTCATCAGTTTTGGCCGATTTATATTCTTCCTCATATTTTTGGGGAAAAAAAATCGCAATTGGCGTTTATTGATTAGGTTTGCGCAAAAGTTGCCGCGTTTACGAATGATGAGAATTAATTTCTGGGGTGTTTATTTTTTATTAGTAATGGCGGCGATCTGTGATTTTTAGCGATACTGCGATATTGCGGCGAACATGTCGGACCATTTTGATACTTTTTTGGGACCACTGCCATTTATACAGCGATCAGTGCTATGAAAATGCGGGACTGACGAGCAGATCATAACCAGGTGAGCCACTGAGGAATCAATGCATGCTGACAATTATCCGACAGCTGAGCAGCCTGAGCACAGGGAAGGGAGCTGCTAAGAGCCCAGTCCTGACAACCAGCCATAACATTCTAACCGCTAACAGGTAAAGTGAATAATATTGATTACTCCATTACAATGCCGAAAGTAGGTGGGATATATTAGTCAGCAAGTAAACATGATGTCCCTGAAGCTGATGTTGAAAGCAGAACAAATGGACAAGCGTAAGGATTGGAGCAACTGTGGCGTGAGCCACATTGAAATGGTGGGACGACTGGGTCAGAGCAACTCCAAACCTGCAGCTCTTGTGTCCGGTCTGCAGTGGTCAGGACCGAACAAAAGGGGTTCTGGAACGAAGGAAGAACAGGCCAACCGGTGAAAGGGTCATGGGTGGCCAAGGCTTATTGATGGAGGTGGGGAAGGAAAGGCTCATTGATGGAGGTGGGGGAGGGAAGGCTCGTTGATGGAAGTGGGGAGGGAAGCCTCACTGACGGAGGTGGAGGGAGGAGGATCGTTGATGTAGGTGGGGAGGGAAGTCTCATTGATGGAGGTGGGGAGGGAAGTCTCATTGATGG
>BLSH010102371.1:112777-141298 GCA_018402905.1 Glandirana rugosa
GGTCTTGAAGGGAGGATGGGTAGAAGGGGGTGGGTTAGAATAATGTGACGGAGACATAGGTCCCGGCCGAGATGGTGATCCGCCTCATCTGCCGGCGGATCCCGCATGACGGCGGGTCCCGCGAGTCGGCGACAACGAGACGTAGCTAGTGAGTACAGTGACCTCTCGGCACCGATCGTCGTGTGGTCCCGTCACTTTATTCCCCCCAGGTCTCCGTGCCCACGGCCGGACACCTGGTGCCGATTTTTTTATCCATCTCTCCGCGACGTTTTTAGAGGTGGAGGTAGCATATGTACATGTCCCGTTTCACCCACTTCAGTCCCCGTCTCGGTTTTCCCCCTTCCGTTTTACTCCAAAGCGGATCCCACAGTGGCGGCCGTCTACTCCGCCTAGTGGTAGAGCCGGCCCTGGATACAGAGGCAGTGTAATAAGATTGGGTGGGGGAAGATGGGTAGGAGGGAAGTTCTGGAGGAGGTAATAGGGGGGTAGAATGGAGGTAGAATAAAGAGAAGAGGTTTGCTTTGCTCATTTTTCATTTCAGAGATTTACAACCACAGCCAGGGAAAAAGGCTCCCGATCATGTGACTTCTGTGACAGCCAATCACAGTGATCCCATAATCAGACAGCTGCCTACGCCTCCTGGCATTAACACCCACTTAAAGGACCACCAAGAGGCGGCGGCAAGGGGTTACAAGGAAAAATAACGAATGCAATAGCATGAAGGATGGGCAAAACTTTAGCAGTTAACCACTTCAGCCCAGGAAGGATTTCCAGCTTTAGGACCGGAGCCATTTTTGCGATTCTGCACTGCATCGCTTTAACTGACAATTGCGCGGTCGTGCGACGTTGTACCCAAACGAAATTTGCGTCCTTTTTTTCCCACAAATAGAGCTTTCTTTTGGTGGTATTTGATTACCTCTGCGTCATTTCTGATCGCCGCTATAAACAAAAGAAGAGCGACAATTTTGCAAAAAAAACCAAATTTCTTACTTTTTGCTAAAATACAAATCCAAAAAAAAAAATATAAAACATTTTTTTTCACCGTTTTTGGCCGATTTATATTCTTCCTAATTTTTGTGATAAAAAAAAATCGCAATCGGCGTTTATTGATTGGTTTCCGCAAAAGTGGTCGCGTTTACGGGTGATGAGAATTCATTTTTGGGGTTTTTATTTTTTTTTTATTTTTTACTAATAATGGCGGTGATCTGCGATTTTTAGCGGTACTGCGATATTGCGGCGGACATGTCGGACCATTTTGACACTTCTTTGGGACCATTGGCATTTATACAGCGATCAGTGCTATAAAAATGCACTGATTACTGTGTAAATGCCATTGGCAGTGAAGGGGTTAACCTGCAGGTAGAGCTCTAAGGGTTAACAGTGTTCCCTGGGCGTGTTCTAACTGTGGGGGGACTGCCCTAACAGGAGAAGGGAAGTGATCACAGCCCTTCCCCATTCACAGTACGGAGGTCCGTGTTTACTTACACGGACCTCCGCTCCTTCACTCCGGGGGGGGGCATCGCGGGTGGCCGGCGGAGATCGACTCCGCCGCACCCGCTCCCTGGCCCTCCCCGAACACAGTGAGCGTGCGGGCGCGCCTCCGGCGGCGCGCGCTCACTGGGCTCGATCTCGCGGCCGCCGTCGAATGACGGCGATTCGCGTTACAGAGCCACTTTGTCGCCGTCATTTGCCGATCAGCCGTCGGCAAGCGGTTGATTAAGAGCCCCTTATGTGGGGGCTTCGGTCTATTCCAGTGTCTGTGAAAGTGGCTTTACAGCCACCAGGGTCGCTTCAACCAAAAAGCCAACTTTTCTACACACATGCTGTTGGCCACACATTACGGTAAAGGAACCCAATATATTATCAGTCACAGGGTAAATTCTTGCATATACTCAGTCAAAGCCAAGCAAAGAATGAACCTTTGGCCACAACATCTAGTAGCGCCATCTATGGGCAATCATTATTCCCTCTTCACTGCTTATGACCTCAATGAGAACATCCTTTATGAGATCCATCACCCAATACCTACCTTCTGGAAATAAGGACTTAACCGCCCCCCAAAAACTCCTAAACTGGGAAAGGTTAAAACTACTGTAAATGTTTCCTTTTTTTTTTTTTTCTTTTGCTATCTGTGCCCCATTGGCGAGATTTCCCCTCACAGGTCCTGTAGGCACAACAGGAATCTAAAGAAACACTCACCAGAGTTAGGTGTTAGACACCCTGGGGTTGTTTCTCCTAATAAACTGGATCACATTAGGGCGGTTGTGCGCTCTCTTCTCTTTGTGTTGTACCAGAATGGTTCCTGGTTACAGCAGACAGTGTCATCAGGTGCTAGGCCCCTTTAAGTAGAGCCCTCTGCAGCAGGGGCGTTGCTAGGGGGTGGCTATTGGGGCTATAGCCCCGAGTCTGGGGCCCATAGCCCCGAGTCTCTTACCGGGTGGGTGCAGTTCTGCATTTAGCAAGTATGTCTCTCTGGGGACCCTGATGTAAGGGGAATCCACTCTCAGGTATGTAACAATATTTATATACACACACACACACACACACATGTATATTATATACATGTGTATGCCCACTCAAGCATATGACTTTCTTTACTTTGCTGCTAGGGGCTCTAGCCCCAGATCTTTTGTAGACCTAGCAACGCCCCTGCTCTGCAGTGATGTCAATCAGAACCCACATATAAGCCAGGTTGGGAGAAGCACGAAGACATTTGGAGGATGGCAGAGGATGGCAGCTAAACACCCCACACCAGCATGGATGTAACCAGCATGTATAAGCACTGGACAGGGCACGAAATTGGGGAGGAGTAGACCTGCATCCAGGAGAGGCCAGCTGTAGACTTTCCGTGCCTTAACCACTTCACCCCCAGAAGGATTTCCCACTTTAGGACCAGAGCACTTTTTGCGATTCAGCACTGCGTCGCTTTAACTGACAATTGCGCAGTCGTGCGACGTTGTACCCAAACAAAATTGGCGTCCTTTTTTCCCATAAATAGAGCTTTCTTTTGATGTTATTTGATCCCCTCTGCATCATTTCTGATCGCCGCTATAAACAAAAAAGGACAATTTTGAAAAAAAAAAACAATATTTTTTACTTTTTGCTATAATAAATATCCAAAAAATATTAAAAAAACATTTTTTTCTCATCAGTTTTGCCCGATATATATTCTTCTACATATTTGTGGTAAAAAAAAATCGCAATCAGAGTTTGCGCAAAAGTTGCTACGTTTTACAAACCATGAGAATTCATTTCTGGCGTTTTTTACTATATATATATATATATATTTTTTTTTTATTAGTAATGGCGGCGATCTGCCATTTTTATCGGGACTGTGATATTGCTGCGGACATGTCGGACATTTTTGACACTTTTTTGAGGCCAATGACATTTATACAGCGATCACAGCTATAAAAAAAAAAAAACACAATACTGTATAAATGTCATTGGCAGGGAAGGGGTTAACCTGCAGGGGGCAATCAAGGGGTTAAATGTGTTCCCTAGGCGTGTTCTAACTGTGAGGGGGCTGGGCTGGCAGGGGCACCAGAGATTTAACTGATCCCGAACACAGGGATGAGTAGATCAGTGTCATGGCGCCTGTCAGAATGGGAACGTTCTTCCTCTCTCACAGTCGAAGGTGATCGCGGGTCACCGGCGGACATAGAGTCCTCCCGTCTCGCAGCCATGCTCACGGAGCGCTCACGCCGCCTGCAAATTGCGCATGCGCAAATCGCCGTTTTATGAAGGGCGATTCGCGATAATGAGCCACACTACCGCCGTAAAAGTACGTGACGCGGTCGGCAAGTGCTTCAGGAGGTGGGGGCTAGAGACTGGATTGCAAAAGGCCTTTTAGGCCAAGCCAAGGGTTCCCTAAGTGAGGCTGCTTCCCTGGAGGGTCCCGGGAGAGGTGTACCTAGCAAGGAGGTGACTACAGGGAGTCCAGTCCTGTGAGTACTAATGACCCCGTGTGGAAGGAGAGACTGTTATTGGGATATGGCTGCTAAAGGTGCTGCATATGCTTTCACGTGTGACCACTGCGGACCGTCTACTAAATGTGATTATGATTGTCAAGTGACTCAGGAATGTAAGTCAATGTGATGTGACTGTTATGGCATTCCATCAGATAAGCAAATCTACTTTTATATGTGGACATTCCTTTCTTGGGATATGTAGGTGGAGGCCTCAAGTAGAACATGGTTTCTCTATGGTTTTCTGGGTCACTGGGGAAGCTATTCAATTGGATGCTGCCCCATGTGACTCTAACAGCCATCTTGGGTCAGGCAGAGCCTATTTAAGGTCCTGGCTCCCAGGCTTGGCACGTATTTGCGAGTGGGTAGTGTAGGAACAGGTACCCCACCTATCAGGGAAAGGTTCTAGATGAGGAGGGAAAGCGTAGGGTTCATCACATCTCTGGACATTCCTGCTTGGGTACGGGATGGCCAGGCCACATTCTGCCCCTCCTAACAAGCATTGTCAGTTCGGCTGGAACCTGCTCTCTACAAGCTGTTGGGCCTGTGAATGTTCCCACTGGGTTTATTGTGTACTGTCTTCTTTGCCATACTTTAATACAAGCCACCACACCATCTTGCACCCACCTACAAGCGGGGGTAGGGACTTGTACTGTTGTCGCCAATTTTAGCCGATAATGAAGCCCCTCTTACAGATTTAAAGGGAACAGCACTGTTGATAGAGTAAAGTGCATCTGAAAAGATATTCAAAGCGCTTCACTTTTTCCACATTTTATATTACAGCCTCATTCCAAAATGGATTCAATTCATTATTTTCCTCAAAATTCTCAAACAATACGAAAAAAGTTTGTTTGAATTCTTTGCACTTTCAGTTGATTGGACATGATTTGGAAAGGCATACACCTGTCTATATAAGGTCCCACAGTTAACAGTGCATGTCAGAGCACAAACCAAGCCATGAAGTCCAAGGAATTGTCTGTAGACCTCTGAGACAGGATTGTATGGAGGCACAGATCTGGGGAAGGGTACAGAAACATTTCTGCAGCATTGAAGGTCCCAATGAGCACAGTGGCCTCCATCATCTGTAAATGGAAGAAGCTTGGAGCCACCCGGACTCTTCCTAGAGTGGGCCGCCTGCCCAAACTGAGCGATTGGGGGAGAAGGGCCTTAGGGAGGTGACCAAGAACCCAATGGTCACTCCGACAGAGCTCCAGCGTTTTTCTGTGGGGAGAGGAGAACCTTCCAGAAGAACAACCATTTCTGCAGCACTCCACCAATCAGGCCTGTATGGTAGAGTGGCCAAATGGAAGCCACTCCTTAGTAAAAGGCACATGACAGCCCGCATGGAGTTTGCCAAAAGGCACCTGAAGGACTCTCAGACCACGAGAAACAAAATTCTCTGATCTGATGAAACAAAGATGGAAATCTTTGGCCTGAATGGCAAGCGGCATGTCTGGAGGAAACCAGGCACCGCTCATCACCTGGCCAATGCCATCCCTACAGTGAAGCATGGTGGTGGCAGCATCATGCTGTGGGGATGTTTTTCAGCGGCAGGAACTGGGAGACTAGTCAGGATCGAGCGAAAGATGAATGCAGCAATGTACAGAGACATCCTTGATGAAAACCTGCTCTAGAGCGCTATGGACCTCTGACCGGGGCAAATATTCATCTTCCAACAGGGCAATGACCCTAAGCACACAGCCAAGATAACAAAGAAGTGGCTACGAGACAACTCTGTGAATGTCCTTGAGTGGCCCAGCCAGAGCCCAGACTTGAACCCGATTGAACATTTCTGGAGAGATCTGAAAATGGCTGTGCACCGACGCTCCCCATCCAACCTGATGGAGCTTGAGAGGTCCTACAAAGAAGAATGGGAGAAACTGCCCAAAAATAGGAATGCCAAGCTTGTAGCATCATACCCAAAAAGACTTGAGGCTGTAATTGGCGCCAAAGGAGCTTCACCAAAGTATTCAGCAAAGGCAAATGTAAAAAAAAAAATATATATAAAAAAAAATAAAAAAATAAATAAAAAGGGGCAGACTCAATGGACTACTCAGTCTTTTTCTGCAGTCACTTTTCTATGTTGTGATACTTCTGTACATGGGCTTTTTTTTTTTCGTTTTTTATTTTTAATAAATAAAAATAAAGATTTCAAATAAACTTCTTTCACGTTGTCATTATGGGGAATTGTTTGTAGAATTTTGAGGAAAAGAATGAATTTAATCCTTTTTGGAATAAGGCTGAAACAACAAAATGTGGAAAAAGTGAAGCCCTGTGAATACTCCTGGGTGCACTGTAAGTATCACACCCAGATCTGCTTTTTTTTTAATTTTCAAAAACTCATACATTTTTGTGTTTTGTGCCTTAGCCTGGAACTGGCCTTTTAAGAGACCGGTTGACTTTAACCGCCGCGCGCTGCGTCCACATAACCCAACACAAGCAAATGAAATCGTCCATGAAACATCAGAAGTGCTGAACCTCTCCCAGACAGGAACGACGAGCGGAGCAGAAAACGAGGAGGAGATTGTTTTGCTTTCTCCCGGGGTTGCGAGGAAGTTGCGCTGGAACACGAGGGCCGAGGATCCTCGCCGCGCAAAACTCATTTTATATTGTCTAATTGTTAATCAGAGAATAGAGGCATGGAAAGAATAATGTAACACAGCAGTATGTTAATCACCTGATCTGGGCCGCTCCAAATGTCCTCACAACAGCCAAATTGTTCATTATGTGCAGGAGAGGGACGCTTATTGGAGTCTCCTCAGTAGGCGCATGATAAATGTGCGAAATTAATTTTAAATTATAAAAATGGGATTAATGAGCACACAATCCCTTGATGGGGTTTGGAAGTTAAGACGGCTGCTACTTTTAACTACGTTACGGCGAACGACGAGCAGAAAAGAAGTTTAGAACTTCGGAAGAACCACAAAATTGCAGCTTCTTACGTAAAACCCGAAAAATGGCGACAAAACCACACAAGGTCAGGTCACCCCGCGCTGCTTCATATATCTTTGTATTGGGCTCTCCTGTTTTTTGATGAACCTTTTACTTACCAAGGAGGCTCTACAGTCCTTTTGAATTCTTCTAATAAAGAAAGTGTGACAATGAGGGTTAGGAGCAAAATACAAAAAGATACTTTTTTTTTTTTTTTTTTTTTTTTATAAATTCTCTTCCCATATTTCCTATTTGCAGCCGACTTCCTAATTTTTGTATTGTATGAACCTACATACTGTATTTACTGTACAGTCAATATCCTTATATCACTTACACAGTGGTAGGAAACCTGTGGCCCTCCAGCTGTTGTGGAACTACATCAGGGCCGGCTCTACTACTAGGCGGAGTAGGCGGTGCCGCCTAGGGCGCACTGATGTCCAGGGCACCAAGCCCCTGTCCATATACTACCCCAGCCTGTCTATATGCTACTCCAGCCTGTCCATATACTACCCCAGCCTGTCTATATGCTACTCCAGCCTGTCCATATACTACCCTAACCTGTCCATATACTACCCTAACCTGCCGATATACTACCCCAGCCTGTCTATATACTACCCCAGCCTGTCTATATACTACTCCAGCCTGTCCATATACTACTCCAGCCAGTCCATATACTACCCCAACCTGTCTATATACTACCCCAGCCTGTCCATATACTACCCTAACCTGTCCATATACTACCCTAACCTGTCTATATACTACCCCAGCCTGTCTATATACTACCCCAGCCTGTCCATATACTACCCTAACCTGTCTATATACTACCCTAACCTGTCCATATACTACCCTAACCTGTCCATATACTACCCCAGCCTGTCTATATACTACCCCAGCCTGTCCATATACTAACCCAGCCTGTCCATATACTACCCCAGCCTGTCCATATACTACCCTAACCTGTCCATATACTACCCCAGCCTGTCCATATATCTGGGGACCCCTTGCTGGCATAAGAAAGAGAGCCGGTGCCGCCATTATTTGACTTTAGGCTGGGTCCAGAGGCACAGGTGCAGGCCTGTGGACCACGACTAAAGAAATAGGTAGAGAGGCGCTGCAAAAATCTCCACCTTCGCCAACTCCATCGTATACATGGACAGCGCAAAGGGCGTGGAGTCAGGGGCAAGGCCAAAGGGGGCGGCAAATTGAGGTTTTGCCTAGGGTGTCAAAAATCCTTGCACCAGCCCTGAACTACATTTCCCATGAGGCATTGCAAGGCTGGCAGTTACAATTACTCCCAAGGGCATGATGGAACGTGTAGTTCTGCAACAGCTGGAGGGCCACAGGTTGCCTACCCCTGACTTACACAGTGGTAGAAAACGGGGAAAGGGGTTTGGGACTTTAAATGAAGCATGCATTCTGGAAGCAAATGAGTGTAACCAGGGCTGGTGCAAGGATTTTTGACACCCTAGACAAAACCTCATTTTGCAGCCCCCCATTTGGCTCCGCCCCTAACTCATCCCTCTTTGCCCTGTTCATGTTTATGATGGAGGTGGCGGAGGTGGAGATTTTTGCACCGCCTCTCTAACTATTTCTTTAGCCGTGATCCACAGGCCTGCACCTGTACCTCTGGACCCGGCCTAAAGACAAATAATGGCAACACCGGCTCTCTTCCACGTGCCAACCATGGTCCGCAGGTATATGGACAATCTGGGTTAGTATATGGACAGGCTAGGGTAGTATATTGACAGGCTGGGGTAGTATATGGACAGGCTGGGGTAGTATATGGACAGGCTGGGTTAGTATATGGGCAGGCTGGGTTAGTATATGGACAGGCTGGGTTAGTATATGGACAGGCTGGGTTAGTATATGGACAGGCTGGGTTAGTATATGGACAGGCTGGGTTAGTATATGGACAGGCTGGGGTAGTATATGGACAGGCTAGGGTAGTATATGGACAGGCTGGGTTAGTATATGGACAATCTGGGTTAGTATATGGACAGGTTGGGGTAGTATATGGACAGGCTGGGTTAGTATATTGACAGGCTGGGGTAGTATATGGACATGCTGGGTTAGTATATGGACATGCTGGGTTAGTATATGGACAGGCTGGGTTAGTATATGGACAGGCTGGGTTAGTATATGGGCAGGCTGGGTTAGTATATGGGCAGGCTGGGTTAGTATATGGACAGGCTGGGTTAGTATATGGACAGGCTGGGTTAGTATATGGACAGGCTGGGTTAGTATATGGACAGGTGCTTGGCGCCCTGGGCAGTAGTGCGCCCTAGGCGGCCGCCTACTCCGCCTAGTGGTAGAGCCGGCCCTGAGTGTAACATGTATTTTATTGCACAGGGCATCAAACACTAAGTCACAGTATCATAGATAAATGCAAAGTAAAACTGTAGATTCCTATATATATACATATGCCAGGGCACAATAAACAAAGTGGGTGACAGAGTAAAATGCGTAGTTATGTTCTTGTAGTATAAGTACATATCTGTCTAAAAACAGTACCATAAGAACCCAAAGAGTCCAAAAATCCAATGTTTTTCTATAATGTAAACGCATGATAGAATGGAAATGGCTTGACGCGTTTCGTGGTCTCCACCACTCATCAGGAGCACTGCATGTAAGGAATCTAGATAATAAAATAGTAGACAGTAAGTGGGACTGATGGACTTTTGGGGAGACTGGGGGAATGGGTGAACGCCCCCCCCAGTGCCGTGTGTGAGGCTTTGGATTCATGCTGACGTCATCGCGCTGGCATGCAGAGTTATCCGTCTTAGCATTGGCACTAGGGAGTTTGCCCGCGCCCATCTCCAGGTGTTTCACACTCTGGTGATGACGCCCCTCTCCCGATTGGTCGTTAGCTTTCTTACGTGGCTGCAGCGGAGTATTTATGCTCCTCTGTTTCAGGCATGAGCGCTCCTGCTTTGGGTTATGGTCAGGTGACAATTTTGTACCACCACTGTAGCATTTAATCTCACATTGGTTAACACAGGTAATGTTTCTGAGCCCCTCCTTTTCCTCTCTACATGACTATCTACACATTCTCCACATCAGTACCTATCTATTATTTTACCTTTTTAGGCTCCAGCTATCCATAACTATTTTTTCACATGGCATTATGTCATACATATGCACAATATTTGTATATATACTTATTAACTTTTTCACAGATCATATTTGTGACACATTTAATGAATAGTCTGGTGATGCTCACATTCCCAACCACGTTCCCATCTGCAGCTGCTCTGCTGCCTTGCCACATTCTAGTATGGCCTCAGCTCCCATGTGAGAATACCGACCCCTTCAGCATTCGCTATCGCAAATTACAGTCACAGTCACTTTGTGTTGATTTATTTATACTCCTCTTTTTTTCTCTCCCCAAAAGTCCACCAGTCCCACTTACTGTCTTCTATTTTATTATTTAGATTCCTTACACGCAGTGCTCCTGATGAGTGGTGGAGACCACGAAACGCGTCGAGCCATTTTCATTCTATCATGCGTTTACATTATAGAAAAACGTTGATTTTTGGACTCTTTGGGTTCTTATGGTACTGTTTTTAGACAGATATGTACTTCTACTACAAGAACATAACTACGCATTTTACTCTGTCACCCACTTTGTTTATTGTGCCCTGCCATATGTATATATCTATGAACCTACGGTTTTACTTTGCATTTGTCTATGATACTGTGACTTGGTGTTTGATGCCCTGTGCAAAAAATACATTTTACACTCATTTACTACGTCCATTTGCTTCCAGGATGCATGCTTGATTTAAAATCCCAAACCCCTTTCCCCTTTTTCTTCATAGTAGGGATGGAGTAAACTATTGAGCTCACTGCCAGGGTCCTCATATAAAGTCCCATAAGCCTTGGGTTGGCTTTCCCATCTTCCATAAACTTACACAGTGGTAGTGCCCAGAGCAGCCGCTAACCTTCTCTTTCCGGGTCCCCCACTGGTGTTCGGTCAATTGAGCCAACTCGTCAGAAGCTCCAACCCCTTCCAGTTTCTTGAAACCATCAGTAATTGAAGATTAAGGCCTCATACACACGGACGTTTTTTGACGCCGGCGTTTTCTGGCGTTTTTTGCAGCTCTCCATGTTAGTCAATGGCCCCATAAAAACGCAGACGTTTTTGAGCTGTAGATGGCGTCGGCGTTAGCTGAAACTAGAACCCACGGCCAGCGCATTCTGAGGCTGTAACGTTTTGGCATTTTTTGACGCCGACGCCGCAAAACGCAAACTAATATTGCACCAGCGTTAACCGGCGTTTTTTGATGCCAACGTTTCTAGGTTGAAAAATAGCAGAGGGATGATTTTTTAAAAAAAAAACGCCTATTGACACCAACGCTCACTAACGCCGATGCATAACGCCGAAAAACGCCGATTTTTTTTTTTTTTTTTCCCTTGACTTCGGGCCCGACGTTTTGTTTATTTTTTAAGAAACGTCCGTGTGTATGAGGCCTTAGACGAATCGCTGTTTGGACACAACACCGGCAACCCAAAAGAGTCCGGTGCACGATATTATGAGCGGAGATTGCTACTCTGCTGCGATACTATCCCACAAAATGGCGGCCTCCGAGGCGGCGAACACTTTCTGCTCGTTAGCAGTTGTGCTGTCAAAAAAGAACAATCTTCCTGTACCGGACTCTATTGGGTTGCTGGTTTTGTGTCCAAACAACAATTTCGTCAAAATCTCCAATTGCTGATGGTTTAAAGCAGGGATAGGCAACCTGCGGCCCTCCAGCTGTTGTGGAACTACATTTCCCATGAGGCATTGCAGGGCTGGCAGTTACAATTACTCCCAAAGGCATGGTGGGACTTGTAGTTCTGCAACACCTGGAGGGCCGCAGGTTGCCTACCCCTGGTTTAAAGAGACCGAAAGTAGCGTGGTTGGAGTTTCTGAAGAGTTGGCTAAATTGACAGAGCACCGGTGCTCCTGGCCCCTCCCCTCTGTCCAGTGCCCCCATGGAAAGCCCTCCTGCATGCTCGCACCCAAGCCCCGCTGCTGTGTCCATTGACACAGACAGCAGGACTCTGCCCCTCCCCCCCCCCCTTTGATTGACAGCACTGAGAGATAATGGCTCCCGGTGCCCCAGCAAAGCCAGTGAGACCCGGAAGTGAGGGGAGAGAAGAGCTGCAGACGTGCACAGCACTGGATCCAATGAGGGCTCAGGTAAGTAAAAGGGGGGGGGGTGAGGGGGGAAACTGATGCCTAACATTTTTTACTTTAATGCAAGCAATGGCTTTAGGCTTTACAACCACTTTAATCAATGACAATGAACAGTGAGTGATAGGGAATTGTAGGTACCGTAGTTTGCCACCATTTCAGGGCAATTTTAAATTTTGATGTTTGGTATCTATTTACTCAACTAACATAATCTTTCATGTTTTACCAAAAAAATTGGACAGTATTTTGTGTTTGTATACACAAAAAAAATCATTTTGGTGTATTTTCTTTTTAAAAGGCTGTGCAAATATCATGTGACAAAAAGTAGTGGCGGCCAGTCCACAAGGGGTGCAGGGGCACCACCCCCCAGCTCGCAGCGCCGCCACCCCCCCAACCCACACCATCTGTGTGGCCATGCAGGGATTTAGATCTGGAGCCAGAAGGCCAGATGTGGTCCTTTGCTTGTTTTTATCCGGCCCTTGGGGCACTATTCCTCCCACTGATACCAATGATGGGGCACTATACCTCCCGCTGATACCAATGATGGGGCACTATTCCTTCCACTGATACCAATCATGGCGCACTATTCCTCCCACTGACACCAATGATGGGGCACTATTCCTCCCACTGATATCAATGATGGGGCACTATTCCTCCCGCTGATACCAATGATGGGGCACTATTCCTCCCACTGATACCAATGATGGGGCACTATTCCTCCCACTGACTCCAATGATGGGGCACAATTGCTCCCACTGACCCCAATGATGGGGCACTATTCCTCCCACTGACACCAATGATGGGGCACTATTTCTTCCACTGACACCAATAATAGGGCACTATTCCTCCCACTGACCCTAATGATGGGGCAATATTTCTCCCACTGACACCAATGATGGGGTACTATTCCTCCCACTGACACCAATGATGGGGCACTATTCCTCCCACTGACACCAATGATGGGGCACTATTTCTCCCACTGACACCAATGATGGGACACTATTCCTCCCACTGATACCAATGATGGGACACTATTCCTCCCACTGACACCAATGATGGGGCACTATTCCTCCCACTGACACCAATGATGGGGCACTGGTTATGCCCATGGATACCAGGGCTTTTTTTTATTCCTAGAGTCCAACGTCTGTCCTCCTAAAGTCTGAAGGACAGTAAACTGGCCCTTTGTAAAGATTGGAGACCCCAGATTTAGATCATGAAGTGGGGATCAACATGTGAAAACGTTCTAATTTTGGGTGTAGTTCCACCTTAGCATGGGACTGTCCATCAGTCATATCATTAACCCTTCGCAGACGGTCACAGCTATTGTACAATGTGTGAGGAGGATAGGAGTACAATGACATCTTACGCCCTCCCCGGACCGCACAACACATCTGTAGAATGAAAGCGAGAAAAAAAACAAAGGAAAACGAAGGTTAAAATACTTTTATGGCAAAAATGTTTCCTGATGAAGCAACAACATTTTTCACTTAAATCGTTTTTATTGGTCTGATTTGCTTAATAGGTTTTGTGTGCGCAGGAAATTTTACGTCCTGACTTTTTAACAGAGAGTTTTCAGGAAGCCGAATGACTGCGGGGAAAACAAAAATAATAAACGCGTTCATAAAGTGTTCTGGGAAAGTGTTCAGATCGACTTCGTGTTCTAACGCTGAACCGCGGCCAAACGGCAAAATCCACATCTGAAATACATATATGGGAATAATTGTCCTACCTGTCAGAGGTTTTATAATTGCGTTCAGCCGGTCACGTGATTTGCACAGCCCTGGTGGATGGAGGGGGGGGGGAACGTCGCTGTTCAGCGCTGGCTTCAGATCTAAACGGAGAATAAATTTTGAATAATGTTTTCTTTTTTCCCGCATAGATGTCACCAACCCATCATATTGTTTTATAATGGACTAAATAGAGCCCCTTGCTACCCGTGTAACATGCAGCACCCTCCTAGTGTAGGGCAGGCTGCCAGGTAAACCACTTGCCAGCCGCAATACGTATATACGTTGCTGCTTTGAGATGGTTTACCGGGACTGAAGATATCGGCCGTAACCCCCGGTATCGTTTTTTTTGCGGCCGGCTTTCTCATGAAAGCGTTGTGAGCAGAAGTGGTCGGTAGACGTGCACTGCCGAAAAATTTGTTTGCTTTCATTCGTTTTTTTTTTTTTTTCGGGTCATTCGTTATGATCGCAATTCGGAAATTCGAAAATAAGAAAGAAAATCCGAAAATTTGAAAAAACGAAAATTCGAAAACTCTAACTAATAATAACTATTATATTATAGGTATTGGAATTTCCCTTCAAATTTGGCCGTTAGTAATAGTTAAGTTATTATTAGTTGGTGGTTTATCACTAACTATTAAATTCTAGGTATTGGGATTTCCTTTCAAATTTGGCTGTTAGTGAACGCAACAAATACAAATTTATCCGAAGTTACGAATTACCTGAAATAATGAATGCTGCATCTAAACAAACGGAACGGAATGAATTATTAATAAATAATAATAATGTAGCCATGTGCTCCTTCGAGAGTGGCTGGTAGTAGTGGTTCACCTTATAGCCACCCTCAGTCACACATCCAGAGACACTGACCAGGCCGGCTCTTATTTTTGTTGTTTTATTTGGGGGAAATAACTTGGATGGGGATAAGGGATGACTGTGGGATGCCCACAGCATTATAATACATGAACTCCATATACACTCCTGTCAGAGGCGTAACTAGAATCTTCAGGGTCCTGGTGCAAGAAATTATGAAGGGACCCCTGGTCAGGGCCCTTCCCTCTTCCCACTGATCCTGGGGTCCTTTACTCTCATCGCGGGTCCCTTTATTACGGTACTGCAGTGGGGCCCTTTCACAAGTTCTGCAGCGGGGCCCCCTTTCTGCCATCTTCGGCCCTCCCCATGGTGGTGAAATGCCAGGGCCCGGTAACAATTGCAACCTTTGCTTTGCGTTCCCTCACTGGTGTCAGTAGTTTTAAATTTTTTTACTTTTTTACCATTCTATTTTATTTTTTTTACAATTTTATTTTTACATTTTTTTTAGGAGCTCTGTTGGGGGGCTTTGATGAGATATCAGGGGGTCTAAACAAACCCCAGCCCTCAATCTCCATCTGTGTAGCCTCAGCTGCACAGAATGAATGGACAGGAATAGCTGTGCACCGAGCCTCCCATTCATTCAGAAATGGAAGTATAGTAAAAACAGTTTACTATGCTTCAGTTATGAATGAACCAATTGGTACCAATCACTGACTCTGTTCATTCAGAAAAGGAAGGAGCTGGTAAATGACAAATTTCCCGACCCGTTCCCATCTCTCCATCATGACTCATCTTCTACAGCAGCTGGCAGGAGAGAGGAGGGGGGAAGACAGCAGCTCTGTGGGGGGGACCAGGGAAGCACACAGGGACCCTGGGAACAGCAGAAGACAAGTAAACTGAATAGAGGAAAATGGAGGAGATTGGTTCCTCTAAATGCCACCCCGGCGTCCCTCCTATTCAGGTGTACAAGGGAGGCACATGGGCCCCCTCGACCATGGGGCCCGGTTGCAATTGAAACCCCTGCAACCCCTATCATTACGCCCCTGACTCCTGTATATGCGCACTTCACTGCAGACCGTCCCTCTGCAGACTGTTACTCCTCACAACTCTCCAGCACTTGACTTGCTGACCATTTCTCCTACCGTTCTCTCTCCAGCACTGAATTTAGTTTCCAGCTTGACAGGAAATTTATCAGGCTTCCCTCTTCCTTTCTCTTCGCCACGGCTAGCACATGGCGAGGCCTACACTCAACAGAACCTCCTGAACACCCATTACAGGCCAGGGATCATGGGCCCTTGAATGTGTAGCAAAAGCACTTGAGTACTAGTCGGGCCTTTGATGGACTACAACTCCCAGCCCATCCTTCTTCCAGGTCCCACCGACCTGCTTTTCCTCAGTGACTCTCCTTTCCCTGAAATTATTCCAGAGGCTTCCACAGACTGTCCACTATTCCTCTCCCTGCCCACTCCAGCACTTTCTCCTCCGCCTCCCAGGGATGGTCACTCACCAAACCTTTGGATCACTTTAAAGTCTCTCTCACTGTATAGCACCTCCACTGTTCTCCTGTTCCCCTGTGCGACTCCAGGAATCACCACCTTCCTGGCTGCATCCAAACCTCCAGGCCCCAAGGTCACCCTCCCCAGACTGGGGCGACCTCCTGGGTAGGGGCCTCCACGGCGCCTCTGCTAAATCTCCAGACTTCCACCCGACACTTCTCCTCCCAGATTGGGCTGAATCAGAGTATTTAACCACTTCCTTACTGGGCACTTAAACCCCCCTCCTGCCCAGACCAATTTTCAGGTTTCAGCGCTGTCGCATTTTGAATGACAATTGCGCGGTCGTGCGACGTTGTACCCGAATAAAATTGATGTCCTTTTTTCCCCACAAATAGAGTTTTCTTATGGTGTTATTTGATCACCTCTGCGTTTTTTATTTTTTGCGCCATAAACAAACAAAGAGCGACGATTTTGAAAAAAGAACAATATTTTTTACTTTTTGCTATAATAAATATCCAAAAATAAAAAATAAAAAAAACAATTATTCATCGGTTTTGGCCGATTTATATTCTTCTACATATTTTTGGTAAAAAAAATTGCAATCGGCGTTTATTGATTGGTTTGCGCAAAAGTTATCGCATCTACAAACTATGGGAATTGATTTCTGGCGCTTTTATTATTATTTTTTTTTTTTACTAGTAATGGCGGCGATCTGCGATTTTTATTGGGACTGCGATATTGCAGCGGACATGTCGGACATTTTTGACACTTTTTTGGGACCAATGACATTTATACAGCGATCAGAAATTTAAATATCCACTGATTACTGTGTAAATGTCACTGGCAGTGAAGGGGTTAACCTGCAGGGGGCAGTGAAGGGGTTAACAGTGTTCCCTGGGTGTGTTGTAACTGTGGGGGGGATGGGTTGGCCGGGACATAACAGATCTAACTGATCCCAGTGACAGGGATCAGTAGATCTGCTTGTCCCCCTCTCACAGAACAGGGAACCGCTGTGTTTACATCGGCGGTTCCCCGTTCTACAGCTCTGTAAGGCGATCGCGGGTCAGGAGCGGACATCGAGTCCGCCCAACCCGCAGGCACGCCCACGCAGCGTGCGGCGGCCGCGCGCGCCGCCGCTTGTGAGTGCGTGCAGGGGGCGTGTAAAGGGGCGGACGTCTATAGACGTCCTCCCGGAGATTCAGATCCGCGCTGTAGACGTCTTTCGTCTATAGCGTGGATCTCTACAGGTTAAGGAGGCCTGCCCCCTGCCAACCATGCTTGGGGATTGGTCAGGGCTCCTTAGAATACTCCAGATGGCTCCACCTATCTCCCAGCTCTCTGACCAGAAACCTTCCCCAGGTTTCTAGAAAGAAGTGGGAGGTTCTGGGGACCTCCTCTGTCAAGTCCACTCAGTCCTCCCTGAGCCACTGGGCGGGGTTTGTTTGCCCAACTCCCCAAAAAAAAGTTTAGCATCAGCTGCCACTTGTTCTGAGAAGTTCCCCCTCCACCCCTCCAGGCGCTCGTTGGTGTTTCTCAGACTTACCGCTTCCGCCAGTTTGCCAAAGAAATAATCCAATGGTACAGCCAGTTGCTCCCATAGGCAAACAAAGGATAGTATTTGATCTCCTCTGTGGCCTTGAAGGACCGGAGCGAAGTCATGACATCACTTCCGGTGCAGGTTGGAATTTTTTTTTTAAAGCAGGAGATCAAAAAACATAATTTTTTTTTTAACTTTTGCTTTTAACCACTTCAGCCCCAGAAGGATTTCCCCCTTTAGGACCAGAGCACTTTTTGCGATTCAGCACTGCATCACTTTAACTGACAATTGCGCGGTCGTGCGATGTTGTACCCAAACGAAATTGACGTCCTTTTTTTCCCACAAATAGAGCTTTCTTTTGGTGGTATTTGATCCCCTCTGCATCATTTCTGATCACCGATATAAACAAAAAAAGGGAACAATTTTTTTAAAAAAACTATTTTTTACTTTTTGCTATAATGTCCAAAAAAAATATTAAAAAACAAATGTATTCATCAGTTTTGGCCGATATACATTCTTCTTCATATTTGTGGTAAAATAAATCGCAATCGGCATTTATTGATTGGTCTGCGCAAAAGTTACAGCATTTACAAACTATGAGAATGGGTTTTTTTTTTACTAGTAATGGCGGCGATCTGCGATTTTTATTGGGACTCTGATATTGCGGCGGACATGACGGATATTTTTGACACTTTTTTGGGACCATTGACATTTATACAGCGATCAGAAATTTAAATTTCCACTGATTACTGTGTAAATGTGACCGGCTGGGAAGGGGTTAACCTGCAGGGGGCAATCAAGGGGTTAACTGTGTTCCCTAGGCGTGTTCTAACTGTGAGGGGGCTGGGCTACCAGGGGCACCAGAGATCTCACTGATCCCAGTGACAGGAATCAGTAGATCTCTTAAATGCCGCCTGACAGTGCGGGGAACCGCCATGTTTACTTTGGCGGTTCCCCGCTTTTCTTCTCTAACAGGTAATCGCAGGTCGCCGGCGGACATCGAGTCCGCCTGACCCACGGCTCTGCTCTGGGAGCGTGCGGCGGGCACGAGAGCGCACCACCGGTGGCGCGCATTTGCCCCCTGTCTGCGCGTGTGCGAATCGGCGTTTATAGACTCCGATCCGCTCTACGCTGCCACTCTGCAGCAGTAAATCGACACTACGTGGTTTGGAAGTGGTTACTGGTAAATTATTACAAGGGATGTTTACATTGATTATTACAAGTGATAAAAAAAAAAAAAATGAAAGGGACAGTGTAAAAATGTAAAGTAAAATAAGAAAAACATTTTTAAAGCGTCCTCATCCCTCCGTGCTCATGCGCAGAAGCGAACGCATACGCAAGTCGCATATGTAAATGATATTAGCATCACACATGTGAGGTATCGTCACGAACGTTAGAGCGAGAGCAATAATTCTAGTGCTAGACCTCCTCGGTAACTCTAAACTGGTAACCTGTAAAGGTGTTTAAAGTGTCGCCTATGGAGATATTTAAGTACCGTAGTTTGTCGCCATTCCACAAGCGTGCGCAAATTTGTGACATGTTTGGTATTTATTTAATTGGCGTAACATCACCTTTTACATTATACAAACAAATTCGGGTAAATATTGTGTTTTGTTTTGTATTTTTATTCATACAAAGTGTATTTTTTCCCAACAAAAATGTGTTTGCAAAGCATCTGCGCAAATGCTGTGTGACATAAATTGCAACAATCACCATTTTATTCTCTAGGGCCTCTGCTAAAAAAAAAAGTATAATGTTTGGGGGATTCTAAGTAATTTCTAGCAAGAACTACTGATTTGAATTTATAAACAAAAAGTGCCAGAAAAATCCATGGTCTTCAAGGGATAAATTACACTATAACCAGAGTTGCAAGGGTGGATGAATTAGGGCTGCTTAGTGTTTCATTGACTGCGTCTCTGTTGCTTCTCCCTGTCTTCTAGAGCAGTGGTTCTCAATCCTGTCCTCAAGTACCCCCAACAGGCCAGGTTTTGGGAATTTCTGTTAGATAAAATAGCTGTCCAATATACCAAGCCATTGACTCTGATTTAAAGTACCTGTGCAAGATAAAGGAAAACCTGCAAACATGGCCTGTTGGGGGTACTTGAGGACAGGGTTCTAGAGGATTCTAGAACTATAGTGGGTGGAAGAACCGTGCAGGCAGCCTATTAGAATATTCATGGAACTCCAGCCAATCCCTGGGAAGGTATGCCCAGTAGGTGGTGAGAGAGCCTATAAACAGTCTGAGGCCCAAGCATCAGTGAAGAGCCCTGTGCCCCTGGTGCAGGAGTTTAGAGACTTTTAGGAAGACACGAAGGTCCCAGCCAGGCTTAGCTGGGGGGGCCCATTCACAAGTCCAGGGATCAAGTTGGGTCCGGAGAAGCTCCAGCTGTCCTATATGGTGGTGTGAATCCACATCTCCCTCAATAGGAGCCTGGTGGATATTGGTAGGAGGCAACTAAGGATCCTGTGGCTATGTGAGTAGATGACCCCAGCACTATAGAGTACTGATTGTGTGTAACTTTTAACCAGGGCCTCTTATAAGGGGGCAGCACCTGCCCTGCTGTACGGGACCCAGGCCCCATAAGTTCAACAGGGGGGCACAGAGCAGCAGGAGTGGGCACAGTTACTGGAACCAATCTCCCTGTGTTTACAATGCTTCAGTTTGTGAATGAACAGAGAGCCTCTGTACAGAGCACTTCCTGCTCAGTCACAATGCAGCTGATGAATATTTGTCCTCAATCTCTTTCTCTGTCTCAACAGTGAGTCGTTGGGCGTCTGTTTAGACCCCTTTATATTGCAACAACCCCCCACAGGGGTAAAAAATTAAAAAAAATAATAAAATTGCAAAATAAATATTTAAACATATCAAAGAGTACACCATCAGTATAGAGATCCTGTGGGACATTCCTTGTTTTGTACAAAGCAGCCAGAAGTGAGGAAGTCAAATTGTTCAGTTCTACAGTTTACAAGGTATCCCGTGCTCCCTATCCAAGTTCATTGTTCCCAATAAAAACCCATAGACTGTTCTTTGGAGCCAGTGGAAGAGTGCAGGGAATGCAGCGTGCCTGGCTGTGTTTGCCCTGAGGGAGAAATAGGACCAAAATTCACCAGCGACTCTTTAGTGGGTGCACTACAAATGCATATGTGAGATGACAACCGCCCCATAGTAAAAATACGTCATTATTTTGGTGTTCATTACCAGGGTAATGACAGCAGCTATCATTTTTTACTATGACCAGTTCCACCGCTAGACCTGTGCACTGCCGAAAAATCTGTTAATTTTCATTGCATTGTTTGTGTTTTTTTGGAAGACCCGATAATTGAGAAATCCGAAAGTTCGGAATTCGAAAATTCAAAAATCAGAAAATTTGGAAATTCGGAAATCCAAAAATAAGAAAGAAAATCCGAAAATTCGAAATAATTAACTAATAATAAATAAGTATTAAATTATAGGTATTGGAATTTCCTTTCAAATTTGTGAACGTAAAAAATAGAAATTTATCTGAAGTTATGAATTATCCGAAATAACGAATGCTGCATCTAAATAAATGGAACAGATCTAATTAATAATAACAAGTTTTTATTATTATTATTATTATTTATTATTATTAATTTGTTACGTTCCATTCATTTAGATACGGCATTCGTTATTTTGGATAATTTGTAACGTCGGATAAATTCGTATTCGTTACGTTCACTAACAGCCAAATTTGAAAGGAAATTCCAATACCTATAATTTACTAGTTAGTAATAGTTATGAATTAGTTATTTACATTTTTGGGGTTTTTGAATCTTTGGATTTTCATTCTTTTTTTAGAATTTCCGAATTTCTGAATTAACTAATTTGTTGAAACTTGTTAAATTCGGAACTAAATGAATCGCACATGTCTAGTTGCCGCTGCTTCCCAGTCGTTCCCAAACTGGTCAAAAAACTAAAGGGACAGTGTAAATATAAAAAGTAAATAAATAGAAAAAAAAAATTAAAGCGCCCCTCTGCCTCCGTGCCCGCGCACAGAAGCAAATTCATATGTAAGTCACACCCACATATGTAAACGGTGTTCAAACTACACATGTGAGGTATCACCGCAATTTTTAGAGCGAGAGCAATAATTCTAGCACTAGACCTCCTCTGTAACGCTAAACTGATAACCTGTAAAAGATTTAAAGCATCGCCTATGGAGATTTTTAAGTATCGTAGTTTGTCACCATTGTACAATTGTGCGCAATTTTAAAGCATAACATGTTTGGTATCTATTTACTCAGTGTAACATCATCTTTCAAATTATACACAAAATGGGGGTAACTATTGTATTTCGGTTTTTTTTGGTTTTTGTTTTTTTGAATTCATTAAAGTGTATTTTTTTTTTTTTAATTACGTTTGAAAGACCGCTGCACAAATGCTGTGTGACATACAATATTGCAACGGTTGCCATTTTATTCTCTAGGGCCTCTGCTAAAAAATATATATACATTTAAATATATATATATATATATATATATATATATATATATATATATACATACATAATGTTTGGGGGTTCCAAGTTATTTTCTAGCAAAAAATATGAATTTAAACCTTTAAACAAAAAGTTCCAGATAAGGCCTGGTCAGCAAGTGGTTAAAGCGGAGTTCCACCCAAAAGTGGAAGTTCCGCTTTAAGGGGAGGTGACCACCCCCCCACCCCCTCTCGGGGATCTTCTGGGACACGTCACAGGTCCCAGAAGATACGCCGGCAATCACAAAGCGCAGCGCAACTTGCGCCCGGCTTTGGCCTCAACACTTGTGATGTCGGCGCCACCGAGGGGAGGGGGAGAAGAGCGAGCCTTCAGGGGGGCCGCATCGCTGGAGCGTGGGACAGGTGAATGTCCGATTTGTTAAAAGTCCGCAGCTACACTTTTTGTGGCTGCTGACTTTTATCTGGGTGGAACTCCGCTTTAATACCCATTTGCAACAATGGGCAGCAGAGCTTTCTGTGCCAAGAGCGCACTCCCTGCACAGTGACTGAGCAGTAAGGATGGGCTCGGGCTTGTTCGGAACCGAGTGCGCCCGAGCCCGCCAGGCAGTGGACCCTGCGCTGCGCTAATCACAAGCAGTGAGACATTTCCCCATTAGCCTCCCTGCTGCTGACAAGAAAAAAAAAAAAGTCAGCCCGACCCCCTACAGGAGGTGCCGGTATATTGACTTTTTTATTTATTTTTTTCTGCTCCTTGCTGTCTGCTGACAGCAAGTAGTGAGCCGATTGGTCAGTCATTAAAGAATGTGTGTGTGCGCTAAACAGGCGCACACACATAGTCTGGCTGCCCTGAGCCAGTGACTATTTGATGCAATGGGCGGGGGCGGGACTGTGGCAGACGTGCTGGCTGTGTGATTACTCACGCAGGCGCAGCACTCCGCCGGGTTTCAGTCCTGGCTCCCGTGCAGACCATCCACGAGTCTGCACTCCAGCACACTCTCCGCTCGCCGGCTCTGCACAGTCCAGCCCGCCTAAGAGATGGGGTAAGTGCGGGACTTTGTCGGGGGGTCTGTCTGTCAGTGCCGCAAGCCCCTATCTGGGGGCTCTGTATACTGCTATATGGGACTCTATATAATGCTATATGGAACTCTGTATACTGCTATATGGGACTCTGTATACTGCTATATGGTGACTATATACTGCTATATGGTGACTGTATACTGCTATCTGAGGCTCTGTATACTGCTATCTGGGGCTCTGTATACTGCTATATGGGACTCTGTATACTGCTATATGGTGACTCTGTATACTGCTATCTGGGACTCTGTATACTGCTATATGGGGCTCTGTATACTGCTATATGGGACTCTGTATACTGCTATATGGTGACTCTGTATACTGCTATCTGGGACTCTGTATACTGCTATATGGTGACTATATACTGCTATATGGTGACTGTATACTGCTATCTGAGGCTCTGTATACTGCTATCTGGGGCTCTGTATACTGCTATATGGGACTCTGTATACTGCTATATGGTGACTCTGTATACTGCTATCTGGGACTCTGTATCCTGCTATATGGGGCTCTGTATACTGCTATATGGGGACTCTGGATACTGCTATATGGGACTCTGGATACTGCTATATGGGACTCTGTATACTGCTATATGGTGACTCTGTATAGTGCTATATGGTGCTCTGTATACTGCTATCTGGGGCTCTGTATACTGCTATATGGTGACTATATACTGCTATATGGTGACTGTATACTGCTATATGGGGCTCTGTATACTGCTATCTGGGGCTCTGTATACTGCTATCTGGGGCTCTGTATACTGCTATATGGTGACTCTGAATACTGCTATATGAGACTCTGAATACTGCTATATGGGACTCTGTATACTGCTATATGGTGACTGTATACTGCTATCTGGGGCTCTGTATACTGCTATCTGGGGCTCTGTATACTGCTATCTGGGGCTCTGTATACTGCTATATGGGAGTCTGTATACTGCTATATGGGACTCTGTATACTGCTATATGGTGACTCTGTATACTGCTATATGGGACTCTGTATACTGCTGTCTGGGGCTCTGTATACTGCTATATGGTGACTATATACTGCTATATGGTGATTGTATACTGCTATCTGGGGCTCTGTATACTGCTATCTGGGGCTCTGTATACTGCTATCTGGGGCTCTGTATACTGCTATCTGGGGCTCTATATACTGCTATATGGTGACTCTGTATACCGCTGTGTGGGGCCCTGTATACCGCTGTGTGGGGCCCTGTATACCCCTATCTGGTGCTCTGTATACTGCTATCTGGTGACTCTGTATACCCCTATCTGTTAATGCTGTATATACCCCTATCTGGTGATGCTGGGCTGTATACGCCTGACACAATGGGTATATATATGGTGACTATATACTGCTATATGGTGACTGTATACTGCTATCTGGGACTCTGAATACTGCTATCTGGGACTCTGAATACTGCTATCTGGGACTCTGTATACTGCTATATGGGACTCTGTATACTCCTATATGGTGACTCTGTATACTTCTATATGGGACGCTGTACACTGCTATATGGTGACTCTGTATACTGCTATCTGGGGCTCTATATACTGCTATATGGGGCTCTGTATACTGCTATCTGGGGCCCTGTATACCCCTATCTGGTGCTCTGTATACTGCTATCTGGTGACTCTGTATACCCCTATCTGTTAATGCTGTATATACCCCTATCTGGTGATGCTGGGCTGTATACGCCTGACACAATGGGTATATATATGGTGACTATATACTGCTATATGGTGACTGTATACTGCTATCTGGGGCTCTGTATACTGATATCTGGGGCTCTGTATACTGCTATCTGGGACTCTGGATACTGCTATATGGGACTCTGTATACTGCTATATGGTGACTCTGTATAGTGCTATATGGTGACTCTGTATAGTGCTATATGGGGCTCTGTATACTGCTGTCTGGGGCTCTGTATACTGCTATATGGTGACTATATACTGCTATATGGGACTCTGTATACTGCTATATGGGACTCTGTATACTGCTATATGGTGACTCTGTATACTGCTATCTGGGACTCTGTATACTGCTATATGGTGACTCTGTATACTGCTATATGGTGACTGTATACTGCTATCTGGGGCTCTGTATACTGCTATCTGGGGCTCTGTATACTGCTATCTGGGACTCTGAATACTGCTATATGGGACTCTGTATACTGCTATATGGTGACTCTGTATACTGCTATATGGTGACTTTGTATACTGCTATATGGTGACTTTGTATACTGCTATATGGTGACTCTGTATACTGCTATCTGGGGCTCTATATACTGCTATATGGTGACTCTGTATACCGCTATCTGGGGCCCTGTATACCGCTGTGTTCGGCCCTGTATACCCCTATCTGGTGCTCTGTATACTGCTATCTGGTGACTCTGTATACCCCTATCTGTTAATGCTGTATATACCCCTATCTGGTGATGCTGGGCTGTATACGCCTGACACAATGGGTGGAAACTATAAGGGGTGGGGCTTATAAGAAGTGGGATGGGTCAAAAAGGAAGGGCGGGGTCTGGCGCCCCCCATTCTAAAATTTCACCAGCTGCCACTGTTCCTCAATCGCTGCAGCTGCGCATCAGGGGAAATGTCTCACTGCCTGTGATTAGCGCAGTGCAGGGTTCACTTCCTGGCGGGCTCTGGCACGTTCGGTTCCTAACAAGCCCGAGCCCAACCTTACTGAGCAGTCAAAGGCAGCTCTCAGTCTCTGCTAATGATCTGGAGTTGGTGGGACTGGCTCCCGATCATGTGACCACTGTGACAGCCAATCACAGTGGACACATGATCAGCTGCTCCTTCCTGCCCCCTAGGCAGAAAAACCTTGTTAAAGAGACACTGAGGCTGGGCAGGAAGGGGTTAAAGTGCATCTAGAGCCACAACTTTGGAAGTTTTGGATGAACATGCGTGTTCCCGCATCTGTTATTAAAACATTGATGTTAAAGGAAAAATAGTTTAAAAAAAAATCATGTTATACTTACCTGCTTTGTGCAGTGGTTTTGCACAGAGCAGACCCAATCCTCTTCTTTTAGATCCCCTGACTCTGGTCCTGGCGCCTAATACCTGCCAAGTGTCCTCAATAGCAAGCCCCCTGCTAAAGGGGCACTCGAGCCGGCTCACCGCCGAGCCACTCTTTGTGTGTCCATTTACACAAGAGCGCAGCTTGGCCCCATCCCCGCTTTCTCCTCATTGGTTCACTGGCCATGATGGACAGCCAATGGCTCTTGCTGCTGTGTGAGCTAATGAGGAGAGAGACCCAAAAGAGCTGCTTCTCTCATGCATATCGTTGGAAAGCCTGCTCAGCTACGTGTTTTTTTGTGACAGCTAACAGGGAGGGAGAAGAACCCCGGTAGCTGTCACAGCAGGGAACGGGTAGGTGCAGGGGCCAGTCCATCCGTAACATGTTACATCCTGAATATGGGTGTAAGGTGTAACATGTTACATCCTGAATATGGGTGTAAGAAGTAACATGTTACATCCTGAATATGGGTGTAAGAAGTAACATGTTACATCCTTAATATGGGTGTAAGATGTAACATGTTACATCCTGAATATGGGTGTAAGAAGTAACATGTTACGTCCTGAATATAGGTGTAAGATGTAACATGTTACATCCTGAATATGGGTGTAAGAAGTAACATGTTACGTCCTGAATATAGGTGTAAGGTGTAACATGTTACATCCGGAATATGGGTGTAAGATGCAACATGTTACATCCTGAATATGGGTGTAAGGTGTAACATGTTACATCCGGAATATGGGTGTAAGATGTAACATGTTACATCCTGAATATGGGTGTAAGATGTAACATGTTACATCCTGAATATGGGTGTAAGATGCAACATGTTACATCCTGAATATGATTGTAAGGTGTAACATGTTACATCCTGAATATGGGTGTAAGATGTAACATGTTGCAACCTGAATATGGGTGTAAGGTGTAACGTGTTACATCCTGAATATGGGTTTAAGGTGCAACATGTTACATCCTGAATATGGGTGTAACATGTTACATCCTGAATATGGGTGTAATATGTTACATCCTGAATATGGGTGTAAGGTGTAACATGTTACATCCTGAATATGGGTGTAACATGTTACATCCTGAATATGGGTGTAACATGTTACATCCTGAATATGGGTGTAAGATGTAACATGTTACATCCTGAATATGGGTGTAAGGTGTAACATGTTACATCCTGAATATGGGTGTAACATGTTACATCCTGAATATGGGTGTAAGATGTAACATGTTACATCCTGAATATGGGTGTAAGATGTAACATGTTACATCCTGAATATGGGTGTAAGGTGTAATATGTTACATCCTGAATATGGGTTGGAAACTTGGGGGGGGTTTACCTCAAGCGATAGATGTGAAAACATACCGAGCCACCTGGCTCTCGTCAGCAATTCCTTTGACCCAGCCTACTCCTGGCCTTAACAGGATTCTCCAGCCCCCTTTGGGTTACTCGCTGTCCCCAAGACTTTAGGACTTCCTTCAGCCCCCTTGGACTTCCTAGGTTCCTGGGCTCTCCTAGCCTCCCAGACCCTCCTTTGGTCTCCCAGGCTCTTGTAGCCGTCCCAGCCTCCGCGTCCTTCAGGCACAAAGTCCCCCCCTCACCAGGCATGAAGTCTCACACAGGGCCGACAGTGTCGCTAACAGGGGTCTGTCTTGCAATAGCAACAGCAAACTGCTAACACTCCACCTTCCTCCTCTCTCTGCTCTCATCAGCCCCTCGTTATATTGGCCGCGCCCACCTGGGCACACAACCTGCTGGCTGTCCACAAAACCCGGACACAGGGTTGGAGATCCTGCCCCACCCAAGACTCTTGGGGATCTTAAAAAAATGTCCATCCAGATATAGCAAAATCCATCTAAAATCTACACTCTGTAGTTTTGCAGTCAGCCGACATGCAAACTCTGTGTGACCTTTCTCTCCATTTCCATAGGGACAGGGGCTCTCTCCATTGCAGGGTGTAAGATGTAACATGTTACAAAAGGTGAACTTATCCTTTTAATAATGAAAAGGTAAAAAATGATGCAAATAAAATATTTACAAAAAAACAGCGTTACAAAGAAAGTAAAAGACAACAAAGCAACAGAGAAATACATAGGAGTTAAAAATGAAGAATACATGGAGTCCAACAAATAAGCAAAAATTGTGCAGTGGCTCTCACTTGGTCAAGGGCTGGCCCAAGACATTTTGCTGCCTGGGTCCAAGAATGAAATGCTGCGCACCCCCCACCAAAATTTATCATAAAGTCAGATTTACATGCAACAGCACCTTGTCTATAAGCAGAGTTATATGACATACCACCATGT
>BLSH010102371.1:141308-165727 GCA_018402905.1 Glandirana rugosa
ATGATGGGATCGGACAGGTATATGGTATATGATGGGATCGGACGGGTATATGGTATATGATGGGATCGGACAGGTACTATGTTTTATTACCTACACCCCCGGAAAACCACCCGCACTAAAAAAAAAAAACCCCCCCCCCCCCCACCTCCCGCGTCGTAAAGTAAGAACCTGGGTCCGTCGTTTTACAGAACCCGGTCGGGAACTGGTTCACTCTCGGTGACGTGTTAAAAACGAATAAACAACCTGAGGTACATAAGAAGTAAAAATTGAGGATACATAAAGAGACAACGAAACAACAGAAAATGAAAGAAACATTGCGACAAAAAAACATTTATAAAATAAACGTAGTAAAAAATGGAAAAGTAATAATTTTCCTATTCAAGTGGAAAACACCCTCCACCCCCCCCCCCCCCAAAAAAAAAAAATCACGCCCACCAAAAGGCCCCCACATCCATTATTTTGTATCATGGACAGGCTAGGGTAGTATATGGTATATGGGCAGGCTAGGGTAGTATATGGTATATGGACAGGCTAGGGTAGTATATGGTATATGGACAGGCTAGGGTACTATATGGTAGGTATATGGACAGGCTAGGGTAGTATATGGTAGGTATATGGACAGGCTAGGGTAGTATATGGTATATGGACAGGCTAGGGTAGTATATGGTATATGGGCAGGCTAGGGTAGTATATGGTATATGGGCAGGCTAGGGTAGTATATGGTATATGGACAGGCTAGGGTAGTATATGGTATATGGACAGGCTAGGGTAGTATATGGTATATGGACAGGCTAGGGTAGTATATGGTATATGGACAGGCTAGGGTAGTATATGGTATAAGTACGTACTGTGTGTATATGGATATATCACTTCTGCTTCCCCGTCCCCAGCTGCAATGTGCAAAGCAACCTGGCTGGCCAGCCAGCTCCCAGGGTATCAGTCTAGCACCCGTCCAGTGTGCCAGCGCTTGCAGCTCCCCTGCCTCCCCCATCTACGGGGAGCTCTGCAGTGAAATCATCAGAATGCCTTCATGTTCACATCACCTCCATCCCATGTCAGCCCACTACTTGTTTCTTTCTGTACGAACTAGTAGGAGTGAGTGTCCAGGACAGGAGCCTCTCATGGTGCCCCCTAGTGGCTGTCCAAATGCCCGGATCATCAGTCCGCCCCTGATGCAGGTCCTCAATTTGCTGCCCCTCTTAAAGTGCCGCCTGGGTCCAATGGACCCAGCAGGACCCATGGTAGGGCCGGTCCTGCTTGGTTGGATGGTAAAACGAGCAATGTCAACTTCATGAGCAGACTCCTTCTCTCTGATATCATGGGGGCGTTGTCAGAGGCCATCTGACCAATTAAGCGGCTGAGGTGTGGCCCTGGGATGTCACTATGTTTATAATTGTATCCCAGATACAGTTTTGAAAAAATATTAATATCTCTGAACATCTGCAGGGTACAGTCGGCTACCCTGCATATTATTGTCCCGCATGAAATTGGCTTCGAAATGGCTATAAATATGACCTGTCTTGGAAATCTATTTCTCATAGGAGGGGTGTGTGGGCTTAATCCACTCTGGTATCTCCTAGCATGGGGGTGTTATATGCTACCCAATAATTAATGAAGGTGAATATGACTTTATTCTGGCTGTACTGTCATGATTTCAGAATATGGATTCTACTGAGTGACAGATACGCATATTCTATGGATTCCAACCAGTTGTGGGACCAAGGTCACCTGAAGCCCAGGGCGAACATGCCAAACTCCCCAAAGAAGATGTATGAGCATTATGTGTCATCAAAAATCTCCCCATAAAAACACTGAGCACTAATCTGCATTCTTACCCCTATGCATAAATCCCCTCTCTTCCCAGTACAACTATGCATCCCTGCTGAAATCCCCCCTCTCAGCAACAATCTTTGCCCCCCCATCCACCCCAGCTGAAATGCCCGCCCCCCCCCCCCCAAAAAAAGTTCCTATCACAAATTCTCTACCCTTTAAAATTTCCCCCCTTAGTACATATCTTTTCTCACCAATTTAAATCTCCCCCCACTTTAAATCTCCCCCTTCCAGCACAAATCCACCACTCTTGGCACCCACCCCCCAAATTCCCCCTAGAACAATACCCCCTGCCACCCCCCAAATCCTTCCTTTCAACACAAATCCCCTCCTCCTAATCTGCTTGTGGTGCCCCCCCCACCTCACATGATACCACCGTGCCAAGGGCAGCCTCCCCTCCTGCCCACCCCTTGTCCCAGGCCCTGATTCCAACAAAGGTATTTATGACCCAATGTCTGTTAACACTCTAGTCACTGAAGCGACTAATTCAGATACTTTTATGGGCCCTGAGATGTGTATTGGGGGTTAGATTCTGCCAGTCCTATAAACAGACGGATAAGCGGGGTTCAGGATGCTATCCTTTCAGACAGCTAGTGCTGTCCTGGCCCTGGCACTGTTAAGGGGCGTTGATCCCAGAACTATGCAGAAACCATCAGATGAAAGGTCAACATGCCACAGCTCAAGAAAACCCTAACACTCCTTGAAGGAACCCTAAAGTTCATGGAATCCTGGCTGAGAACGTCTGGTCTAACTCAAGGATAGGGAAGGACTACAAGAGAACCCATACATAATCACCACTCTTAGGCCCCCCACCACCTCAAATTTCCCCTCCTAGATATACTTACCCCCTGCTGACCACCAAATCGCCCCTTCCGAAACAAATCCCCTCCCCTGATATCCTTGTGGCGCCCCCCCCCCACATCACATGATACCACAGTGCCAAGGGCAGGCGCCCCTCCTTGCCCACCCCTTGTCCCTGCCCTGATTCCAACTAAGGTATTTATGACCCAGTGTCTGTTAACTCTCTAGTCACTGAAGTGGCTAAGTCAGTTACTTTTATGAGCAATTGAGCAATGAGATGTGTATTTGGGGTTTGAGTCTGCCAGTCCTATTAACGCATGGATAAGTGGGGGTCAGGATGCTATCCTTTCAGACAGCTAGTGCTGTCCTGCCCCTATTCATGCACCTGGCAGCTTTCAGGACACGGGCGCCTGAGTTGCAGCGGCGGGGGTGTTTTATGAAGCACCTGATTAGAGCCATAGGCTTTAATAGGCTTCAAAATTGAGTGGACTTGTGGCACAGAGCATTGAGCTCACAGCCCACTCATGTGTTACAATAGAGAATGAATATTCACTGTTGAAACACTGATCCTCAATCCGGCCAATCAGAAGCGGGTGTGAGACCCGTTTTCTGATTGGCCAAAAAGAGAATACTCCCGATTGGCTGCTCAGGAGGAGGGAGGAAACGGAAGCCACCACCGCGTTGGCCCATGGAGAGCAGGGGAACGGGAGGCCGCCGCCATGCAGGGCGAGCCGCCGGTGGAGCAATTGGGTAAGTGCTACCGACCGACCAAATGGGGAGGTTGTCAGTGGCATAATGTTTGCCGCCCCCCCCCCCCATCAGATGAAAGTTCAAACAGCCCCTGGAGGACCTTTACTTACCCCCTGCCGACCACCAAATCCCACCTTCTGAAACAAATCCCCCTCCCCCGATATCCTTCTGGTGCCCCCCCACCTCACATGTTACCACAGTGCCAATCCTGCCCACCCAACCAAGGTATTTATGACCCAATGTCTGTTAACTCTCTAGTCCAGCCTTTCTCAACCTTTTCAACACTGAGGAACCCTTGAAATAATTCTCCGGTCTCAGGGAACCCCTGCTAAAAGTTAAAAATCTACAACTTATGATACATCAGTGTGATGGTCAATGGGAAGAATGCTCCTTACACTTGTGGTCATTGGGAAGAATTACCCCTTACAGATAGCTAAAAAGATCAATGATGTCATTGGGAATTTATCTGAGAAGTAGAAATTGACCATTGCTCAAGGAACCCCTAGCAACCTCTGGTGGAACCCTAGGGTTCCACTGAACCCTGGTTGAGAAACCCTGCACACAAGAGGTTGTGGATTGTATGAACAGAAAGGAGGAAGGAGGAGGAGAGAGAGGTCACTGTGCTATGCCGCCTTATGATAAAATGTCATGCAAGTCTTGTGACCTGAGCAAAATGGTTGCCATTCACATCGCTATGCGTGTGCCCAGTATGCATGACCATTACATCCGGTATCCCAGGAAAAGAATATTATATTCCCCTCCCCATTGGTGTGCGCAGCCTATTACATTATTGTGTGCACCCCAGAGCACAAACATCAGCAGAGCAGTGGACGAGTCAGTAGAGCCGAGATTGGTGTTAGTAGTTTTTATTTTAATTGTTTTATTTTTTACACTTTTATTTTTTTCATTTATTTTACAAGATTATTTTTTATTATTTTTTGACAATTTTTTTAGGAGCCCCGTTGGTGAAATATCAGGGGACTAAACAGACTCCTGATGTCTCACTTTTGAGGCAGAGAAAGGAACTGAGGACAGAGCTTCCTGTTCATTCAAAAACTGAAGCATAGTTTACTATGCTTCCGTTGAGAATGAACACATGAGCAATCAATACAGATCACTCACCAGTGGCGGCCCGTCCATTAGGGGCACACGGGCGTCGCCCCCCTATCCATGCATCCGGCCCCCTGATCTACATACAGGGTGTCGATTCCAATGATGGGGGTGTGCTTTTTTGAAGCTCATGATTAGAGCCCGAAGCCCTAATAGGCTTCAAAAAAGGTTGGGCTCCGGGTGCAGTGCTCTGTGACTTGTGTGACGATAGCAAATGAATATGCGCTATTTTCACACACAATCTCCTTCCCACCAATCAGCAAGTGGGTCGTGAGACCTATTCCCTGCTTGGCCAAAACATCAGGCGATCCTATTGGACACCAAGCGCTTAGGAGGAAGAGAGTGGAGACGCATGGTGGAATCTGCTGGAGAAGGGCACACTGCAGCTGCTGCCCGAACCTCGCCACCTAGATGGGGCCCACCCGCCATGCTAAAGGGGACACCAAAGCCACTGCCCGCACCTCGCCACCTAGATAGGGCCTGCCCGCTGTGCTGGAGGGGACACCGAAGCCATTGCCCGCACCTTGCAACCTAGATGGGGCCCGCCCGTCCCGTGGAGGGGACACGGAAGCCACTGCCCACTGTGCTGGAGGGGACACCAAAGCCACTGCCCACTGTGCTGGAGGGGACACCGAAGCCACTGCCCACTGTGCTGGAGGAGACACCGGAGCCACTGTCCACAGCTCGCCACTCAGATGGGGCCCATCCACTGTCCTGGAGGGGACACTGGAGTCGCTGCCCACACCTCACCACCCTGATGAGGCCTGCCGTGCTGGAAGGGACACTGTAGGGACGTCGCAGCTGGCCGGTAAGTAGAGCTTGGTATTTGCCATGGATTTATCCCTGGCCCTTGTTTTTTCACACCGTAGCAGCTGCCCGCACCCCGTTACCTAGGTGGGTTGAGGACCAACCGGCAGAGAGTGGGATGTTTGCTAGTGCCACACCGCCAGCTGCCAGGGGGTAAGTTGATAGTGCTGCACTGCCGCCCCCCCCCCAAAAAAAAACCCACCAGCCACCACTGTCACTCACTGTATTCATTCAGAAAAGGAAGGGGCTGGTAGATGAAATATCCTTCCATCCTGAAACATCCCCCCGCAGCAGCAGCCGGTGGGAGAGGAGGGAAGCTGGCAGCACTGCAGGGGGAGACGAAGGGTGCCAGGAAGCAGGGGGAATTGGCACCACACAGCGTCCTTAGGGTGTGCCCAGGCACACCCGGCACACCCCGTGCACACGCCCATAGAAGAAATCTTTCTGCGCCTGTGCCCCGTATCGGGGGTTACATTGCACCTCCAGTTTAGATACATGTAACGCGTCGCCTCGCTCCCCTTTAAGCTGTTTTGATATTTTTATTTATGCATCTGTACAGATAGGTGAAAGATACGAGCTTGTTTGCTTTCCGCCGAGCCTCTAATACATTAACTCCGCTTTAACAAAAGCGGGTATTGATTAACACGGCCCAGTTGTATATCTTTCCGCAGCGTTCATGTCAATAAATCATACATTTGCATTGTAAAGAGCGACGAAACCCAGAAAAAGGTACGCGACATTAGTGTATAAATCAATGCACGGCTCCGTATTTGCTCTCTCGTTTGCTCTCACCTTGATAAATGGCCCTTCACCGCAAACAACAATACAAGCGGAAATGTGTGTTTTGTGAAAGGGATAAATATACATCGTGGAGGGGGGGGGCCTATAAAGACGCCGCCGCGGACAAACGTGACCTTTATGTCGCGTGTGCAGAGGCGGCGGATCAAATAGACGAGAGACGTGAGCGCTCAATTCTCCCGTATAGAAAGACTCTGATTGTGAATTTACAAGATGTCACCGAGATGATGAAATCCCATTATATGTCACATCTCTTCCTGGAAAGACATAAGTGTTCCTCTCAATATTAAACCAAGGAGTAATGCATTCAGGAGGGGGAATTTACATAAAGTCACCGCGTTATTGCATCGGGCAAGAAGAATATCTGCGGATTGTCAGATCAGTCCGGGGAAATGTGAAATGATCTGTTTTGTCAGGGCCGGATTAACATAGGTGCTATTGGAGCTGCAGCTCCAGGCCCCTTCCTTAAGATAGGCCCAGCCCAATGGTGTGAGTCACTAATACTGCCCAGCCCTGCTCTGTATGCAGTGTACACATCATTGATATGTAAATTGCGGCAGCATATTTCATTTGTTTTAACAAAAAATTGTTTGCATTTTCATTTTATTTATTTCCATAAAAAGGCCCCCCAAAATCTTCAGCACCAGGCCCATGATGCTCTTAATCCGGCCCTGTGTTTTATATCTGTAATGTAATGATATCCAGCAAATTCTGCAACTGTGTGAATGTCATCCAATCTTCACTGGGCAACTAAGTATTCTAGACATGCCTAAAAATGTCATCAAAGATCACAAGGTGGGGGTAGTACCCCCCAACTGCCCTAAGGCTCCCCCCCAACCCAACACATACTGACTATCGCCTACTGTCAATATGACAGCTAGCAGTTGCGGTGTAAATGCATCAATTATTCTAGCAACTGCTGTCAATGTCTAATACAGTGTTTATAAACATTGTTGAGATGCCAGCTACGAAGGACCATAGTTAACATACAATATTATTATACAGGATTTATATAGCGCCAACAGTTTGTGCAGGGCTTTACAATATAAGGGGGGGGGGGGCAATACAGCAGCAATACAATTCAATACAAGAGGGTTAGGGGGCCCTGTGAGCTTACAATCTAATAGGGACTTTGTTCTTATGCAAGATAAAGATATACAAAGTAACATTGTTTATAAACATTGTCCAGACAGGAGATAGATGTAAAGTAATGTGGTTTATAAATACTGTTCAGATGGGAGAGAAATGCAAAGGAACAGGGTTTATAAACAGCCAGACAAGAGATACAAAGTAACATTGTTTATAAACATTGATCAGACAGGAGATAGGTGAAAGTTTATAAATATTGGTTTATAAATATTGTTCAGATGGGGAGAAATGCAAAGGAACAGGGTTTATAAACATTCAGACAAGAGATAGCGAGATACAAAGTAATATGGTTTATAAAACACTGATCAGACAGTAGATAGAGAGATATAAAATAATAATGATACTTTGTATCTCTCCATTCATTGCCTGTCTGATCACTGTTTTATAAACCATAATCATAAACATTGATTAGACAGGAGATAGATACAAACTAACATTGTTTATAAACATTGTCCAGACAGGAGATAGATGTAAAGTAATGTGGTTTATAAATAGAGCAAAACAAAAATCTTACTAGAGTGTGCCGCCGTCACAAAATAGTCATTGCAAAGAGAGAGTGTGGGAGTCCCCCACATACAATGGACGTTTATCGCCACACCACGAGATAACCAAGACATTTTTTTTTTCTAAAAAATATATTTTTATTCCAACATTGCTAAAACAAGGTTACATATTTTTCAATATAAAAGATAGATATATCTATGTTCAGACATGGATTATCTCCAGGTCTATATTAATTATGGTCATATACCCAACAAACAATAATACCAGCTACCAAGAACAACCATGATGTGTGTGCATTTAGTCTGCAATAGGTTGTGGTTTATGAATACTGTTCAGATGGGAGAGAAATGCAAAGGAACAGGGTTTATAAACATTCCGACAAGAGATAGAGAGATACAAAGTAATATTGTTTATAAAACACTGATCAGACAGGAAATAGAGAGATATAAAGTAATAATGTTACTTTGTATCTCTCCATTGCCTGTCTGATCAGTGTTTTATAAACCATAATCATAAACATTGATTAGACAGGACTCAGGACATGGATACAGCGAACCATTATTTATAAACCTTGTCCATACGATGGATGCAAAGTAACGTGATTTATAAATATTATTGAGAAGGGAGATACAGGGCTACAAATTAACATGGTTTATAAACCTTGAAGATGGGAGATAGATACAAAGTAACATTATTTCTAAACATTGACAGGAGATAGATCGATGCAAAGTAATATTGTATATAAAGCATAGATCAGGCAGCAGATAGAGGTACAAAGTAACATTATTAATAAACATTGACAGGAGATAAAGTGATACAAAGTAACATTGTTTGTAAACATTGGTCAGAGAGGAGATAGAGAGATACAAAGTAACATTGTTTATAAACATTGATCAGACAGGAGATAGAGAAATACAAAGTAACATTGTTTATAAACATTGATCAGACAGGATATGGAGATATACAGTAAGAAGTAACCATTGTTACTTTAGTATTTATTCTGTTTTATTCATTTGCAAATCCATCAAAGGGATGAGCTTTTTTTTTTGTTTATATAAAATGTGTTCCTATATAACCCCCTAATAACTCCTGCTTTACACAAATCAGCCCTAATTTACTTAAAGCGGAGGTCCGCCCACAGCTCAAAAAGTTAAAAGCAAGCAGCTACTGTGCACATAGTGTAGCTGCTGACTTTAAATAATAGGACACCTAACTGCCCTGGAGTCCAGTGATGTCGGCACCACAGCTGATGTTTCCATCAGCTGTCAGGTGCTGCCACCGCCATTGCCGGTAAGGGAACCTGGAAGTAAAGCATTGTGGCTTCACGGCCGGGTCCCTGCTGCGCTCTCCTACGGGCCCGGTAGCGGGGGAAGGAGGAGAAGGAGGAGGGCGAGCTGGTGACCTAGTTAACCACGGACAGTGGGGACAGGGTAGTTGTCAAAAACGGGTACCTGGTCCCCCTTTAAAAGGTGCCCAGTGTGGCACCAGAGAGTGGAGGAGGAGACCAATGAGCATAAGTTTTACTTTTGGGAGGAACTCCGCTTTAATCCTCTTCTCCCCATTCACAGCTAAAATTGGGGCCATCTGTGATTAGCTGCAAGTGAGAAACCCCTTTGAAAGCAATAGGAGGCTGACACAGCTATTCACAGCCGCTCGCATGTAATCGCCTGTGGATAATCAGCCCTGGATGCAGACAGACTGTGTTCATAGAAACATAGAAAAGTGACGGCAGAAAAAGACTGAGTAGTCCATCGAGTCTGCCCCGTTTTATTTATTTTTTTTTTTTTTACATTAACCTTGTTGTCTGACTATAGATTTATGATTATCCCAAGCATGTTTGAAGCCATTTACTGTTGACTGTCTCACAACCTCTGTTGGTAGTTTATTCCAATCATCAACCACCCTTTCAGTAAAATAATACTTTCTAAGATTAGTTTTGAACTTCCCTCCAGTTAGTTTGAGGTCCCCGTGTTCTTGATTTTGGTTTCATATTGAAAAGACTGCCCTCCTGAACCTTATTCACCCCCTTGATGTATTTAAAGGTTTCAATCGATGTCTCCCCTCTCCCTTCTTTCCTCCAGACTGTACATATTAAGTTCCTGAAGTCGCTCTTGATATGTTTTATCCCCCAGACCTTTCACCATTTTTGTTACCCGTCTCTGAACTCATTTTATCTTATCAATATCTTTTTGTAAGTGAGGTCTCCAGAACTGGACACCGTATTCTAAGTGAGGACTCACTAAAGATCTATATAGAGGAATCAGAACCTCCTTCCTCCTGCTGGTGACCCCTCTAGTGATATAAAGATCTATATAGAGGAATCAGGACCTCCTTCCTCCTGCTGGTGACCCCTCTAGTGATATAAAGATCTATATAGGGACATCAGAACCTCCTTCCTCCTGCTGGTGACCCCTCTAGTGATATAAAGATCTATATAGAGGAATCAGGACCTCCTTCCTCCTGCTGGTGACCCCTCTAGTGATATAAAGATCTATATAGAGGAATCAGGACCCCCTTCCTCCTGCTGGTGACCCCTCTACTGATAAATCCCAGAATTCTATTTGCTTTTCCCACTGCCAGGGCCATTCATTGCAATTGCTAGCAATTGAGGGCGATTTTAGTAGTAAAAACGCAATTGTGGACCCATCCCTATAGAACGTAAATCTGTGGGATCATTTTTGTGAGCTGACCTTTTACTTACGAGAGGGCTTCCCTTACACCTCCAGTCCAATACCTCCTGGAGTTGGTGATGGGGGGGTGTAGGTGGCTGGGGAGTGTCATGGATGCCTCCAGTGGGTCCAGACACAGCAGATGTTATGAAAGCAGACTGGTTACTGCTGAGGTGCCCGACCTGATCTGGGGAAGAAGCGGGTTTGCAGATGGGGCACAGGAACACACATTAAATGGAAGCAGAGTGTAGTCAGGATGAGAGGGAGTCAGCAACAGCTGAGTTGAGATCCGACAGGCAGCAGAGGAACCAAGATGGCGGGTGGAAGGGGAGGTCAGGACACAAGCCAAGGTCAACAGCAAGTGTAAGTATTCGCCAGCACACCAAGGATCACCTGTAGTCTTTAACCCGTTCCTGCCTCAGATAGGCTGGCCCTCTTAGACTCACTGAGGTGCTGTGGTCACAGGATTCTCCCCCAGAGGGCCAATATGGAGGCACCCTTGGGATTCCACCAGCCTAGCCTAACCAGCACACCACCCATGATACCATTCCTTGCCTTCCTCAGGCCTTACCACAATGGATCCCAATAGCACCTGTTGGTTCCCTGAAGACATTCCCATTTTGAGGTTAGGGGATGGAAGAGTCCACACAATGGAAGACCTTTACTGAAACACAGTTGATTTACATATATACAGTATCTCACAAAAGTGAGTACACCCCTCACATTTTTGTGACAACACTGAAGAAATGACACTTTGCTACAATGTAAAGTAGTGAGTGTACAGCTTGTATAACAGTGTGAATTTTCTGTCCCCTAAAAATAACTCAGCACACAGCTATTAATGTCTAAAACGCTGGCAACAAAAGTGAGTACACCCCTAAGTGAAAATGGCCAAATTGGGCCCAATTAGCCATTTTCCCTCCCGGTGTCATGTGACTCATTAGTGTTACAAGGTCTCAGGTGTGAATGGAGAGCAGGTGTGCTAAATTTGGTGTTATCGCTCTCACTCTCTCATACTGGTCACTGCAAGTTCAACATGGCACCTCATGACAAAGAACTCTCTGAGGATCTGAAAAAAAGAATTGTTGCTCTACATAAAGATGGCCTAGGCTATAAGAAGATCGCCAAGACCCTGAAACTCAGCTGCAGCATGGTGGCCAAGACCATACAGCGGTTTAACAGGACAGGTTCCACTCAGAACAACGCCTCACCATGGTCGACCAAAGAAGTTGAGTGCACATGCTCAGCGTCCTATCCAGAGGTCTTTGGGAGATAGACGTATGGGTGCTGCCAGTATTTATGCAGAGGTTGAAGGGATGTGGGGGTCACCATTCAGTGCTCAGACCATACACCGCACACTGCATTAAATTAGTCCGCATGGCTGTCGTCCCAGAAGGAAGCCTCTTCTAAAGATGATGAACAAGAAAGCCCGTAAACAGTTTGCTGAAGACAAGCAGACTAAGGACATGGATTACTGGAACCACGCCCTGTGGTCTGATGAGACCAAGATAAACTTATTTGGTTGAGATGGTGTCAAGCGTGTGTGGTGGCAACCAGGTGAGAAGTACAAAGACAAGTGTGTCTTGTCTACACTCAAGCATGGTGGTGGGAGAGTCATGATCTGGGGCTGCATGAGTGCTGCCGGCACTGGGGAGCTACAGTTCATTGAGGGAACCATGAATGCCAACATGTACTGTGACATACTGAAGCACAGCATAATCCCCTCCATTTGGAGACTGGGCTGCAGGGCAGTATTCCAACATAATGACCCCAAACACACCACCAAGACAACCACTGCCTTGCTAAAGAAGCTGAGGGTAAAGGTGATAGACTGGCCAAGTATGTCTCCAGACCTAAACCCTATTGAGTATCTGTGGGGCATCCTCAAATGGAAGGTGGAGGAGCGCAAGGTCTCTAACATTCACCAGCTCCATGATTTTGTCATGGAGGAGTGGAGGAGGACTCCAGTGGCAACCTGTGAAGCTCTGGTGATCTCCATGCCCAAGAGGGTTAAGGCAGTGCTGGAAAATAATGGTGGCCACACAAAATATTGACACTTTGGGCCCAGTTTGGACATTTTCTCTTAGGGGTGTACTCACTTTTGTTGCCAGCAGTTTAGACATTAATGGCTGTGTGTTGAGTTATTTTGAGGGGACAGCAAATTTACACTGTTATACAAGCAGTACACTCACTACTTTACATTGTAGCAAAGTGTCATTTCTTCAGTGTTGTCACATGAAAAGATAGAATAAAATATTTCCAAAAATGGGAGGGGTGTACTCACTTTTGTAAGATACTGTACATCCCTCCAGTCATCCCAATGGTGACAGTATTTTCCTTGATTGTAAGCCGATAAAGAACAGCAGAGATGAGAGCCAAGTCATGTAGCAGCGCATACATTTAGAGGTTACATCCCTTGTCAAAGAGATGCCAGGGTCCTACGTCCCATGTCAAAGGGATACCAGGGTCCTACATCCCATGCCAAAGGGTTGCCAGGGTCCTACATTCCACACCAAATTGATACCAGGGTCCTATATCCCATGCCAAAGGGATGTCAGGATCCTACATCCCACGCCAAAGGGATGCCAGGGTCCTACATCCCACGCCAAAGGGATGTCAGGGTCCTACATCCCACGCCAAAGGGATGCCAGGGTCCTACATCCCACGCCAAAGGGAAGCCAGGGTCCTACATTCCATGCCAAAGGGATGAGATTTTTCATGCAAATCCTGCAGCTTTCCTTCCTTGCTCCCCACCACCTCCCAAGGGTAAGCTCTCAGAAGCTTTGCATGCCTTGGTCCTTGCACTGCATAACCAATTACCCCATCAGCTCCTGCCCAGCTATATGAGTTCTCTCATCCAAGATGCCCCACACTGGTAGGGCAGGGCTAGCACTACCTCATCTATAGTACACCCCATTTACTACTTTGGGGACCTCTAGGGGCTACACTGCCTGCTCTTCACTCCCGGGCTGAAACACAGTTGATTTAAATATATACATCCTTCCAGTCATCCCAATGGTGACAGTATATTCCTTAATTGTAAACTGATAAAGAACAGCAGAGATGTGAGCCAAGTCATGGAGCAGCTCATACATTTAGAGGTTACATCCCATGCCAAAGGGATTCAAGAATCCTACATCCCATGTCAAAGGGGTGCCAGGGTCCTATGTCAAAGGGATGCCAGGGTCCTACTTCCCTCGCCAAACTGATGCCAGGGTCCTATATCCCACGCCAAAGGAATGCCAGGGTCCTACATCCAATGCTAAAGGGATGCCAGGGTCCTACATTCCACGCCAATGGGATGTCGGGGTCCTACATCACAAGCGAAAGGGAAGCCATGGTCCTACATCCCACTTCAAAGGGATGCCAGGGTCCTACATCCCACGCCAAATGGATTAGAATTGTCACACAAACCCTGCAGCTTTCCTTCCTTGCTCCCAATCACCTCCCAAGGGGAAGCTATCAGAAGCTTTGCATGCCTTGGTCATTGCACTGCAACCCATAACCAATTACCCCATTGGACTCCTGCCCAGCTATAAGTCCTCATCCAAGATGCCCCACACTGGTAGGGCAGGATTGGCAGTACCTCATCTATAGTACACCCCATTTACTACTTTGGGGACCTCTAGGGGCTGCACTGCCTGCTCTTCACTACCGGGCTCCCAGTCGTAATTATGACAACATCCTAGCCGCCAATTTTGGGAACTACACTGGGCACCTCCATACCCCTACCCTGACCCCTTAAATATAAAGGGACAAATGAAGAAGCTCCCATTAACCAATGGAGTCTGGAAGACAATGTAAATGTACTAAACTCAGAAATGGCTTGCCTTTCTTTAGTTTTATATAATCAAAGACAGCCTTAGTTCAACAAGCTTTATGTTCTGGATGGGACTGCAGCCCCTTGTTCTATATGATTTTATTTTGTGGAACCCCCAATGCATGGGGTGATAGTGGTTGAGGGGGTGGGTGGGGTTGCTACAATGGGTGATTATGGAACCTGTGAACACAGCAGTTGCATTTTCACCAGCCCCTATTAAGGGCCATTCAGACGATGAAAATAGCAGAATCTATAAGGATTTATTATCTGCAAAAAGTGAATACTTACGTAAGCCCCTTATCGGGGTGCCTAAGCCAGTATAAATAATGTTCATATTGTGTAACTTTAGCGCAGTTTGAAGCCAAAACTTATCGCAGCAAATATTTGTCAATCTCTAATCCCAAATATTTTTCTAAAATCTTATCCAACATTTCACTCCATTTGGCGTTCTTAAAAAATCTCCCTGACGGTCCGGAATGACATTTCATTGGCTTAATGAGGTACAAAAATGGAACATGAACAGCTGAAAGAATCTGCGTTGTGTCAATTATCCGGAACTTCCACCTGGTCGCCAATTGTTCTCATTTACATATGTCAGCGAGACCCCTGGCGCCGTGACACCGCAAAGCCCTTGTCTGTGGAGCCATTTCCATTTTTCTGTAGGATTATCGAACCGTCTCCCTCCCAGCCGTGGAGACCAGGCAGCATTTGAGAACATCGTCATTGACCCTTCCCGGGTGGGAGCCATGTTGTGTCCTGAGGGGGGCGTTGGGCAGAAGGATTTTGTATGTTTTACATTTTCTGGTGTTTATGGTGTCCTCACAAGCAGTACGGACAGAGAATGTAAAACTCTACCCATTGCATATAAACTCACCAGCCACTATTAGGTGCTTCAATTTGCAGCTCAATGCAGTTCAATTGCTTGGCAACACAAATTGCTAATCAGCCAATCACAGGGCAGCAACCCAATGCATTCAGACATCTAGACGTGGTGAAGAGGACATGGCGAAGTTCAAACCGAGCATCAGAATGGGGAAGAAAGGGAATTTAAGTGACTTTGAACGTGGCATGGTTGTTAGTGGCAGACGGGCTGCTCTGAGTATTTCCGGGATCTTCACACACAACCATCTCTCGGGTTTACACAGAATGGTGGAAATAGGAGAAAATATCCAGTGAGCGGCAGTTGTGTGGAGGAAAATGCCTTGTTGAGGTCAGAGGAGAATGGGCAGGTTCTAGATGATAGAAAGGCAACAGTAACTCAAATAACCACTCGTTACACCCAAGGTATGCAGAATACCATCTCTGACCGCACAACACATCCAATCTTGAAGCAGATGGACTACAGCAGAAGACTGGGTGCCACTTCTGTCAGCTAAGAACAGGAAACTGAGGCTGCAATTCACATAGGCTCACCGAAATTGGACAATAGAAGATTGGAGAAATGTTGCCTGGTGTGATGAGCCTCGATTTCAGCTGCGACATTCAGATAGTGGAGTCAGAATTTGGTGTAAACAACATGAAGGCATGGATCCATCCTGCCTTGTATCAAAGGTGGTGTAATGGCGTGTGGGGTATTTTCTTGGCACACTTTGGGACCCTTAGTACTAACTGAGCATGGTTTAAATGCCACAGCCTACCTGAGCATTGTTGTTGACCATGTCCATCCCTTTATGACTGCAGTGTCCCCATCTTCTGATGGCTCCTTCCAGCAGGATAATGCACCATGTCACAAAGCTCCAATCATCTCACCACTGGACAATGAGGTCCCTGCACTCCAATGGTCTTCACACTCCCCACATCTCATCCAATCATCTCACCACTGGACAATGAGGTCACTGTACTCCAATGGCCTCCACACTCGCCACATCTCATCCAATCATCTCACCACTTGACAATGAGGTCCCTGTACTCCAATGGCCTCCACACTCGCCACATCTCATCCAATCATCTCACCACTGGACAATGAGGTCACTGCACTCCAATGCCCTCCACACTCCCCACATCTCATCCAATCATCTCACCACTGGACAATGAGGTCACTGTACTCCAATGGCCTCCACACTCACCACATCTCATCCAATCATCTCACCGCTGGACAATGAGGTCACTGTACTCCAATGGCCTCCACACTCCCCACATCTCATCCAATAGAGCACCTTTGGGATTTGGTGCAACAGGGAGATTGGCACCATGAATGTGCAGCCAACAAATCTGCAGCAACTGAGTGATGCTTTCATGACACTGTGGACCACGTTGTTGAATCCATGCCACAAAGAATGAAGGCAAAAGTGGGTCCAACCCAGTACTAGCAAAGTGTACCTAATAAAGTGGCCGGTGTGTTTCCTGCGCTACATGCTGGTCAACAAAGGCAATACTTGAGTCCCTTGCCTATTGGCTCAGAAAATGGCCAGAACGAGTTTTTAACATTTGGCTCCCATTGACAATGGGGTTCAAATTTGGAAACCAAGCTTTAACCACTTGCCGACCGCAGTCTGCCGGCGACAGAGTGGCTCGTTATCGCGAACCGGCGTCATATGGAGGCGGCTGTGATAACTAGTGCTGCGAGCTTCTATATGGAAGCCGTGATCACTCCCCTTCCCCCAGCCAGGGCAGTCCCCCCACAGTTAGAACACGCCCAGGGAACACAGTTAACCCTTAGAGCGCCCCCTGCAGGTTAACCCCTTCACTGCCACTGCCTTCACTGCCAATGGCATTTACACAGTAATCAGTGCATGTTTATAGCACTGATCGCTGTATAAATGCCAGTGGTCCCAAAAAAGTGTCAAAATGGTCCGACATGTCCGCTGAAATATCGCAGTACCGCTAAAAATCGCAGATCCTCACCATTACTAGTAAAAAATAAAAACCCCAGAAATGAATTCTCATCGTCCGTAAACGTGGCAACTTTTGCGCAAACCAATCAATAAACGGCGATTGCGATTTTTTTTTTTTTTGTACCAAAAATATGAGGAAGAATCTAAAACGGCCAAAACCGATGGAAAAAAAAATTTTATATATTTTTTTTTGGATTTGTATTTTAGCAAAAAGTAAGACATTTGTTTTTTTTTGTTTTTTTGCAAAATTGTCGCTCTTCTTTTGTTTATAGCGGCGATCAGAAATGACACAGAGGTGATCAAATACCACCAAAAGAAAGCTCTATTTGTGGGAAAAAGAGGACGCAAATTTAGTTTGGGTACAACGTCACATGACCGCGCAATTGTCAGTTAAAGCGACGCAGCGCCGAATCGCAAAAAGTGCTCTGGTCCTAAAGTGGGAAATCCTTCCGGGGCTGAAGTGGTTAATAAAGCTTGCCGAACGCTGCTTAAGCCAAGCCCAGGTACATTCAGCTCATTGCTTCTTCTGACCCATGAAGAGCGGACAATTTTGTTTAGCCTAGGTCCAAATTAGAATGCAGTGCAGGAAACCATGTGCGTTTCCTGCACCACATTCAAATCGCAGGTGTCAGTCCAATCTTAACCTCATCCCCAAGCGCAAGTAACAATCACAGTGCGTTTAATTGCACTGGATCACATGGAACAAATGACCATGTGATCCGGTTGCAGCACGATTCCAAAATTGGTGCATGCATGACTTTGGTGCATATTTGATCTCTCTCAAAATGGGCAGGTGGCGTTTTTTTTTTTTTTGTTGTTTTTTTTGGGTCTGCATTTTTTTTTTTTTTTTTTTGCGTTTTTTTTTTTTTTTTTTAAATAAAGTAGTTGTCAAAAACTGTGTTTTTTTTTATCTACTTTTTTTGCATGTTTTTTGTTGAATGAGTTATCTACCCCTGCTCATTCACATGGGGGAGGCTGGGATCTGGGGTCCCCCTTTGTTAACCACTTAAGGACCAAAAGGATTTCCCACTTTAGGACCAGAACACTTTTTGCGATTCGGCACTGCGTCGCTTTAACCACTTAAGGACCGGAAGGATTTCCAGCTTTAGGACCGGAGCCCTTTTTGCGATTCGGCGCTGCGTCGCTTTAACTGACAATTGCGCGGTCGTGCGACGTTGTACCCAAACGAAATTTGCGTCCTTTTTTTCCCACAAATAGAGCTTTCTTTTGGTGGTATTTGATCACCGCTGCGTCATTTCTGATCGCCGCTATAAGCAAAAGAAGAGCGACAATTTTGCAAAAAAACCCAAATTTCTTACTTTTTGCTAAAATACAAATCCAAAAAAAAAATATAAAAAACATTTTTTTTCACCGTTTTTGGCCGATTTATATTCTTCCTCATATTTGCGATAAAAAAAAATCGCAATCGGCGTTTATTGATTGGTTTGTGCAAAAGTGGTCGCGTTTACGGATGATGAGAATTCATTTTTGGGGTTTTAATTTTTTTTATTTTTTACTAATAATGGCAGCAATCTGCGATTTTTTGCGGTACTGCGATATTTCAGCGGACATGTCGGACCATTTTGACACTTTTTTGGGACCATTGGCATTTATACAGCGATCAGTGCTATAAAAATGCACTGATTACTGTGTAAATGCCATTGGCAGTGAAGGGGTTAACCTGCAGGGGGACTGTGTTCCCTGGGCGTTCAAACTGTATGGGGGCTGCCTATCTGGGGAAGGGAAGTGGTCACAGCCTCCACGTACAGGAAGGCTGTGATCACAGCCCTTCCCCCTCACACAGAGCGGAGGTCCGTGTTTACATACACGGACCTCCGCTCACTCGCTCTGGGGGGGCCATCGCGGGTAGCCGGCGGCAATCGAAGCCGCCGCACCCGCTCCCTGGCCCCCCCTGGACACAGTGAGCACGCGGGAGCACCTCCGGCGGCGCGCGCGCTCACTAAACTCGTTCCCGCAGCCGCCGTCGTATGACGGCGTTTTACGGGAACGAGCCACTTTGCCGCCGTCAGATGCCGATCGGCGGTCGGCAAGTGGTTAACTGACAATTGCGCGGTCGTGCGACGTTGTACCCAAACAAAATTGACCCCCTTTTTTCCCACAAATAGAGCTTTCTTTTGGTGGTATTTGATCGCCTCTGCATCATTTTTGATCACCGCTATTAACAAAAAAAAGAGCGACAATTTTGAAAAAAAAATTTTTTTTTACTTTTTGCTAAAATTCTAATCCAAAAACAAATATAAAAAAACGAATGTATTCATCAGTTTTGGCTGATATATATACTTCCTCATATTTGTGGTAAAAAAAAATTGCGATCAGCGTTTATCGATTGGCTTGCGCAAAAGTTGCCACGTTTACAAACCATGAGAATTACAAACCATGAGAATTAATTTATTGCGTTTCTACTATTTTTTTTTACTAGTAATGGCGGTGATCTGCGATTTTTTTTTTTTTTTTTATCGGGACTGTGATATTGCTGCGGACATGTCAGACATTTTTGACAATTTTTTGGGACCAATGACATTTATACAGCGATCAGAAATTTCAATATCCACTGATTACTGTATAAATGTCATTGGCAGGGAAGGGGTTAACCTGCAGGGGGCAATCTAGGAGTTAACTGTGCTCCCTAGGCGTGTTCTAACTGTGAGGGGGGCTGGGCTGCCAGGGGCATAAGAGATCTAACTGATCCCAGTGATAGGGATCAGTAGATCCCTTACATACCCACTGACAGAGCGGGGAACCGTCATGTTTACATTGGTGGTTCCCCGTCTTTCTCCTCTGCCAGGCAATTGTGAGTAGCTGGTGGACATCAAGTGCGCCGGACCCGCGGCCACACTGCTGCAAAGTGCGGCAGGCACGAGAGCGCGCTCCCGCCCACTAGCTGCGCACGAGGGAGCTGCCGTTTATAAACGGTGATTCGCGCTACAGCGCCACTCTGCAGCAGTAAAAGTATGCAAGGCGGTCAGGAAGTGGTTAAAGGGGACTTCCAGATTCCAAAAAGCCTCCCGCCCGCAGACCCCCACAACCACCGGGTCAAGGTTGTGGGGAAGAGGCCCTTGTCCACATTAACATGGGGCAAGGTGCTTTTGGGGGGCCCCCTTCCCCTAAATCATTCCCCCCCATGTTGAGGGTATGCGGCCTTGCCTGTCGGGCTGCCTGCTCAGATAAGGGTCTGGTATGGATTTTGGGGGGACCTTGCTCAGTTTTCCCATAACCATCACAAACTATTTCATCCCAAACTTCACTATTTAACACATTTCCTTAAATAGTTCCTCAGCGGCTTTAAAAAAGAAAATGTAGCTCGGAATGCAATGCTCATCTTCCCGTCGTCTCCATCCCCTGCTTTCTGTAATCAGAAACGGTCCTCTGTCAACTTGAATGACACCCAGCATCGTTCAACCCACTTCCTGAGAGTGCAGGGTGTCATGGACCCGCCCACTAGGACAATCTCTTCTCTGTGCATATCCAGCCTAGGTGGGTGAGATTCGGAGAGAGAGGGCGGTGCTTAAAAAAAAAAAGAAGAATGGGCAAAGATGTCCTCTCTAGATGGGCAAAGCTGGTAGAGACATCCCTAAAAAGACTTGCAGCTGTAATTGCAGGGAAAGGCGGCTCTACAAAGTATTGACTGCGGGGGGCGCTATACAAATGCCCCCCACACTTTTCACAGATTTATTTATAAAAAATGTTGAAAAGCATTTATCGTTTTCCTTCCACTTCACATTTATGTGCCACTTTGTGTTGGTCTATCACATAAAATCCAGCTTCCCCTGCGTCTCCTCTCTCCTCCTCCTGGCGGCCAATGTGATCAGATCTCCTTTTGGCCAATCGGGTGATGGGTCTCAGAACCCCCTTCCTGATAGGCGGAGGAGGAGAATCAGTGTTTACAATTCATTAGTTACTGTCACACAGCTAGACATATGCACTGCCGAAAAATTCATTCGTTTTCTTTGCATTAGTTTTTTTTTGGGGGGGGGGGGGTTTACGTATTTCGGGTCGTACGTTATGATCGCAATTCGTAAATTCGAAAATCCGAAAATAAGAAAGAACAAAAATTTGAAAATTCAAAATAATAACTAATGACTATTAAATTACAGGTATTGGAATTTCTTTTCAAATTTGGCTGTTAGTGAGCGTAACGAATACGAGTTTATCCGTAGTTACAAATTATCTGAAATAACAAATGCCGCATCTAAACAAATGGAACAGAACAAATTAATAAATATAACAATGCAACGTTTTTATTATTATTATTTATTAATTTGTTCTGTTCCATTTGTTTAGATGTGGCATTCATTATTTTGGATAATTCCTAACTTTGGATAAATTCGTATTCCTTACTTCACTAACAGCCAAATTTGAATGAAAATTCCAAATACCTATAATATAATAGTAAAATTATTATTAGTTCAAATTTTCGGGTTTTCGGATTTCCGAATTTACGAATATTCAAATTTACAAATATTAGAATTTACAAATATTCAGAAAAATTTGTTAAACGGGTTTTCGTTAATTCGGATATTTGGATAAATTTTAATATTTTGTTATATTTTGTTGAAATTCATTAAGAAACGAATTCGGAACAAAACTAATTGCACGAGTCTACACACAACTGGGTGGGCTCAGAGCTCAGTGCGATGCACCCTGAGCCCACCCTCTTTTGAAGCCATTATTGCCTCTGACTAATCGCGTGCTTCAAGAAAAAAAAAAAATCGATTGGAATCCATGCATTCAGGAGCCCTGCATGTAGAGCAGGGGGTCGGATGCATGGATTGGGGGGGGCGCCACGCCCATGCGCCTTTAATGGACGGGCCACCACTGTCACTGTACTAATGACACTGGCTGGGAAGGGGTTAACATCAGGTTCGATCAAAGGGTTAACTGTGTGCCTAGCCAGTGTTTTAGTGTAGTGGGGGAGGAGCTTTTATTAGGGGAAGGCTTGGATCCACGTCCCTGCTTTGCAGAAACACAGGACCCATGCCTTCCTTACTCACAAGAACGGTGATCTGCCTTGTTTACCTGCAGATCAGCTCCAGCGGTCTATGGAATTGTTGGACCTAGTACTTGACCCGGTGCAGCAGTGCCACCTTGTCGCCGTATAAGTAAATTATACGGGCAGCAAATGGTTAAAGTAGTACAGCACTGAATAGCAAAAAATGGCCTGGTCATGAAGGGTGTAAAGCCTTCCGGAGGTCATGTGGTTAAACCTTCTCATCAATCCCTTGATACATTTTTTTAACCGCTGCCCACCGTGTAAACAAATGACGGCGGTGCGAGGCGGCCCTTTTCTGGAACGTCATCTTATGATGACACCCAGTTTAACTGTGATCCCTGATCTCAGTAAAGAGCCGCGGCTCTTTACCCATGTCCAATCACAGCTGATCATATGTAAACAAGGAGGTGCCATTTATTGGTTCTCCTCGCCGCACACTGAGTGGGAGGAGAGGAGAGCCGATCTGCGGCATCAACTCACAGGGGAGACGTGTAAAGGTAATCGTGGCACTGATTATCAAGTGCCCCGATTACAGTGCAGCCCCAGCAGTGCCCATCAGTGATGCCACTCTGTGCCCATCAGGGATGCCATTCAGTGCTGCCTTTCAGTACCTGCCCAACAGTTCCGCCTACAGGTGTCCATCAGTGCTGCCCATCAGTGCCACCTATCACTGCCCAACAATGCTGCCTACAAGTGCTGCCTACAAATGGCCATCAGTGCAGTCTATCACTGCCCATCAATGCTGCCTACAAGTGCCCATCGGTGCCACCTATCACTGCCCATCAATGCTGCCTACAAGTGCCCATCAGTGTCACCTACAAGTGCCCATCAGTGCCACCTATCACTGCCCATCAGTGCTGTCTACGAGTGCCCATCAGTGCCACCTATCACTGCCCATCAGTGCTGTCTACAAGTGCCCATCAGTGCCGATTATCACTGCCCATCAGTGAAGTCTATCACTGCCCATCAGTGCTGCCTACAAGTGCCCTTCAGTGCCACCTATCACTGCCCATCAATGCTGCCTACAAGTGCCCATCAGTGCCACCTACAAGTGCCCATCAGTGCCACCTATCACTGCCCATCAGTGCTGTCTACAAGTGCCCATCAGTGCCGCCTATCACTGCCCATCAGTGCAGTCTATCACTACCCATCAGTGCTGCCTACAAGTGCCCTTCAGTGCCACCTATCACTGCCCATCAATGCTGCCTACAAGTGCCCATCAGTGCTGCCTACAAGTGCCCATCAGTACCACCTATCTCTGCCCATCAATGCTGCCTACAAGTGCCCATCAGTGCCACCTATCACTGCCCATCAGTGCTGCCTGTAAGTGCCCATCAATGCTGCCTACAAGTGCCCATCACTGCCACCTATCAGTGCCTATCAGTGCAGCCTCACCAGTGAAGGAGAAAAGTTATTTTACAGTTTTTTTTTCAACATTTTTGGTCTTTTTTTGTTTCATTTTAGCAAAAAATAAAAAACCCAGAAGTGATTAAATGGCACCAAAAGAGAAACTCTATTTGTGTGAAGAAAATGATAAAAATGTCCTATGGGTACAACGCTGCATGACCGCGCAATTGTCATTCAAAGTGCAAGGGAGGCGTGAGAGAAAATTTGGCTTGGGCAGGAAGCGGGTAAAAGTGTCCGGTATTGAAGTGGTTAACGGGAAACTTGATTTCCTTCACAAAAGCCTCAGCTGCTTCATCTCCAGGTTGGTTGGTGGTCTCGTCACCTACTGCCATTTTTTTTTTTTTTGCGATTGGCCCTCCCATCACCCGCACATCTGTAAGATTCGCTCTACAGACTGCTGAGAAAATATGGTGGCAATTCCACACGGAGGGGAGGAGAAGGGGGCTGTTGGCTTATAAAAAAAAAAAATCTACGGTTTTCGCAGAGCCCCCCCCCCCCCCCCAATGCCTCCCGCTGTTTGCGTCCTCCACCCATCTGCCTGGCAATTGGTAGCAATATCCAAATTATTACAAGATCTCATTAATCATGTCAGATCTCGGGGACAAAGAGAAGAACGCGGCTATACGGGTGGCAGCAGACGCCCAGGGCCGGGGAGAGTCGGGGACGCGGGGAGCGCACAGCTGTACGGGGGAAGAAGTCAAAAATAAAGTCTTGTAGCGAGATAGTTATTGCTTAGTTAGGGAGCCGTGTGATGGAGTCGGATGAACCAAGGTGACTCCTCTACTACCCAATATATAATAACCCAGAGAACTGCCCCATCTGTTCAGCAGATTGTTTGTCGTTTTCCTGGCAGTCAAATTCTTTTATGTCTGACCATTTCACCATGTGTTTTATTTATTCATTTTGCACCGCCGTGAAACGCGCCGCAT
>BLSH010102371.1:176172-186754 GCA_018402905.1 Glandirana rugosa
CGTCATCTTCCTCGTCACGTCGTACTCCGGAGACCCCCCGTCATCTTCCTCGTCACGTCATGCCCCGGAGCCATCCCGTCATCTTCCTCGTCACGTCGTAACTGCCCTACCGAGGCCCCGTACTGCACTGCTCCTTCTACTGCCCCCCAGAGGCCTCATGCTGCACTGCTCCTTCTACTGCCCCACCGAGGCCCCGTGCTGCACTGCTCCTTCTACTGCCCCCCAGAGGCCCTGTGCTGCACTGCTCCTTCTACTACCTCCCAGAGGCCCTGTGATGCACTGTTGACACCTTGAAGCTTTCTCTGTCTTATGAGCAGAGTATCAGGACTATTTGGAAAATCCTTCAGGCTGTTTTCTCCAGAGACATTATTTAGGTTTTCAGATTTACTTACCCTGAGGGAGGTGAAAAAAAAAGAAACCTAGTTCTATTTCCGACAATTCAAATCATTGAGCGGCAGACGGTCAGGAGAGATGAGGCGGCCTTGGAGAAAGGCCAACTTATTAATGGAATCTGACCATGCAAAACTGCTTCAATTCCCTCCAGCCCATCAACTGCCATATTTTAATATATTTACTAAGGAGCCTGTCATCCCCCGTAAAATAGAGTCCGGGATGTTTGACTGCTGAGTGTCACCGCCGCCAGAATCATGGCCGCTATCGTCCTTTATATGCTGTTTATACGTTTTCTGCAGCTCGTATTAATGTTGTATGAGCATTAAACGGGATGCAAGGAAAACGGTAAATATGTACATGGCGATTATTCATCATTTTCTGAGCATGTTCCATCTCAGCGCCACAAAACAGAACTCCGGGCACACCGGCTAAATATATAAACACTGCTCTGTACCAATCATTATGTGCCTAATTATCCAGCTTTAAGGGTGACCCCGCTATTCACTTCTGCAGCTTGTTCCACGTCCGCCTGTTCCATGGATTACTGAGAATTATCATTTTCAATGCCCTAAAATTTTAGAAGAAATTGCAAGATTTTGGCTTAAATTTGCTGTTTTTGCAGAATGTACCGGAGCCATTGGGAGAGGCAAAGTTAAGTGATTCATGGGGGTGGACTTTACATGGCTCCTGAGGGTTACAAAGGCCCCCCTTATTATCTTGGACCTGTTCTTGTGCCAAAAAATTCAATACCCTCAATATTTTATGTATTTTTTTAAATATAAAAATAAATAAAAAACTGATCGTACACAAATAGCAGTAACATACAAAAAGACAGAAATAAAAAAAGCACCACCAATTAAATAAAATTAAAAAAAGGCCTCACTACAAAAAAACCTCTACATGCACAAAGCGAGAAAGACCAGGGACTTTCAAGATGCACTTCGACACAAAATTCGTAAAATGTAAACATTATTTATGCATTCAGATTGATGCATCCTGAAGAAGCTGAAAAGTTATTTGGCGAAACATGTTAAGACTGGTGCATCTGCTGTAGTACAAAATTATGTCGAACAAACAAATTTGTCTATGATCTGTGATCTTGATTATTATATGAAAAATGGTTTTGAATTATGAAAAATAAATGTTTAAATTTTACAAATTTTGTGTTGAAGCGCACCTTTAAAGTCCCTAGTCTTTCTCTTTGTGCATAAAGAAAGAGAGAATTTGGGATGTGTTGCTGATTTTTGTAAATCATTTCATTTAGGACCAAATACTGGTACCAAAAAAACCAACATATTATTTAAAAAAAAAAAAAATCCAACATTTCCAAGCAAATTTTGGCTAAGCATTCAAAAATGTGATAGTACATGAGTAACAATCACATACAAAAAGGAAAAAGATGAAAATAAAAAGCACCACTAATTAAGTTTTATTATTTTATTAAAAACAGACCCCACCACCAAAAAACACCCTCTAAATAAAAAAAGAAATAAATCAAACCATGCAAATTTTGACTAAGCATTCAGTCATTTGGATAGTACACGAATAACAATCGTATGGAAAAAGGAAAAAATGCATTAAAAATCAGCACCTAATAAAATAAATAAATAAAGACTAACCACCACCATAAAAACACCCTCTAAAATTTAGAGGGTGTTTTTTTGGTGGTGGTTAGTCTTTAATACGTGGTGATTTTTATTTCTTTTTCCTTTTTTTTTCCTCAAAATTTGCATGCCTTTTTTTAATTAATTTTTTTCTATTTAGAAGGTGTTTTTTGGTGGTTTTAATTACATTTAATTAGTGATGCTTTTTATTTCCATATTTTCCCCTTTTGTATCAGATTGTTACTCCTGTACAATCAACTTTTTGACTGCTTAGCCAAAATTTGCTTGGAACTTTCTTCTATTTTTTTCATTTATTTAGGCCTCACACACACGGCCGTATGAAAATTAATAAGCAAAACGCCAGGCCCGACGTCAGGGAAAAATCTGCATTTTTTTTCTGCGTTTTGCATCAGCGTTAGTGAGCATTATTGAGCGTCGGCGTCAATAGGCATTTTTAAAAAAAAAAAAATCAGTCCTCTGCTATTTTTTAACCTGAAAACGCAGACGTAAAAAACGCTGGTTAACGTCGTTATGGCGTTAGTGAGCGTTAATGAGCGTTTTGCCGATTTAGGGTCAAAAACGCCAAAACGCTACAGCCTCGGAACGCGCCGGTCCCGCATTCTAGTTACAGCTCACTAACACCGACGCCCTCTACTGCTCAAAAACATCAGCGTTTTTAGGAGGCCATTGGAGAGCTGCAAAAAATGCCCAAAAAATGTGGCGTCAAAAACGCCCGTGTGTGTGAGGGCTTAGAGTCTAAATTACAAAAAATAGATGAAAGTGGCTAAGCAGTCAAAAAGTTGATTGTACATGCGTAGCAATCTCATACAAAAGGGGAAAATATGGAAATAAAAAGCACCACTAATTAAATGTAATTAAAACCACCAAAAAATACCCTCTAAATAGAAAAAATAAATAAATAAAAAAAAGGCATGCAAATTTTGAGGAAAAAAGGGAAAAATAAATAATCACCACCTATTAAAAAAAATTAAAGACTAACCACCACCTTAAAAACACCCTCTAAATTTTAGAGGGTGTTTTTATGGTGGTGGCTAGTCTTTAATATTTTTTTTTTTTTTAATAGGTGGTGATTTTTAATTAATTTTTCCTTTTTCCATATGATTGTTACTTGCGTACTATCCAAATGACTGCATTCTTAGTCACTAATTAAATGTAATTAAAAACACCCTCTAAATAGAATAAATAAATAACTAAAGGCATGCAAATTTTGATATTACATGAAATAACAATCGCACGCGAAAAGGAAAAATAAATAAAAACCACCATCTATTAAAAAAAAATAAAGACTACCACCAAAAAACCCTCTAAACATAAATAAATTAATTAATTAATTAATCAAATAATACATGCAAATTTTGATTACGCAGTCCATGGTTTGGATAGTAAAAAAAAGAAAAAAACTACCACCAAAAACAAAAATTCTCTAAATTAAAAAAAGAAAAAAAAATCAAGAAAACTTGGACTAAGCGAAAAGTAATTTCGCAGGAAAAATGATTTACAGGTAGTTAAAATCACTCCACTTATTTATAAATCTTAATATGGAAATCCCAACACTTGAAGTCCCCCACCCTCCCTTCCTAAACAATGCCAAAATACCTCCACAGGCCACCAAGAATGATTGGGCAGAAGGGCAACCATGCAAGTAATGTATGGAATGCACAACAAACTGGCATGAGTTCCCCTATTTAAAAGGTTCCCTAACCCAAGATGGCTGCTAAGTCTCGCAAGAGAGTCAATTAGACATCCCCCCCCCCCTACAAGCCACGGAATGGAATCTCCAAGCAGCCAATCCCCCTACAAGATCCCTTGTTCCTATACAATAATGGCACAACGCCACCTACAGGAGAGAGGACGAACTACACCTGCCTACAAGTGTGTTAGATCAGCGTTGAGCATTGCAGTCGGGGCAGCTTGGTGCACAGCACAGAACCCCTGTGTTTACCTGCGATGGCCTTCACCACCAACACGGTAGCACAACAGTCCCTCACTGACTTCTGCATCCTTTCAGATTGTCTCTCACCCCTAATCCGCTTTGGCATGCCTCTACAGTTTTCCAGGGTGTGTGCCACTCACCAACCACCGGTGGACTCCTCACTGAGCTTCTCCAGTAGCACTGTCTGTTGCTCTCCTGCTCTCTTGGTCAGGATTCCTCTGGGGCTTGTATGAGGAACCCCTTCTACTCCTCAAGCTCCTAGGCCTCAAGATCACCCCCCCCCCTCTCCAGACTGGGGGACTCCCTGTAAGGCCTCAGCAACCTCAGCTACATTCCAGCTCTTCCACCCAAACTCACTCTTCCCAGAATGGGCTGACCCTGGGTATTTAAGGAGGCCTGCCCCCTGCAAATCCAGATTGGAGATTGGTCAGGGCTCCTTAGAATACCCCAGATGGTTACACCTCCCTCCCAACTCTCTGTCCAGAACATTCTACCAGGTTCTGGAAAGAAGTGGGAGGTCCCGGTGACCTCATCTGTGAATCACCCAGTCCTACCTGAGCCACTCCCAGCCCAGAAACAAAAACAATCAGGCCTGACTAAATTTTTCTCACCTCACCTAAAATACCCTCACTAGCTCCTACCTAAGTAGGGGGCGCTACATTAGTAACATTGTCTCCCGCCTTTCACCACAAGACATTTCCCAGCTAAAGGGAGTGAATAATGGTTCTCTACATATTTTCTTGACTTATTCTAATATTATTAATACTTTTTATTTTCAGGGATAGAATAGAAAAAAAACTAGCATAGAATAGAAAAAACAATAGAATAAAATAAAATAGAATATAACCATCTTCTGAAATTCAAATTTTGAATAGAATAAATTAAATTTCAAATAGAACAAATTCAAATAGAATAGAAAATAGAACAGAATAGATAATACAGTTATAGAAAATAATAGAATAGAAAAAAAACAGTAAAATAGAATATAACCATCTTCCCAAATTCAAATAGAATAGAAAATAAAAGAATAGAACAGAAAAAAGCCCTCTCCCAAAAGTTGAATAGAATAGAAAAAAATAGCATAGAATAGAAAAAACAATAATATAGAATAAAATAGAATATAACCATCTTCTGAAACTAAAATTTCAAATGGAATAAATTAAATTTCAAATATAATCAGAATAAATTCAAATAGAATAGAAAATAATAGAATAGAAAAAAAACTATAAAATAGAATATAACCATCCTCCGACATTCGAATAGAATAGAAAATAAAAGAATAGAATAGAAAAAAGCCCTCTCCCAAAAGTTGAATAGAATAGAAAAAATATAGAATAGAAAAAAAAACAATAAAATAGAATATAACCATCCTCCGAAATTCGAATAGAATAGAAAATAAAAGAATAGAATAGAAAAAAGCCCTATTCCAAAAGTTGAATAGAGTAGAAAAAAATAGCATAGAATAGAAAAAACAATAATATAGAATAAAATAGAATATAACCATCTTCTGAAACTAAAATTTCAAATGGAATAAATTAAATTTCAAATAGAATAAATTCAAATAGAATAGAAAATAATAGAATAGAAAAAAAACTATAAAATAGAATATAACCATCCTCCGAAATTCAAATAGAATAGAAAATAAAAGAATAGAATAGAAAAAAAGCCCTCTCCCAAAAGTTGAATAGAATAGAAAAAAAAACAATAAAGCAGAATATAACCATCCTCCAAAATTCAAATAGAATAGAAAATAAAAGAATAGAATATATTAAGTATTCGTCTCCGCGCTTAGGATACAAAAGTAAATGAGACTGCGGCCTCCCCTAAAACATCCACTAGGTGGAGTATAAAATGATAGAAGTAAGATACATGGGGCGAATGGCGCTGTCTCTGTCACCTACTAATAAGTGTCTAATCTTAAATAGTATGAAAAACTTATTGTAAATAATCAAATAAATATCATAGGTGAAATATTGTATCAAATGATGTGGATAAGAGATTCAATTCATGAATGTAAACAAATAATCTCTGAAAAAGTGTTGCGTGCTAAACCATAAATCATACAGGGAACAACAATTCAACTTTTTAGTCCATCGGCAGTTCATGAAAAATGCAAATGTTCATAAAAATAAATCCATGTAAAAAAAAATATATAAGTTCATATATGTAAAAAAAAGTGCAAAAGTGCCAGAATTCAACTCTCTAAGAGACTTGTGCAGTAATCCGTCTTATTCTTGTGCAAAAAACAGTAGGTGCTCCCCGTCTGTGTCCTCCCTCACCAGAAGAGGGCACCCTTGCACTGGTAGACCGCATGCACACACACTGCCCAGTATCCTGCTCTCCAGTGGGGATCACTCCTCGGCTACAGGTCAGTTCTCCATATCGGTGCATGTAGAAGGATGGAAGGAATCACTTGTAGCGTAATGCAATTTTTACTCGTTTTATTTAATCGAAAAAGTGCATAAAACAAAGTCCAGCCGGGTAGACCAGTGACTTGTATAAGCGCACAGGCTGGAAACAAATGGCTTCCTATTGTCTGGGACGATTTGCGTTCAACAGACAGTTTCTCCTGAACCGGAAGTGATGTATCGGCGTACCAGATGCCCCGACTTACGCGTTTAGTCATAGGACGCCGTTGGAAGCGGACCGCCATAGTACTGCTTCCAAAGACGCCCTATGGCGAAACACGTAAGGCGGGGCTTCTGGTATGCCGATGCGTCACTTCCGGTTCAGGAGAAACTGTCTGTTGAACGCAAATCGTCCCAGACAATAGGAAGCCATTTGTAAGGCGTAAGGTGGGGCTTCTGGTGCGCCGATACATCAGCATTGGTTTAGCACGCAACACTTTTTTTCAGAGATTAAATGTTTACATTCATGAATTGAATCTCTTATCCACATCATTTGATACAATATTTCACCTATAATATTTGATTATTTACAGTAAGTTTTTCATACTATTTAAGATTAGACACTTATTAGTAGGTCACACAGACCGCGCCATTCACCCCTGTATCGTACACCTATAAAAGAATAGAATAGGCTAGAATAGAAAAAAGAATGGAATAGAATAGAACGATCTTCCAAAATTTGAATTTCAAATAGAATCAATTAGATTTAGAATTGAGTTTTGAATATAATTCAAATTTGAATCTATTCAAATTTTCCGAATTCAGATCGATTCGAATTCAGAAAATGTTAATCGATTTGAATAAGTGAAACAAATTCTAAAAATGAATCAAATGAATTACGCAAATTTAACTAAAGGGATTTATGCAAATAATGAACTGAAACAAGATAAAACTAATTTTTTTGTTCTGCACACATCTATTCCTCCAGCCTTCTAGCGGATTCTAGAATGTAGAGGGTTGTAAGGGGCAGACCCTGGACCTAAATTTTCTTGTGGTCTCAGCCAATCCCTGGAGAAGATGCTCAGTAGGTGGCTGAGGAGTGCATAAATAATCTGGGGCAGCAGGGTTCTTGTCCAGTAGAAGACCCAGCCTGAAGGCTGCTACCCTTCTGGGCAGTGTAGATGATGTTTTCAGGAGTTCACAGAGGTCCCAGCTCTGAGAGGGGGGGTTGGGGCTATTTTCTGAATATAGCTGGAGCCAAATCAAAGGGATTCACTGAGGATCTGTCCTGGTTATTCACAGGAGATGTGTTTGGCCGGTATTGGATGGAGGTATCCAAGGATATGGGGACTTTATGAGTAAAGGCCTGAGTGTGGGATCCTAATGACTGTTTGCTGCTTTAATCCATTGAGCATCCACCCCAGTGCTGCTGAATTAGGACCTTTCCTTTGCTTGGAGTCCCAAGGTTGCTTGTTCTCCTATTGCCTGCCCAGAGGGGAGTTTTCCTGAAGAGTGTAGACAAGGCAAAGAGTGTCCTCTGATTTCTAGATGACCTGAATTTGGAGTATCCCAAAGCCCACCCTGCTCCGAACCAAGTTAAATCAGCATTAAAGCAAATGAAAAGACACCCCTGGCCTGGTCATTGAGTTTTGGGACTGCCTGAGCTATTGTGTGCCTGGCTGTACATCCAACCAGGAGGAGAATCTGGGACAAACCTGCAGAAATATTGTTTATTAATGCTATGCAGTCTTTTATCCAACCAGCAGGAGGAGCTCTGTTCTCCTTTTCACATATTAAGCATATCAAACTTTTAGCTGTGCTAAAAAAATGCCCAGAATGCAATAAGTCAGGACAAAGGTAACAACGTTTATAGAAGATGGCTTAGTATGAGGTTTCTGTCAGACAAAGGAAGCTGTAAGGCAAGGTTAGGCAACCTACGGCCCTCCAGCTGCTGTACAACTACATTTCCCATGAGGCATTGCAAGGCTGGACGGGTACAATTACTCCCAGAGGCATGAAGGGACTTGTAGTCTTGCAACAGCTGGAGGGCCACAGGTTGCCTAGCCCTGCTGTAAGGCGTCCATCTGAAAAGTGATCTGGGATTTATTGCTTTTCAGTCCCAATTTGGATTTGATGTTGAAATACCACTCTGCAACCATATGGTTCGGTTGTGGCGTGATCCCATTGACTTCAATGGGTGCGTTCGGCTAACAAAGTCTCTGATAAACACAACATGAAGCATTGCCGCCATGGTAATGTGAACAGGCCTGAGCAGACTTGTAGATAGGTGGTTGGGCTGGGGTTAAAATATGGTTCAACTACCTACTTTTGCCTCCTCTGAATCCTTGCCACCCTTGTGTACGAGGCCTAAAGCAAACTGCTTTGCTGTCTCCTTACAAAAGCCATAGTGCTTTGGGGATCCTTTAACATGTGTTAAATATTTATTTTCAAGACGATACAGTTACAATACAATAAAATAAAATAGGGTTAAGGGGGCCCTGCTCAGAAGAGCTTACAATCTAATAGGGTGGGGCAAGTGGTACAAAGGGTTGTAACTGTGGGGGGTGAGCTGATGGAAGTGATAAGAGATTAGTTGGAGGCCTGATGGGCTTCCCTGAAGAGATGTGTTTTCAGGGATCACCTGAAGGCAACCAGAGTAGCAGATAACCGGACAAGTTGAGGAGGAGAATTCTAAAGGATGGGAGAGGCTCTGGAGAAATCCTGGAGGCCAGCATGGGAGAAGGAGACAAGGGAGCTTGAGGGCGGACGGTCTTGAGGGCACAGGACGGTTTGGGTGATATTTGGAGATGAGATTGGTGACGTAGCTCGGGGCAGAGTTGTGAATGACTTTGACAAATAATAATAGAAACATCTATTGTTCCTCTTTACGAGATGTCTCCTCTGAAAGGGTAGAAATGGTCTCCTCTTGTAGCCCAGGCTGGTATCACTTTGAGTGTCCGGCAAGTTTTCATTTAAGAATCTATTTTTACTGCGTTTGCCCTCTCGGAGGAAGTCACGGGTAATGAAGTGTAGCGGTGGGCTACATCTCAGCTGGAAAATGTCACATTGTATCACACAACCTGCTAAAAGCGTAAACCGTTAGAGGCGGCGAGCAGAGCGATAGTTCTTACTTACCAAATTGTAATCCAACTCTGCATTGTATAACCAAGCGGAATGCAAATAACGAGATTGATGTTTTGTGGCTTCTCAAGGTGCTCAGAGAGGCCAACACATGACTGTGACAAAGTCATTTATATCGCTTGATGGTCTCCTTGTCCATTGTCCAGCTGATGAAGGGATGGTGTTGCCTTATGGCAACCATAGAGATCAGTCTCAACCTCAGTGGGATTAGTGGAAAGAATGCTCCTTACATTGGTGGTCAGTGGGAAGAATGTCCCTTACATTGGTGGTCAGTGGGAAGAATGTTCCTTACATTGGTGGTCAGTGGGAAGAATGTTCCTTACATTGGTGGTCAGTGGGAAGAATTTTCCTTACATTGGTGATCAGTGGGAAGAATGTCCCTTACATTGGTGGTCAGTGGGAAGAATGTTCCTTACATTGGTGGTCAGTGGGAAGAATGCTCCTTACATTGGTGGTCCGTGGGAAGAATGTTCCTTACATTGATGATCAGTGGGAAGAAGGCTCCTTACATTGGTGGTCAGTGGGAAGAGTGGGATTATTGCATAGATGGGGATGGTTTGAGCAGCCTCCCATCTTTGGCATGCTCACACTTCTGGTCATTTAGATGCTCGCTCCTGAGTTCCGAGCACCGGTGAGATCTTGTAGCCTCCAGCTTGGAGCGGCGTTTCAAACTTCCTGTGACCACCATTGATGGTCTGTGCTACATTAGCCTAAGACTTTATCTACTCAGGAGGAGCAGAAGGTCACTCAGGTCGTAGCCACCTACCCAGCCCCTCCGAGTTGCATCCCATCAGCCATCACCCAGAATAACCCGTTTTATGGACAAACGTCATGCAGCTCAAAAAGACGCCGGACAGGAAACCGTTAAAAAAAACTAAACAAATTTAAGCTTAAGTCGCGTTTTTAGCTTTTCCAATTGTTTTACGCGGAAGGGATTAGATATTAATGCAATGAAGGTTGAGCACCGGGGGGGAGGCAAATGTTTTATGAATCGAGTTTTTAAATTATGAATGCGCTCCTTACTGTCTTTGTTGCATTTGCCTTGATGTTTTGTTTACAGAAGCATCTCAGAGCTCAGCGAAGTATCAGCACTTAACAAAATCATAAAAAGGGATTTTTTTTTTTTTTTTCCTTTTTGAAAG
>BLSH010102371.1:186841-198508 GCA_018402905.1 Glandirana rugosa
TTGCCCGGCGGCGACGCCTCTAACCATTTCAAGGACTCTCCAGACGCAAAAATATTGAGGTGGAATTATTTATTCGTCCATATGCAAACGACAAATGCATTTCAGTAGCTGGGGGCCCGAAGTAATGCCGGGTAGAGGTCGGAGAAAGACTACTTAGCCGTAGGAGGCGCAAGAGGCCCTCGTTATGCGCAGGACGTTTTGACGAGGCCGGGCGGTAGTAATAAAGTTTGCCTTTTTAATTAACATTTATTGGTCGTCAGTTAATTCGGCTTCCAAGACGGCCGATTACGTTTAGAAGGGGATCACCGGAGCAGTTTTGCAGGACGCGTATTGCTCCCGGAGAACGCGGAGGATGCCGATTCATCAGAAAGAGGCTGGAGATGGGCCGTAATGAAGCCCGGGGGTCGATGACTTTACGTAAACAGCAAACGTATACCTGCTTATTTATTAAGGTGGAGTTATAAAAACGCAGACCTCTCAGGAACTTTACCAATCTCCGCAGCGGCGGCCCGTTCCCCCCCCCCCAATCAATCCATGCCCAGTCTTGCCAATCTCCCAGATAGAAATTTACTGACACCACACCCAAAATTTACTGACACCGCCAAGTTTTTACTGCCATTTGCAAAAGTTACATAATAAGGCTCCATTTACACGGGACGCGGTTTCAACCTCCCCTGAACGTTGTATCTTGACAGCTAGAAACCAGCGTCTAAAACGTCCATTTTGCCGCGTTCGGATGTTGGAGAGTTTTTTGACATGTTTATGTAAATGCCTGTGAACTAGACGCGAGTTGACGCGTTTAAGCGCCTTTACAAGCTGTTTGGCGTTTTGAATGCCTCTGAACTGGCGTTTGAACCCATTTTTATTTTTGCGTTCCAAAAAAAGCCTCTAAACTCAACTGCCTGGAAACGACCTTAACCGCTTCAGCCCCGGAAGGATTTCCCAGTTTAGGACCAGAGCACTTTTTTGCGATTCGGCACTGCGTTGCTTTAACTGACAATTGCGAGGTCGTGGGACGTTGTACCCTAACAAAATTTGCGTCCTTTTTTCCCCACAAATAGAGCTTTCTTTTGGTGGTATTTGATCCCCTCTGCGTCATTTCTGATCACCGCTAAAAACAAAAAAAGAGCGACAATTTTGCAAAAAATACAATGTTTCTTACTCTTTGATAAAATACAAATCCCAAAAAAATATAAAAAAAAAACATTTTTTTTCATCGGTTTTGGCCGATTTATATTCTTCCTCATATTTTTGGTAAAAAAAAACGCAATCGGCGTTCATTGATTGGTTTTCACAAAAGTTGCCGTGTTTACGAATGATGAGAATTAGTTTATGAGGTTTCTATTTATTTTTTTATATTTTACTAGTAATGGCAGGGATCTGCAATTTTTATCGGGACTGTGATATTGCGGCTGACATGTCGGACCATTTTGACACGCTTTTTGGGACCATTGGCATTTATACTGTGATCAGTGCTATAAAAATGGACTGATTACTGTGTAAATGCCATTGGCGGTGAAGGGGTTAACCTGTAGGGGGCGCTCTAAGGGTTAACTGTGTTCCCTCGGTGTGTTCTAACTGTATGGGGGCTGGGCTGGCAGGGGGAGGGGAGTGATCACGGCTTCCATATAAGTGAGTACACCCCTAAGTGAAAATGTCCAAATTGGGCCCAATTAACCATTTTTCCTCCCCAGTGTCATGTGACTCGTTAGTGTTACAAGGTCTCAGGTGTGAATGCGGAGCAGGTGTGTTACATTTGGTGTTATCGCTCTCACTCTCTCATACTGGTCACTGGAAGTTCAACATGGCAACTTATGACAAAGAATTCTCTGAGGATCTGAAAAAAGAATTGTTGCTCTACATAAAGATGGCCTAGGCTATAGGAAGATTGCCAAGGCCCTGAAAAGGAGCTGCAGCACGGTGGCCAAGACCATACAACGGTTTAACAGGGCTGGTTCCACCCAGGACAGGCCTCACCATGGTCGACCAAAGAAGTTGAGCGCACGCGCTCAGTGTCATATCCAGGGTTGTCTTTGGGAAATAGACGTATGAGTGCTGCCAGCATTGCTGCAGAGGTTGAAGGGGTGGGGGGGGGGGGTCAGCCTGTCAGTGCTCAGACCATACGCCGCACACTGCATCAAATTGGTCTGCATGGCTGTCATCCCAGAAAGAAGCCTCTTCTAAAGATGTACAAGAAAGCCCGCAAACAGTTTGCTTGAAGACAAGCAGACTAAGGACATGGATTACTGGAACCATGTCCTGTGGTCTGATGAGACCAAAATAAAATTATTTGGCTCAGATGGTGTCAAGCGTGTGTGGTGGCAACCAGGTGAGGAGTACTAAGACAAGTGTGTCTTGCCTAAAGTCATGCATGGTGGTGGGAATGTCATGGTCTGGGGCTGCATGAGTGCTGCTGGCACTGGGGAGCTACAGTTCATTGAGGGAACCATGAATGCCAACATGTACTGTGACATACTTGAAGCAGAGCATGATCCCCTCCCTTCAGAGACTGGGCTACAGGGCAGTATTCCAACATAACCCCAAACTCACCTCCACTGCCTTGCCAAAGAAGCTGAGGGTAAAGGTGATGAACTGGCCAAGCATGTCTCCAGACCTAAACCCTATTGAGCATCTGTGGGGCATCCTTAAACGGAAAGTGGAGGAGCGCAAGGTCTCTAACATCCACCGGCTTTGTGATGTCGTCATGGAGGAGGGGAAGAGGACTCCAGTGCCAACCTGTGAAGCTCTGGTGAACTCCATGCCCAAGAGGGTTAATGCAGTGCTGGAAAATAATGGAGGCCACACAAAATATTGATACTTTGGGCCCAATTTAGACATTTTCACTTAGGGGTGTGCTCACTTTTGTTGCCAGCGGCTTAGACATTAATGGCTGTGTGTTGAGTTATTTTGAGGGGACAGCAAATTTACACTGTTATACAAGCTGTACACTCACTACTTTACATTGTAGCAAAGTGTCATTTCTTCAGTGTTGTCACATGAAAAGATAGAATAAAATATTTACAAAAATGCGAGGGGTGTACTCACTTTTGTGAGATACTGTGTATGCAAAATTGTATGACATACCATTATGTTCAATTCCAAGGGGCGGGCTGGGAAAATATAGGGGCAGGCTAGAGCAGTATAGGGGCACGCCAGGGTAATATATGGACAGGCAAGGGCAGTATAGGGACAGGTTAGGGTATTATATGGAAGGCTAAGGCAATATTGGGGCAGGCTAGGGTAGTATAGGGGCAGGCAGAGCAGCCCAGGGGGCAGTACTCATTCTGACACACAAAACGGCTGTAAAAAAAAATTTGGTTGTCAATTTGCTAGGTAAATAGAAGAGAAGAGACGGCCGTGGTTCTGTTTGCTGCCCTCTCAAAGTGCTGCCTGGGTCCGTTGGACCCACTGGGACCCATGGTAGGGCCAGCCCAGGCTCTGGTACTGCCTGAAAAAACAGGAAACGCATCCCACAATGTTTAGTGTTCACAAGGCTACAAAGAGGGGAGTCAGCAAGTCTGAGGAACGAGGAAGTGATGGCCATGAAGTGGAGGGATAGGAGAGATGTGTACATCTTGTCCACCATCCACAATGATGCCTCGGTGGAAATTCACGGTCCCATCCAAAAGCCTGAGTGTATCCACGATTATGATTGGTTCATGGTGTGGGGGAGGGGGGTGGATTTAAACGATCAGATGCTACAGCCTTATTTATCAACCAGAAAGTCACTCTACTGGTATAAAAAAAGTTGCAATTTGCCTTTCCCATTTGGTCATCTATAGTGTGTTTTTTATCTATCAAAGGTCAACAGAAAGACCTACCACCTTCTTCAAATAAATATATAGAAGAAATCGTCAATGCCCTGATCTACCAGCAAGGATCCTCCCCAGGAAGCATTCACTTTGATTTTGTGAGCAGACTTCATGAGCAATATTTTCCAAAGAATATTCCACCCATAGAAACCAGAAGAAGACGCCCAAAAAAACATTGGGTATGCAGTACAGGGGGATTTAGAAGAGACACGAATGTCCATTGCCTCCAATGTCCCTCCTTACCGGGCCTATACATCGAGGCTGCTGCAGATGTTATCACACATCACTAAAATATTAGTTCCCCTTATTTTTAACAGCCTGCCATTTCCCCGTTTCTAATATCTGTGCTGATCAATTACCTGATGCCTTGATTGACCATGACTCTCTGCCTTCCACCTTAACTGACCCTGGCCTGGTTACTGACCATACCTCTGCCTGCCGTCTGGATTGTTTCTAAACCACGTTTCTGCCTTCCACTTGCACTGATCCTGGCCTCTTTATCGACGTTTTTTACCTGGCGCTTTTGCCCTGCTGCTGTAGTATTGGGATTCAAGATATGTAAGGGGCTTCAGAGTAGAGAAAAACAGATTTTTTGGTTTTCTCCAGGTTTTGTAATGTGGCTCCGAAGGGATTTGGTGGGAAGAAGCCTGTAGAGGCTTACCTGACGAGGCCCTAAGCCTGATGTTCCTGCCTGCTGCCTGGACCAATACTTCCACTGTGCTGACCATATCTCTGTCTGCTGCCTCTAACGACCCAGGACTATTTATGGACCATGTTCTTGCTTGTTGCCTGTACAATTCCTTGGCTGTTGCTGACCACATCTCTGCCGGCTGCCTGGACTAATGCTTTCGCTGTGTTGATAATATCTCTGCCTGTTGCCTGTACTGACTAGGAAAACTTATTCCTGTCTGCTGCCTGGTTGATTCCTTTAGCTGTTGCTGACCAAATCTCTTCCTGCTACCTGGACCAATGCTTTGGCTGTGCTGACAGTATCTCTGCCTGTACTGACTATGGACAGTATTTTCCACCGGGTATGTCAGATAACCGTTTCCTCTGCTGGCAACCACTACATCTTTCGCCCATCTGTAAGTCATTTACGGCCAGAGGTTTGAAAACTCTGGGTTCCTTCTAATCCATTGAAATCACCAAATGGCGGATGACACCGGTGGTAACGGGGGGGGGGGGTTTCCGGGGGGGGGCTTCGGCAGTGAAGGCCGGGGTCGTGGCCGTGGAAGAGGCAGGGGCCGCGGGAGAGGACGTGGAGCCCGTGGAAAGGCAGACGACAAGGAATGGGTTCCAGTTACAAAACTTGGCCGTCTGGTCAAAGACATGAAGATCAAGTCCCTGGAGGAGATCTACCTCTTCTCCCTGCCTATTAAGGAGTCTGAGATCATCGACTTCTTCCTGGGTTCCTCTCTGAAAGATGAGGTCTTGAAGATTATGCCTGTGCAGAAACAGACCCGTGCCGGACAGCGGACAAGGTTCAAGGCTTTTGTGACCATTGGAGACTACAACGGCCATGTTGGTCTGGGTGTGAAATGCTCCAAGGAAGTTGCCACTGCTATCCGTGGTGCCATCATTCTGGCTAAACTGTCCATTGTACCAGTCCGCAGAGGCTACTGGGGTAACAAGATCGGCAAGCCACACACTGTGCCATGCAAGGTGACTGGCCGTTGTGGTTCTGTACTGGTACGTCTGATCCCGGCTCCCAGAGGTACTGGCATGGTCTCAGCTCCTGTTCCCAAGAAGCTGCTGATGATGGCCAGTATTGATGATTGCTACACCTCGGCTAGAGGCTGCACTGCCACTCTAGGCAACTTTACTAAAGCCACTTTTGATGCCATCTCAAAGACTTACAGCTATCTGACTCCTGATTTCTGGAAGGAAACTATCTTCACCAAGTCCCCATACCAGGAGTACACTGACCATCTTGCGAAGACTCACACCAGAGTGTCTGTGCAGAGGACCCAGGCTGCTGCTGTTCCTGCCACCTCCTAAATATTCTGTCAAAGATATTAAAGACTGAGGTTTTCACCTTTAAAAAAAAAAAAAAAAAAAAACTCTGGGTTCCCGCTCTTACCCGAAGGCAAGTGAGTGGCTTCAATACTTCCAGTTACGCAACTTTTATGAAGGCCTGAATAGATTAGATCTCTGTGGGGACTTAACTCAGTTTGAGGAGTTATGCCTTTCTGACTCAAAATGTCGCCATGCCTTATCTAAAACTTATGGTATCCTACTATTGCACGCATTTCCGGATCGCCCCCTTCTATGTCCGACAGTGGGAGCGAGAGGTAAAAAATTTCTCAGGGAGATTGGGAAAGTGTTCTGCCTCATCTTAAAAATAACTTTGTCGTCTTATTCACAGAAACGCAACTATAAAATTATGACGGGATGGTATCGCTGCCCAGTCCTACTAAATAAAATTAATCCAGCTGTGCCTGATCTATGCTGGCGATGCAGCAAATTGAGAGGCACGCTATTACGTTTTATGGTGGTCTTGCTTGAAAATAAAACCACTTTGGTCGGCTATATTTAAGCTAAGCCATGTGATCACCGGTAAAAATTGTCAGGAGACCCCGAAGGGTAGCGTCTCTTTCGCTGATCCCGGGATCAATTAAATCAATCAGCGAGGGAATATTTAGATTTTTTTTTTTTTGATGGCAGGTAGAGCCTTAATTCCAAGACGCTGGAAATCTCCAACAACACCAACAATACAGGAATGAGTAGTAGAGATGAACCATATAATGCGTATGGAAGAGCTAGTATCAACAACAAATAATAACGATCGTAAGTTTAGGGAAGTCTGGGCACTGTGGGTAAAGTTATTGGAATCTCCTCAGCTATTATCTTTCCTGTGACTGGTGGGACCCTCTATGTGGGATGCTATATTTATTTATTTTGTGTTTTGTGGGATTTTTTTTTCTTTCCTTTTTTTTTATTCTTTACTAATATATAAAGAAATGGCACTTATAGCAAGTATGTTGGTGTGATACAACCATGTATTTTTTTTTTTTAGGTCTCAGTTGCTGAAAGCACTAGTGGGAATATAGAAATACGAAATTTGGTTAATCTAAGGACTATGGACAGTATGCCTGCCTGCTGCCTTGATGATTCCTTTTGCTGTTGCAGACCACGTCCCTGCCTGCTACGTGGACCAATGCTCTACTAAATCCACAGGTAGTTTTTTGCTCACCCTTTGCTCAGCAGAATGTATTTTGGATTTTAATTGGTATGTACATGCTATGTGTTAGAAATATAAATATGATATGTTTTCTGGGACTTAGATGTGTAATTTATGTCCCTAGAAAACCTGATGGTGCTCCTTGGATGTTGGGCCTCTGTATGTGGCCAGGCTGTGTAAAAGTCTCACACATGTGGTATCACCATACTCAGGAGTATCAGAATGTGTTTTGGGGTGTAAATACAAGTATGCCTATGCCATCTGTGAGAAATAACTTAATATGTAAAAAAAAATAATAATAATAATATCTTCATTTACCCAGGAATTGTGGGGAAAAGATTACGATTTTAATTTAAAAAATGCCCCTTACTAAATACCCAGGATTGTCTATTTTGCAAAAAGGGGTAATTTGGGGGGTATTTGTACTATCCTGGCATTTCAGGGCCTCAAGAATTGAGATGGTGGTAATTTTCAATGATAGGTAGCATAGCTTGCAGTCTCTATAACTTGCACACAGGCTAAAATATATACACTACTCTCTTCTGCAGCCTGAGAGCTGATTTGGGGTTGTTGGGAATGAAGGCCCTCCTCAGTTTTGGGAGGGGACGGGCGGGGTGGGGGGAGTGGTCTGTTGCCCTTATAGGGCTGTTCAGGTTTATCTGGTTATGTTCATACTATGCAGTTTGTATCAAGACACAATTTCAGCATTGCATCATGGTTTTGTTTTTTCTGTCCGGGTCCAGTTGCCATTCCCATGGAGGGAGCATGACTTTTTATCCCACACGTTGCCCATATCTCATGTACCATGTCTTCTCTTAAACTGATATCATGGAACACCAGGTGGGTGAACTCCCCGACCAAACGGTCACTAGTGTTTCAGTTTATTAAATCCTACAACCCACATATCTGTGTATTACAAGAAACCCACCTAGTGGGCAGTAGGGTCCTTGCCCTTAAAAAAACGTGGGTGGGACACCATTACCACTCCGCTTACTCCAATTACGCACGAGGGGTTAGTATACTGGTTCTAAAAATGTTGCCTTTTAAACTCTTGGGCCTGGTCCTGGACCCAGATGGCAGATATGTCATTATGCATGCTTTAATATGTTCCTTGCAATGGGTGCTGATCGGTCTGTATTTGCCGCCCCCGGCCTCTTACACGGTTAAACCGGATAACGGCAAAGATAGCAAAATTTGCAACTGAGAATGTGATTCTGATGGGAGATTTCAACCTAGTGCCAGATGTGGGTATTGACAGACTGTCGTTCACTATCCGTCCTAATCAGGGGTTATCAACCTGGGCCGAAACATATGGGCTGACAGATGTGTGGCGGTGGAGATACCCATTTGCTCAGGCCTACACATGTCACTCGACTTCATACTGGACATTCTCACGAGTGGACTTGGAGTTTGCAGGCAGAGGGGTCCTGCCTAGAGTCAGGGACGTCACCATTCACCCCAGGGGGATCTCTGACCATGCCCCTCTGCTCCTGCACCTAGAGTTTCAGGCAGCCCGACAGTGAGTTTGTGGAGATTGTCCAGGTTCTGGGTGATGGCTGGAGAGGTTGAGGTGAGGGCCGGGAGGGCAGTGACGCACTACTGGGCAGAGAATAAGGGCTCTGCAGATGCTCTGACAGAATGGGATGCCTTTAAGGCCCACATGGGTGGACAATACCAATCAATTATAGCGGGGGTTCACAGGGGTAGAGGGGCCAACCTGCGCAAGGCAGAATCAGAAGCAAGTTCCCAGGAGGCAGCGTACATCAGGACCAGAGACCCCCAGGATTACACCCGACTGCAGTTTCTCACCACTGACGTGCTGCATATTTGTACATCCCTGACTCAGAAGAAACTTTCAGTCCAGCCCCAATGCATATTTGAACAAGGGGAGCGCTCAGGCAGACTTTTGGCTTGGCTCTCCAGGGAGCAGGCAGGAGGGGTCAGTGTTTCCCAGATCAGGTCGACTGACGGCGCCTTGGTCTGCACGCCAGAGGAGATCAATTACTCTTTTGTATAGTTCTATCAATCACTCTATATGTTGCGTGCGGATTATGAGGAGGAAGAGCTGGCAGGATACTTAGAGGACATAGACATCCCTGAGTTGACCCTGACCTATCGTAATAAACTGGATAGACGCATCACGTTGGAGGAAACCCTGCAAGCGCTTAAAGTGTTACAATCAGGTAAGACTCCTGGGCCAGGTGGCATACCAGTGGAGTTTTATAAACCATATTATGAGGAACTGGCCACCAGATTGCAAAACTTATTTAGTAGCTCCCTCAACTTGGGGGCACTACCTCCCTCTATGGGTGAGGCCGGGGAAGGATCCCTCTCTGTGCTCCTCCTACAGGCCTATTTCCCTCCTAAACGTAGACTCTAAGATGTTGGCTAAGATACTTGCGAACAGACGCAACACATTCATTACGGAACCGGTCCACCCTTACCAAACGGGGTTTATGCCTGGGAGGGGCACAGACATTAACATTAGAAGGCTTTTCACGCATGCTGTTAGGGCGGATTCTAATACCGTGGGAGTTGTGGCCTCTCTCGATGTGGAGAAGGCCTTCGACTCTGTGGAGGGGATGTATCTGTGGGCGTTTCTGACTAAATTTGGCTTCGGCCCCAAATTTATGTCCTGGCTGCATATGCTCTATCGGGACCCCTATGCGAGGGTACGTATGAATGGGACTCTTTCGGACTCCTTTCCATTGCGGAGGCACAAGACAGGGCTACCCCCTGTCGCCGGGGCTGTTTGCGTTGGCCTTGGAGCCCTTGGCCATCCTGATTAGAGTACATGGGGGAGTGAGGGGCCTGAGGGTGCCTCCGCTGGAGGAGAAGCTGTTTCTCTATGCGGGTGACACCCTCCTTTATCTAGCAGATGCAGATGAATCCCTGAGAACAGCGTTGACTCTCTTTGAGCAATTTGGCCAGTACTCGGGCATTCACATAAATTGGGACAAGTCGATTCTATTCCTGTTGCACCCCTCCAACCCCCAATCTGACACGGGCACCCCACTTAAATGGGTAAACGAGTTTACCTACCTGGGAGTTAGAATTACAGGCGCGACTGCAGACTATTTGGAGCGGAACGTTGACCCCCTTCTGGCTCAACTTACTACCAAGTGCGCGGCTTGGCGCTTATTACCAATATCCCCGATAGGGAGAGTAAATTTGCTTAAAATGGTATATCTTCCTAAATTCCTTTATTTCTTTCACAATACCCCCACCCCTATCCCTAAATCCCTCTTTAGGAAACTGGAGAGTTTAATAATCACCTTCATCTGGGTGGGGGGGGCCCCCCCCCAGGGTCTCAAGACACATATCTCCCGCTCTTGAACGGAGGTCTGGCATTACCAAACTTCCAGCTGATACGTGATGATGCTCTATCATCAGAGCGAAACGTGTTAACGTCACTTTCAGTCCGTCCCAACTGTTGTCGTCACATCTGCCAGCGGTGGTGTACGAGGTGGTGGAACGCACACCAGTCACCATGGGATTTTTGGAGCTGTCCTATATGCTGTATTATCATGGGCATTCTGTAAGTAGCGATTTTATATGCGCAATAAATTGCTTTTATACGGTTTGCACTATGTATTCTCCTTTGTCTTTCTAAACTTCTTGGATCCATTGCTTATGCTGGATAAGTTGGGCTATTCCTGCAAGTTTGCCTGGTCAAGAATCACCCTCACCAGTCCCCAGCCTTTTTTGATCTGCTGACTGAAAAGCAGCGGTTCCATTTCGTCTGGTGAGTGGGGTCACAAGAGGGTCTTTTTGGCACTTATCACCATTTGCACAGTTTTGTATGGAGCACTGAAGAGCACTTTAAGCGCGTTGTCACTTTTTATCAAGATTGAAGAGACAATATCAGAGATTGCACGTTTTGTTTATGAACATTTATGAGTTTGATATTGAGAGAGTTTATGCTTTGTGTCACGTATTGGGTTGGCCCTGTAGATTGCTATAGTTATTAAAACTTCCAGCTGTACTATTGGGCGGCAGTTTTGGCCACGGTGAGATGGTGGTTCTCCCAAGCCCCTAAGAACACAACGGTGGCGGTGGAGGCTGCCATTGTAGGATCCTATGCAGCTCTGAGCAACCTGGTGTTCAGGGGGATGAGGGCCCGCCACTCCCTGACTTCTGTTATGAGGACTACCATACGGGTGTGGCAGGAAGCCAAGGCTATATACAGGAAACCTCACCATATATCGCCACACATGCCTCTATGGAGCAACCCTACGCTACCCCAGTTGCAAACAGTTCCAGACCCCTCAACATGGGCCTCTAGGGGGATAATACATTTAAAACAGGTCATGCAGGACAGTAAAATTAGAGAACTGCCGCAACAATTCTCCCTGCCAAAATCCTTTATGCTTAGGTATTGGAAACTGCGTCACGCTCTGAATGCCCAGTTCCCCCAAGGGATAACAATGGAATCTGACCCTGTCAAATGACTCCTAATATCTAGCGTGATGGGGTAGCCCCTCTATACCCTCTACCTATACCTGACGGTAGCACATGGCATGAAGACCACTATCTCTAGGAATAGGTGGCAGGTAGATATCCTGGGCCTTGGGGAGGAGGAGTGGGGTGACTGTGTATCAGCCTATATCCCCTCGATGATAGCAGCCAAGGATCTCTTTACACAGCTGAAATTCTTACACAGGGCATACTACA
>BLSH010102371.1:209837-234020 GCA_018402905.1 Glandirana rugosa
ACTGCAGATGTCTCGCCAACGAATTAAGACCCTCCTGCAGATAACTGCAGGAGGGTCTTAGCGCCAAGGGCGCGCGGGGGACCCCGCGCGTGTGCCCTTGTAGGCACTGGCAGCCCAGGCCCCCTGGGCTGACTAGTGCCTAGCACTACTTACCGGCGACACGCGCCGGAAAGTAGTGCACTAGCGCGGCAGTTTACTGCCGCGCTAGTGTACATTTGTTCGGCCGCGAAGGCGGCCGAAGAGAGAGGAGAGGCGTGGCTAGCCACGTCACACTCTCCTCTCTGCGCGCGGGAACCGCGATTCTGGGAGGACGTCAATAGACGTCCTCCCAGAATTAAGCAACCGCTCTGTAGACGTCATTTGTCTATAGAGCGGTTGTTAAGCGGTTAAATGTAACAAATCTCATATTTTTGTAAATGTAACAAATGTACAAAAATATGACATTAAATGTAACAAATTTCATATTTTTGTAAATTAAATGTAACAAGTGTACAAAAATATGACATTAAATGTAACAAATTTCATATTTTTGTAAATTAAATGTAACAAATGTACAAAAATATGACATTAAATGTAACAAATTTCATATTTTTGTAAATTAAATGTAACAAATGTACAAAAATATGACATTAAATGTAACAAATCTCATATTTTTGTAAATTAAATGTACAAAAATATGACAAATGTAACAATTCTCATATTTTTGTAAATTAAATGTAACAAATCTCATATTTTTGTAAATTAAATGTAACAAATGTACAGAAATATGACATTAAATGTAACAAATTTCATATTTTTGTAAATTAAATATAACAAATGTACAAAAATATGACATTAAATGTAACAAATTTTATATTTTTGTAAATCAAATTTCATACTTTTATAAATTAACACGCCTTTTTCTGACATTTGTTGCTTACAAGCTAAGTATTTTTTGCTAGAAAATTACATATCTCTCTCTCTCTATATCTATCTATCTATCTATCTATCCCATATCTATCTATCTATCTATCTATCTATCTCTCTATAGAGAGATAGATAGATATACACACATATATATATATATATATATATATATATATATATAATTTTTTTTTTTTTAGCAGAGACCCTAGAGAATAAAATGGCAGTCGTTGCAATATTTTATGTCACACCGTATTTGCGCAGCGGTCTTTCAAATGCAATTTTTTTGGGGGGGAAAAAATACATTTTCATGAATTAAAAAAAACTAAAAAAAAACAGTATTTGTTCGTTTGTATAATGTGAAAGATGATGTTATGCCGAGTAAATAGATACCCAACATGTCATGCTTCGAAATTGCGTACACTTGTAGAATGGCGACAAAATAGGGTACATAACCACTAAAGCCCCGGAAGGATTTGACCCCTTCCTGACCAGAGCACTTTTTGCGATTCGGCACTGCGTCGCTTTAACTGACAATTGCGCAGTCATGCGACGTTGTACCCAAATAGAGCTTTCTTTTGGTGGTATTTGATCTCCTCTGTGGTTTTTATTTTTTGCTTTATAAACAAAAAAAGCGCCAATTTTTGAAAAAAAAACCAATGTTTTTTACTTTTTGCTATACTACATATCAAAAGAATAAAAAATATATATATAAAAACAAATTTATTCATCAGTTTAGGCCAAAATATATTCTTCTACATAATTTTGGTAGAAAAAAAAAATCACGATTGCCGCGTTTACAAACCATGAGAATTCATTTCTGGCGTTTTTACAATTTTTTTTTTAACTAGTAATGGCGACGATCTGCGATTTTTATCGGGACTGCGATATTGCAGCGGAAATGTTGGACATTTTTTTGGGACCAATGACATTTATACAGCGATGAGAAATTTAAATATCCACTGATTACTGTATAAATGTCATTGTCAGTGAAGGGGTTAACCTGCAGGGGGCGATCTAGGGGTTAACTGTGTTCCCTAGGCGTGTTCTAACTGTGAGGGGGGCTGGGCTGCCAGGGGCATTAGGGATCTAACTGATCCCAGTGACAGGGATCAGTAGATCTCTTACATGCCGCCTGTCAGAGCGGGGAACCGCTGTGTTTACATCGGCGGTTTCCGGCTTGTCTGCTCTAACAGACGATGCAGCATGAGGCCGGCACGAGAGCACGCCGCCAGTGGTGCTCACTCGCCCCCCCACCTGTGCAGATCGCAGTTTATAGATGGCGATTTTCTCTGCGCTGCCACTCTGCAGCAGCAAAAGTGCGCAACGCAGTCTTTAAGTGGTTAAAAATCATTAAGCTAAATCTCTGAATGCTCTAACATGAAATGAGAGAGATGGTTACCATATTGTAAACCTCTGTTACATTCCTGTGTGGGTGTGACTGCGCCTTTCAGAATTGTTACTGGAGAATGGCGCGCGTTAATTTTCGCAGCCTGGTGGATAACGTTTGTGTGTCAAAAGGTTTACCCGCTTCTTAACCTTCCCCATTGCTGAATATTCCCAGGAGGTGGGGGTGGGGGGGCAGGCCTAAACACCCTCATTCTCACCTAGGGGAGTACTGAGGAGCTGGGAGTGGGGTACTTGTCAAAAACGGTACCCACTCCCAATTATAGAAAATAAAAACTAAAGTGTTGCTTTTTGTTCTGATTGCTGATTTCTCGTCTAGGTATTCTCACAATTGCCCACGTGTCATTATAACGGCCCCCTTTTCCCTATTGTATTGCAGCAATTGCCTGTCTGTTGGCCAGGTATAGTTCCTTGCCCATGTATAACCAGCTGCCAACCTCCTTCTGAAAAATGTGCGTTGCCTGGCCATTTCCGGTCTCAGTACTTGGAGACACTGACCTGGAACAAATCAGAAAATACCACGGAGATATCAGAACCTTTGATGTGCTTTGTTTAGAAAGCACTGGACCTGTGTACCTCCAAAAAATGTGTTCCTTTTCATTTCATTCATTTTTTTTTTTGGAAATTCGAAAATGTGAAAATCCGAAAATAAGAAAGAAAATCCCGAAAATTCAAAAGAATAACTAATCTTAACTATTAAATTATAGGTATTGGAAATTCCTTTCAAATTTGGCTGTTCGTGAACGTAATGCATACGATGGGAGCTGCTCTTCCTGACCTCTCCAGAAAATACCGTAGCTCTGGCTTGCAATGCTGCTCAGATTTGGCTTTAGTGCTTTCTAGACATGCGCAATTCATTTCCTTCCAAATTAGTTTAACGAATTTCGACAAATTCGGTAATTCGGAAATATCCGAATTTTCAAAAATTCAAAAATCCGAAAATTCAACAGAACGGAAATCCGAAAAATAAGAACGAAAATTTGAAAACCCCCCAAAAAAAATTGAAAATATGAAATAATAACTATTAAATTACAGGTATTGGAATTTCCTTTCAAATTTGGCCGTTAGTGAACGTAACGAATGCAAGTTTATCCGAAATTACAAATAATGCGAAATAACGAATGCTGTATCTAAACGTATGGAACGTAACAAATGCATAAAAATAAATAACAATAAAAATAATAACGTATTACTATTAATAATTTGCTCTTTTCCATTTGGTCGGATATCCGATAATTTATCCGAAGTTACAAATTATCAGAAATAACGAATGCCGCATCTAAACAAATGGAAATGAACAAATCATTAATAATGATAATTAATAATAATAATAAATTTTTTTTATTATTGATATTTATTATTATTCATTTATTCCGTTCCATTCGTTTAGATGTGCCATTCGTTATTTTGGATAATTCGTAAGTTTGGATAAATTCATAATCGTTATGTTCACTAACAGCCAAATTTGAAAGGAAATTCCAATACCAATAATTTAATAGTTATTATTTCATATTTTCGAATTCTGGGGTTTTCAAATTTTCGTTCTTTCGAATTTTCGGATTTCCGAATAACCGAATTTGTCAAAATTCGTTAAAAAACGAATTTGGAAGGAAACAAATTGCGCATGTCTAGAAAGCACTAAATCCATATCTGAGCAGCATTGCAAGCCAGGGATACGGTATTTTCTGGAGAGGTCAGGAAGAGCAGCTCCCATCCTTCCTCACTGCAGGTCACCTTTCCCTGCCGCCGTATGCAGAATGACGGCCGGGAAGTGGTTCTGTTATCCTAACTGGGCATCATGTGACATCCAGCAGAATAACAAGCCGGCGCGCCTGCGGGGGCACTCAGTGCGGCGATTGGTGGTGCGGTGTCAGTCTGACCCACCGCATCTCCGATCGTGGTAAAGAGCTTCTATCAGAAGCTCTTTACCATGTGATCAGCTATGACCAATCCCGGCTGATCACAGAGTAAACAGGAAGGGCCGTTTATCAGCTTTTCCTTTACTCGTCTCTCCTGACAGGGGGTTTGTGCTGATTGTTTATCAACGCAGCCCCCCTAGGATCGCCACCCAGGAACGCCAGACCACCAGGGAGCTCACACAAGGATGCCACCCAGGGACCACCAGGGATGCCACCCAAGACCACCAGGTAAGGAGCGCACAATGCCCAATAGGGATGGCACTGTGACCATCTGTGCCGCCTACCAGTGCCACCCATCAGTGCCACCTACCAGTGCCTATCAGTGCCAAATGCCACCTATCAGTGCCCATCAGTGCTGCATATGAATGACCGTCAGTGCTGCTTATCAGTGCCGCATATAAGTGCCACCTCATCAGTGCCAATCAGGACTGCCTCATCAGTCCCCATCAGTGCAGCCTCATCAGTGCCACCTACCAGTGCCCATCAGTGCCACGTATCAGTGCCGCCAATGAGTGCCACATATCGGTGCCCATCAGTGCTGCTTATCAGTGCCACCTCATCAGTGCCTATCAGTACTGCCTCATCAGTACCCGTGAGTGCAGCCTCATCAGTGACCAAGACATGGCCACCTAAACTGACTGGCCGGGCAAGGAGAGCATTCATCAGAGAAGCAGCCAAGAGGTCCATGGTAACTCTGGAGGAGCTGCAGAGATCCACAGCTCAGGTGGGAGAATCTGTCCACAGGACAACTATTAGTCGTGCTCTCCACAAATCTGCCCTTTATGGAAGAGCGGCAAGAAGAAAGCCATTAGTGAAAGAAGTCATAAGAAATCCCGTTTGCAGTTCACGAGAAGCCATGTGGGGGACACAGCAAACATGTGGAAGAAGGGGCTCTGCTCAGATGAGACCAAAAATTAACTTTTTGGCCTAAAAGCAAAACGCTAGTTGTGGTGGAAAACTAACACTGCACATCACCCTGAACACATCACCCCCACCGTGAAACATGGTGGTGGCAGCATCATGTTATGGGGATGCTCTTCTTCAGCAGGGGCAGGGAAGCTGCTCAGAGTTGATGGGAAGATGGATGGAGCCAAATGCAGGGAAATCTTAGAAGAAAACCTGTTAGAGTCTGCAAAAGACTTGAGACCGGGGCGGAGGTTCACCTTCCAGCAGGACAACGACCCTAAATATACAGCCAGAGCTACAATGGAATGGTTTAGATCAAAGCATATTCATGTGTTAGAATGGCCCAGTCACAGTCCAGATCTAAATCACATTGAGAATCTGTGGCAAGACATCCAATCTGACAGAGCTTGGGGGATTCTGCGATGAAGAATGGGCAAAAATGTCCTCTCTAGATGGGCAAAGCTGGCAGAGACTTCCCCAAAAAGACTTGCAGCTGTAATTGCAGGGAAAGGCGTTACTACAAATTATTGACTCCAGGGGGCGCCATACAAATGCCCCCCCCCCCCACACTTCTCACAGATTTATTTGTAATAAATGTTGAAAACCATTTCTCATTTTCCTTCCACTTCACAATTATGGGCCACTTTGTGTCGGTTTATCACATAAAATCCCAAAAAATACATTTACGTTTTTGGGTGTAACATAAGAAAATGTGGAGAATTTAAAGGGGTATGAATACTTTTTCAAGGCGCTGTATATGCTGTACTTACCGGTCACCCGTTAAACCAGTCCAGCGCTCTCCCCCCACTAACTTCAGATGCAGTCAAAGGGGAAGGCAAAAGGTGATTTTTGGTGTTTTTTTTTTTCTTATGGTTTTTAGGTGACTCCTGAGGGTTACAGAATCTCCTTTCATGTTTCCTGGGCCTGGTCTTCTGCCAAAAAAACCTTCGTGGCAACCCCTATCCCTTTGTTGACAAACGATTGCTACATCAAAGTTGACTTCATGGATTTGTTGAAAAACCATTCGGTATCAGTGACCTGGCTTTGTTTATAAACAAAGCAATGTTATGCAGCCAGGCACTGCGCACTCAAAGGGGAACTCTTTTGGCCAATTTGGCTTAGCAGAGTCACATGAGGATACCGGAGGGCAGTTTATGTCACAGTTCTTCAAAGGCAAAATCTGTATCAGTGGTCTGGCTTTGTTTATAAACCAAGCCATGTTATGCAGCGAGCTGAGACTGCACACTCTTCAAAAAGAGAACTCTTTGGGCTAATTGGGCTTAGCCGGGCCGCATGATGAAACCAGAACAGTTTCCAGTGAGGGAAAAAAGTATTTGATCCCCTGCTGATTTTGGACGTTTGCTCACTGACAAACGATCGGTCTGTTATTTTAATGGTCGGTTTATTATAACAGTGAGAGACAGAATAACGACAAAAATATCCAGAAAAACGCATTTCAAAAACAGTTATAAGTCGATTGGCATTTTAATGAGTGAAATAAATATTTGACCCCTTCTCAAAACATGGCTTAGTAGTTGGTGGAGAAACCCTTGTTGGCGATCACAGAGGTCAGACGTTTCTTGTAGTCGGCCACCAGGTTTGCAGACATCTCAGGAGGGATTTTGTCCCCCTCCTCTTTGCAGATCTTCTCCAATCATTGAGGTTTCAAGGCTGAGGTTTGGTAACTCGAACCTTCAGCCCCCTCCACATATTTTCTATGGGATTAAGGTCTGGACACTGGCTAGGCCACTCCAGGACCTTAATGTGCTTCTTCTTGAGCCACTCCTTTTGTTGCCTTGGTCGTGTGTTTTGGGTCATTGTCATGCTGGAAGACCCATCCATGACCCAATTTCAATGTCCTGGCTGAGGGAAGGAGGTTCTCACCCAAGATTTGACCCCATCCATCATCTCTTTGTTGCGGTGAGGTTGTCCTGTCACCCCCAAAGCATAATGTTTCCACCTCCATGTATGATGGTGGGGATGGTTTTCTTGGGGTCATAGGCAGCATTCCTCCTCCTCCAAACATGGTGAGTTGAGTTGATGCCAAGGAGCTCGATTTTTCAGATGTTCATTAGCAAATTTCAGAGGGGCTGTACATGCGCTTTCCTGAGCAGGGGGACCTTGCAGGTGCTGCAGGATTTCAGTCCTTCATGGTGAGTTACCAATTGTTTTGGTGACTGTGGTCCCAGCTGCCTTGAGGTCATTGACAAGATTCTCCCGTGTAGTTCTGGGCTGATTCCTCACCGTTCTCCATGATCATTGAAACTCCATGAGGTGAGACCTTCCATGGAGCGCCAGACCGAGGGAGATTGACCGTTATTTTGTGTTTCTTCCATTTGCGAATAATCGCACCACCTGTTGTCACCCTCTCACCAAGCTGATTGGCGATGGTCTTGTTGCCCATTCCAGCCTTGTGCAGGTCTACAATCTTCTCCCTGACATCCTTGGACAGCTCTTTGGTCTTGGACATGGTGGAGAGATTGGAATCTGATTGATTGATTGCTTCTGTGGAGAGGAGTCTTTTATACAGGGAACAAGCTGAGATTAGGAGCACTCCTTTTAAGAGAGAACTCCTAATCTCAGCTCATTACCTGTATAGCAGACACCTGAGAGCCAGGAATCTTGCTGATTGACAGGGGATCAAATATTTATTTCACTCATTAAAATGCAAATCGATTTTATAACTTTTTTGAAATGCGTTTTTCTGGATATTTTCGCTGTTATTCTGTCCCTCACTGTTAAAATAAACCGACCAATAAAATTATAGACTGATCGTTTCTTTGTCAGTGGGCTAACGTACAAAATCAGCAGGGGGGTCAAATACTTTTTTCCCCTCACTGTATATTAAATTCCTGCAAAGGCAAAATCTGTATCAGTGACATGGCTTTGTTTATAAACAAAGCCACGCCATGCAGCTAGTTTGCTGCCTAAAAGCCCTTGGGAGCATTTTCTTCTTGGCTCGGTTAGGCAGATGGTTGTCACTGCAAACTCTTGGCTTCAAATAGGAACTTTTTAGGCTGCTGGCTGAGCGGTAGTCACGTGCAATTCATTTCATTCCAAATTTGTTTTTCAATGAAATTCAACAAATTTGTTAATATGGAAATATTTTAACTAACGAAACCCCGTTTTAACAAATTTTTCCGAAATTCAAAAGTTCGGAAATTTGAAGATTTGGAAATTCGGAGATCTGAAAATCGGAAATTCGAAGATTCGGAAATCCGAAAATAAGAACAAAATTAGAAAACTCAAAAATCTGAAATAATAACTTAAATATTACTAACTATTAAATGATAGGTATTGGGATTACCTTCCATATTTGGCTGTTGGTGAACGTAATGAATACAAATTTATCGGAAGTTCCGAAATAACGAATGCCGCATCTAAACGAATGGAACGTAACAAATTAATAATAAATAATAACTATTATTTTGGATAATTTATAACTTCGGATAAATTCATATTCGTTATGTTCACTAACAGCCAAATTTGAAAGGAAATTCCAATACCTATAATTTAATAGTTATTAATCGTTGGTTATTATTTTGGATTTTCAAATTTTTGGATTTTCTTATTTTCGGATTTCCGATTTCTCGAATTTTCAGATTTTCTTATCTTCAGATTTCCGATTTCTAAAATTTCCAGATTTTCAAATTTCCAATTTTTCGGATTTTCAAATTTTCGAGTTTTCAGATTTCAGAATTTTCGAATTTCCAAATTTAAGAATCTATTTGAAATAACGAATGACCCGAAAAACTGAAAAAAAAAATTAAAAAAATAAAACGAACTAATTTTTTGGCAGTGCACATGTCTACTGAACAGTGCCACATGATAAAACCAGGACAGTTTATATTAAATTCCGCACAGTGGTGTAGTGCAGGGGTAGGCAACCTGCGGCCCTCCAGCTGTGGTGGAACTACATTTCCCATGAGGCATTGCAAAGCTGGCGGTTACAATTACTCAGAGGCATGATGGGAATGGTAGTTCTGCAACAGCTGGAGGGCCGCAGTTTACATACCCCTGGTGTAGTGGATAGCACTTTTGCCTGGCAGCAAAAGGGTCGCTGGTTCGAATCCCAACCATGGCACTACCTGCCTGGAGTTTGCATGTTCTCCCTTTGCCTGCGTGGGTTTCCTCCGGGTACTCCGGTTTCCTCCCACACTCCAAAGACATGCTGGTAGGTTAATATGCTCCTGTCTAAATTGGCCCTTGTATGTGTATGAATGTGAGTTAGGCACCTTAGATTGTAAGCTCCTTGAGCATAGGGACCGATATGAATGTACAATGTATATGTAAAGCGCTACGTAAATTGACAGCGCTATATAAGTACCTGAAATAAATGAAAAAAAATAAAATTCCTGCAAAGGCAAAATCCGTATTGGTGGCATGGCTTTGTTTATAAACAAAGCCACGCCATGCAGCTGGTTGACATTGCACACGATTTTGGTTTTTTTGGGGTTAATTTGGCTTAGCAGTGCCACACGATGAAATTAGAGGATCATTCATATAAAAATTTCCACAAAAGGGGGGAAATCTGTAATTTTGCCGCAAAATCCAGTTTGGCGAAATCGTCGTCTCGCCAATAGCGAGCGTTAAGATTTTTTTTTTTAAAGACCTACCGCGAGTCATTTATCACAGCAGGACTGGCCCCCGGCCCCGGAGGACGCGCGTCTGCGTTCTGCCCGCAAGACGTTCCAAACAATTGTCTGTAACGTGTAATCCAGCAGGGCTGTGCGGTCCTCGGGGGCCGCCAGCTGGAGAGCGCGGACAATCAATTATATCCTCCCTGAAATACGGGACGCTATGACAGCTGCACTTCACTCCAGGAAAAGAAAAACAAAAGATGAAATGATTAATCCGATCGAATGCGAGGCATTAAATTGGGTTCACTGCTGCAAACCACAATATAAAAGCCAGGGGGCGCTATTCCCTTTACTAGGCAGGAAAGAGGTGAGGCTGCAGCTCAAGGTTTAGAGCCGGGAAAAGATGGAAGAGAATAAAAAGGAGGTGAATTTAATTCTAGGGACCACAACAGGGGGTTTCCAAACATCTGGTGAATCGGAGATGAATTGTTCACACTAACAAACGTAAAAAAAAAAATTATAGTGAACTCGATCAATAAAATCTAATTTTCAATGATCCTGCCATGAAGGTTCTTGTTCAGGCACTTCCTGTTATATTCTATTCCTATATACACTATATTGTCAAAAGTATTGGGACACCTGCCTTTACACGCACACGGCATCCCAGTCTTAGTCTGTAGGGTTCAATATTGAGTTGGCCCACCCTTTGCAGCTTCAAATCTTCTGGGAAGGCCGTCCACAAGGTTTAGGAGTGTCTATGGGAATGTTTGACCATTCTTACAGAACTGCATTTCTGAGAAGGCCTGGCTCGCAGTCTCCGCTCCGTGTTCTATGGGGTGGAGGTCAGGACTCTGTGCAGGCCAGTCAAGTTCCTCCACATCTTTACGGACCTTGCTTTGTGCACTGGTATGCAGTCATGTTGGAACAAAAAGGGGCCATCCCCAAACTGTTCTTACAAAATTGTCCAAAATGTCTTGGTATCATAGGCGTGCGCACATAGGGTGGCAGGTGTGCCTGGGCACGCCCTAATCACCCTGTACTGTGCAGATTCCCCCTTCTGCCTGGAAGCAGAGAAAGGGACGGGGGAATCTCTGTCCTCAGTTCCATTCTCTGTCTCAAAAATGAAACATCAGGGGTCTGTTTAGACCCCTGATATTTCACCAAAGCCCCCCAGCAGGGCTCCTAAATAACATTGTAAAAATATATATATAATATTATAAAAAATGTATAAAAACAAAATTGTATAAAAATAAATAAAATAAAAATAAACTACTGACACTGATCTCTGCCCTTCTGACATATATACACACACAGATGTGTGTTTGCGCTTTGTGGTGCCACCCTAATGCAATAGGCTGCGCACACCTATGCTTGGTATGCTGACGCCTTAAGAGTTCCTTTCACTGGAACTAAGGGGCCAAGTTCAACCCCTGAAAAACAACCCCACACCATAATCCCCCCTCCACCAAATGATTTGGACCAGTGCACAAAGCAAGGTTCATAAAGACATGGATGAGCGAGTTTGGGGTAAAGGAACTTGACTGACCTGCACAGAGTCCTGACCTCAACCGATAGAACACCTTTGGGATGAATTAGAGTGGAGACTGCGAGCCAGGCCTTCTCATCCAACATCAGTGTCTGACCCCTGGAAGAATGGTCAAACCTTCCCATAGACACTCCTAAACCTTGTGGACAGCCTTCCCGGAAGAGGTGAAGCTGTTATAGCTGCAAAGAGTGGGCCAACTCAATATTGAAGCCTATGGACTAAGACTGGGATGCCATTAAAGTTAATGTGCATGTAAAGGCAGGCGTCCCAATACTTTTGATAATACAATGTATCTTATAGGATGACAACGCTCTGTCCCTGCCTCTCAATTGTGCTCCTGGGTTGTCACCGTGTCACTGTGCCCCCTGGTGGTGAATTCAAGTATTTAATGAAAAAATGACAGTAAAATGTCATCAAGTTGGGTTTCATTCACATTCATTCATCAGGACACGCTACAGCTATTGATACGCGTTTCATTATTGGTACTCAGGGGTAGGCAACCAGTAGCCCTCCAGCTGTTGTGGAACTACATTTCCCATGAGGCATTGCAAGGCTGGCAGTTACAATTACTCCCAGAGGCATGATGGGACTTGTAGTTCTGTAACAGCTGGAGGACCCCAGGTTGTCTACTACAGCGATAGGCTCATTCACGTGTGCATTTTTTGCACGTCGCACTTTTATGCACTTTTTTTTTTTTGCAGTGCCACCATTGCACTCTATTAGAACATCCTGCATCGAAAAATGCATTCTAATGGAGTTCATTGGTAGCGGGGCTAAAACCGCATGTAAAATGCGCCACGCATAACAACTGCATTGCATGTGTGTAAACCTAGTGTGGCGTGAACGTGCGTTTTTCGCTGCACATTTTCACACTGCACACATAGGGCAGCCCATTAGACAGGTGCACTGCTGAAATATTCATTTTTTTGCGTTTCATTTGTTTATTTTTTTTTTCTTTCGCTTTTTGAATCATTCCTTATCATTGATATTTATTCTTTCGATAATTGTAACGTCGGATAAATTCAAATTCATTACATTCCATTCGTATAGATGTGGTATTTATTTAAATAATTCATACCTTTGGATACATTTGAATTATGTTCCATTCGTTTAGATGCGGTATTCGTTATTTCAATAATTGTAAAATCGGATAAATTCGAATTAGTTGCGTTCCATTCGTTTGGATGTAGCATTTGTTATTTTGATAATTGTAAGGTCGGATAAAATCGAATTTGTTACGTTGCATTCGTATAGATGCAGAACTCGTTATTTCGGATAATTCGTAACCTCAGATAAATTCCTATTCGTTGTGTTCACTAACCGCCAAATTTGAAAGGAAATTCCAATACCTATAATTTAATAGTTTTTATTATTATTAACAGATAATATAGAAAAACTATAATAATGGTCAATAAACTTAAAAATGTAATTATAATAGAAGTGATCCGAATTTCTTTGTTCTTTCAAATTTTCATTCTTTTTGAAAATTTGTTTTTGGAAAAATTTGTTAAACGGTCTTTCTTTCTGTTGAATGTTTGCGAATTGCCGAATATACGGAATTTTGACAAAAAATTAATTCATTCATTTTGAGGTGCGACAAAGCAGCTCTTGAACTGTTTTGAGCATAGCGAGGTTTCATGTGTATAAATGTGCATCTGCTTGCCACCAACAGTAAATGGCACCACAAGCAGGGCCAGCGCTACCACTAGGCAAACTAGGCAGCCGCATAGGGCGCCCGGCCGTTGGTTTTCCTTCTCTCCATCTCCCACCAGTCTCCAGTAGGTCGGTGTAGAGGTCAGATAGGTCGGTGTAGTGGTCAGGTAGGTAGGTGTAGTGGTCGGGTAGGTCGGTGTAGTGGTCGGGTAGGTCGGTGTAGTGGTCGGGTAGGTCGGTGTAGTGGTCGGGTAGGTCGGTGTAGTGGTCGAGTAGGTCAGTGTAGTGGTCAGGCAGGTCAGTGTAGTGGTCAGGCAGGTCAGTGTAGTGGTCAGGCAGGTCAGTGTAGTGGTCAGGCAGGTCAGTGAGTGGTCAGGCAGGTCAGTGTAGTGTTCAGCCAGGTCTGTGTAGGGGTAGGGGTCAGGCAGGTCAGTGTTGTGGTGAGGCAGGTCAGTGTAGTGGTCAGGCAGGTCAGTGTAGTGGTCAGGCAGGTCAGTGTAGGGGTCAGGCAGGTCAGTGTAGTGGTCAGGCAGGTCAGTGTAGTGGTCAGGCAGGTCAGTGTAATGGTCAGGCAGGCAGGTCAGTGTAGTGGTCAGGCAGGTCAGTGTAGGGGTAGGGGTCAGGCAGGTCAGTGTAGTGGTCAGGTAGGTCAGTGTAGTGGTCAGGCAGGTCAGTGTAGGGGTCAGATAGGTCACATGGGTTACATGGGCAGGGCAAAGAGGGTGGAGTCAGGGGTGGAGCAGCAAAATTAGGTTTTGCCTGGGGTGTCAAAAATCCTTGCACCAGCCCTGACCACAAGCATGGCGCGTGTCTTTCACTGCGTGGCGGCGCTACCTCCACATCTGCAACTGTATACAACCGCGACCTCCACTTTTATTTAGGTTCCTATCGCTGAGTGGAATTTTTTTTCCAGTAATGAGCGCCCTCCACCTCCGTCTCCCTCGCTAGTTACAAACTGATTGAGCGGCTGCCATTTCTCCCGTCTCGCGGGCGCGGTTAACCCTAGTCATACGCGGTACAAGCACTCATCATCTCATGTAACAACGTATGTAATATGGACATCAATTCCGCCCCTCGGTTTCTAATACGCGAACGCCGCCGCCGCTGCAGCAGCAACGATCCGATTATTGACCCGCTAAGTGACGCTCCATCCTTGGAGCGGTTTCAAGCGCTGGCACATTTCAATTTCGAAATGCGTTTCAGCCATAATACGGGTGATTTATCATTTCGCCGGAGCTGTCAGCGGGAACTCGGAGATAAAGAGAAAACATCTGGAAGCGTAAACAAGACGTCGCGGCGGCTGAATGTTAATCCGCAGCCGGCGCACTCACTTCATTAGGGCCAGGAAGCAGCTAATTAACAACTGAATAAAAAAAAAAAAAGTTGAGATCTCGCACAGCCGCTCCGAACGCAGATCAGCAGATACTTTTTTTTTTTATTCAGAAGGGAAAATAAAAGAAGAAAGTCTCGGCGATGTCACGGGCCCCCATCCCCCTCCCCCGGGAGGAATGCTCGGAGCCTGAGAACCTTCACCGCGAGAGGCAGGAGGAATAAAATAGACAACAAAAATATTTATCTAAAGTCGGAAATATGGGGTCACGTGACTTGGAGAGCGCACAGATGGAATGACGCCACCGCCCGTTCCCAGCGAGGTGTCTGGTGTCCCTCTCCAAACCGGGCTTCAAATAGAAGACTTGATTTTTGGTTTTTATTACCTTCATTTATAGAATATTTAAGGCCAGTTTTTTGTTACGGACAGACAAGGTGTCTTCATGTTTATGGCCCTTGGGGGTATTTTACCTTAACCACTTCTCCCTGGTTGGAGGTCATATGACCTCCTTGGATTGATGGAGTTATACAGTGAGGGAACCCCCCATGCTGATTTTGGACGTTTGCTCACTGACAAAGAAACGATCGGTCTATAATTTTAATGGTCGGTTTATTTTAACAGTGAGAGACAGAAGAACAAAAAAGATCAGAAAATATATAAATTGATTTGCATTTTGAGTGAAATAAATATTTGACCCCTTCGCAAAACATGGCTTAGTAGTTGGTGGAGAAACCCTTGTTGGCAATCACAGAGGTCAGACGTTTCTTGTAGTCGGCCACCAGGTTTGCAGACATCTCAGGAGGGATTTTGTCCCATTCCTCTTTGCAGATCTTCTCCAAGTCATTAAGGTTTCCAGGCTGAGGTTTGGTAACTCGAACTTTCAGCTCCCTCCACATATTTTCTATTGGATTAAGGTGTGGAGACCGGCTAGGCCACTCCAGGACCTTTATGGGCTTCTTCTTGAGCTACTCCTTTGTTGCCTTGGTCATGTGTTTTGGGTCATTGTCATGCTAGAGAACCCATCCACGACCCATTTTCAATTCCCTGGCCGAGGGAAGGAGGTTCTCACTCAAGATTTGACCCCGTCCATCGTCCCTTAGATGTGGTGAAGTTATGTTGTCCCCGTAGCAGAAAAACACCCCAAAGCATAATGTTTCCACCTCCATGTATGACGGTGGGGATGGTGTTCTTGGGGTCATAGGCAGCATTCCTCCTCCTCCAAACACGGCGAGTTGAGTTGATGCCAAAGAGCTTTATTTTGGTCTCCTCTGACCACAGCACTTTCACCAAGTTCTCCTCTGAATCATTCAGATGTTTATTAGCAAACGTCAGATGGGCTGTACACGCGCTTTCTTGAGCAGGGGGACCTTGCGGGTGCTGCAGGATTTCAGTCCTTCATGGTGTAGTGCTACCAATTGTTTTCTTGGTGACGATGGTCCCAGCTGCCTTAAGATCATTGACCAGATTCTCCCGTGTAGTTCTGGGCTGATTCCTCACTCAACAAACTTTGTGGCTCAAGCAGCCATCACCAAAAAGTGCAACAGCGCTAGTTAAAGTCCATAAAAGTCCAAACAATAGTTTGTAAGTAGAGGGTGGGCACAGTTCCAGAAAAGCACAAATCTTGGAGATGAGGTGGTGTATAAGAAAGCAGGATCTGATCACCCAATGAAGGTAGTATAACACCGCGTGCAGCACACAAATCCACAATCTGCTTACCAGAAGTGAGAATCACAGAGACCTGTAATTAATCATCTGCTGCGCTGCCCTTTGATCCAGCCTCCAACTCTCCACCTACTTCTGTGCCTTTTGGTGGCCACTTCACCTTTCTGGGGCTTCATCTGCCCTCCAAAGTAAAGGGTCTCCTCTTGGTTTAAAAAAAGAAAAGTCAAAGGCCCAAGATCAGGGAACCTAAGACAAATTCCTGGGATAGCTGTACATACTTGGTCAATAATCAATATATTCTGTGGCTCTTTGGTTGCCACTTCACCTTTCTGGAGCTTCATCTGCCCTCCAGAGCATCACAAAATGCATTTAATGTATTTATGACCAATAAAGATCTACCTTTTTGAAGAGTACATTGGGAAGTACTTATTTATTTAACGGTGCCTCTGCTGCCCACACCTCAAGTCCCTCTTTGGAGCTTCATGTTCCCTCTAAAGTATAGGGTCTCCTCTGGACTACAAAAGTAAAGGTCAAAAGAGCAGGGAACCAAAGACAAATCCCTGGTATACTTGTACATACCGGGCCAATAGGTAAAGGTAGATCTTTATTAGTCAGAAGTAACCCCATAAATGCATTATGTGGGGCTTTGGTGGCCCCACTACACCTGCCCTCCAAAGAGCCACACAATGGATTGATGTTGCATTTTTACCTATTTCTGACCAATAAAGATCTACCTACCTAATGGCCAAGTACGTATAGGCATACCAGGAATTTGTTTTCAGTACCCTGCTCTTAAACCTTTTATTTTTTAGACTGAGAGGAGACCCTTTCCTTTGGAAGGCAGATGAAAATGCAACATCAATGCATTTTGTGATGCTTTGGTGGCCACTTCATTTTTCTGGGATTTCATCTGCCCTCCAAAGAGCCACAAAATGCATTGACATTGCATTTTAAACGATTTCTGACCAACAAAGATCTACCTTTTTTAAGAATTGGGAACATCGGGAAGTACTTTATTTAATGGTGCCTTTGCTGCCCACACCTTGAGTCCCTCTTTGGGGCTTCATCTTCCCTCCAAAGAAAAGGGTCTCCTTTTGGTCTAAAAAGTCACGTGGTTCAAGAGCAGAGAACCGAAGACTAAATCCTTGTATACAATCCTTGTATACTTCAACATCAGCCTTTCTCAATCTTTTTAACACAGAGGAACCTTTGAAATAATTTTCCGGTCTCAGGGAACCCCTGCTAAAGATGACTAACTTCAACTCATGACACATTGTGTGATGGTCAGTGGGATGAATGCTCCTTACACTTGTGGACATTGGGAGTTAACCCCTTTACAGATAGCTAAAAAGATCAGTGGTGTCATTGAGAGGCATCATTTGCACATTGCCCAACCATAGCACCCTCTGGAGGAACCCTAGGGTTCCACGGAAGTCTGGTTGAGAAACACTGCTATACATACATGGCCAATAAAGATGATTCTGATATTGTAGTAAATGAGACCAGTGCAAGATCTAGTGGTACGTCACCATGGGGCCAGGTGTGAACATTAGGGGGCCACAACCAGCTCCAGATCCAAGATGGTGGTATGGAAATAAGGAGCAGCTTGAATGGGCTGTAGACACCCTGCCATGGACAACCGCCTCCAGATCCAAGATGGCGGTGTGAAAACAAGGAGCAGCTTGAAAACTTGGGCTGTAGGCACTCCATCATGGACCAGGAAGTATGTATTGTAATCTTCTAATATATAAAGCTTTTTTTGTGGCCTAAAAACATTTTCAACATATAGGTGGAAGGTCCTCTTATCTACATTAAGTCACCTTCACATCTCTATTATACCTGGCCTGCTATTTGGAAACACTATCCTAGCACACCCAGCCTCAACCAAAACTTTTTGATTTCAGTTTTTAGATGGATTGATGAAGTCTTAGAACCTTGTTGCTTGTGTTGCCTTTGGGGAGATTTCCCATTGCTTCCTGCCCATATCACACCAGAGCTCCAGGCAAAAACAATACAAGAAAAACAAATAGTCCATTGAAAGATAAAATACCTAAACAAACTTTTTCTGCAATATTCACCTTCAGGCCAGAGATTTCCCCCACAGTAATTTTTCTGCTACTAGATGTCCTCAGTCTAATGGTTGGCATCATTCAACCCACTTCCTCTGAGCCCAGGTTCTCTTGGATCCCTATGAGATTTTAGTGACTAGGTCTATGTCTGCGTTAAAGATGTTAGAGGATGTCCAGCGTGTTCACAAAAAATTAAGTCAGCACCATATACCGTAGCTGCTGACTTTTAACCACTTAAGGACCGGAGGGATTTCCAGCTTTAGGACCGGAGCCCTTTTTGTGATTCGGCGCTGCGTCGATGTAACTGAAAATTGCGCGGTCGTGCGACGTTGTACCCAAACGAAATGTGCGTACTTTTTTTCCCACAAATAGAGCTTTCTTTTGGTGGTATTTGATCACCGCTGCGTCATTTCTGATCGCCGCTATAAACAAAAGAGCGACAATTTTGCGAAAAAACCCAAATTTCTTACTTTTTGCTAAAATCCAAATCCAAAAAAAAAATATAAAAAAACCTTTTTTTCCATCGGTTTTGGCCGATTTATATTCTTCCTCATATTTGCAATAAAAAAAAATCGCAATCGGCGTTTATTGATTGGTTTGCGCAAAAGTGGTCGCGTTTACGGATGATGAGAGTTAATTTCTGGGGTTTTTATTTTTTTTCTTTTTTACTAGTAATGGCGGCGATCTGCAATTTTTAGCGGTACTGCGATATTTCAGGGGACATGTCGGAACATTTTGACACTTTTTTGGGACCATTGGCATTTATACAGCGATCAGTGCTATAAAAATGCACTGATTACTGTGTAAATGTCATTGGCAGTGAAGGGGTTAACCTGCAGGGGGCGCTCTATGGGTTAACTATGTTCCCTGGGTGTGTTCTAACTGGGGGGGGACTGCCCTAGCTGGGGAAGGGAAGTGATCACAGCTTCCATGTAGAGGAAGGCTGTGATCACAGCCCTTCCCCCCCTCACAGAACAGAGGTCCGTGTTTACTTACACGGACATCCGTTGCTTCACTCCGGGGGGGGGCATCACGGGTGGCCGGCGGAGATCGAATCCGCCGCACCAGCTCCCTGGCCCTCCCCGGGTACAGTGGACGCGCCTCCGGCGGGGCGCGGGCGCTCGATCTCGCGGCCGCCGTCGTATGACGGCGATTCGCGTTATTGAGCCACACTGTCGCCGTCAATTGCCGATCAGCCATCTGCAAGCGGTTAATAAAAGGACATCTACCTGCCTAAGGATCCAGCACTGTCCTCACACAGGTTGGTTCTTCATTGGTCCTTGGGTTCCCGGTGCCACCATGTTTAGTGTGGGAAGCTGGCTGTTATAGTTTGTGGCTTCACAGCTGGCTTTCCATGTGCTGTGTGAATGGTCCCTCAGCCCCATGGTACCAGTGACGTGTCCCAAGAGGTTGCGGGCAGGGAGGGGGCTGAACTTACGGTCGAAAAGCCTAGGAGATCCCACTGGAAGTGGAAGCAGGTACCTACTAGGTCCCTGCTCCCCCTTCAGAAAAAAAGTCCAAAAGTTTTTTTTTGGGGGGGTGTAAAGTGGAACATCCCCTTTAGTCTTCCTGTTATCACGAAGTGTAAAAGAAAATACCAAATTTTGGGTTGTCAACAGAACAGGAACAGAAAGGCGAATGTAGAAACAGAGAAATCTTCCAATGGGGACAATGGTTTTGGTGACAACCAGGGATTCCCTCGTTTCCTCTTTTGGCTATGGGGACAGGAAGTGAAGGAAAATTTCCCCAATGGGACACAGATGACAAAAACTGACAGGGGTTATAATCCTCCCTTAACACCATTTGTAATGAAGTCGGTTGGTTTTCAACTGAAAGTTTGTGACAACATTCTTCTGTGAGAAGGTGAAACATTGTCCCACTTTAAATAACGGCCCCAACGATAATGTTGATCATGTTTTATTTAGTGCTCCAGTAAACAGATTTGGGTTCGGCTTTCTTCAGCTCTGACATTTCTGGATTATTTATGAAGTAAAGATGTAAAAAAATGGAAATAATTCATTATTTAGGATTTTTCCATTTAGAAGCGTCCCTCAAACATGGTGGATGGCGGTCTGCGCTCTCACGTTTTCTCGAAAGTTTTTGTGCTGAGGGGGAAAGCTGCAGCCTTGTAAAGAAGTAAGGAGCAACGATATTGATGGTGTCATTGGTGTGTAGATGTGCAGAAATCTTTATTTTAGCTGCTGTGCGCGGCCACTTTTACTTCTGAGGATCACAAGACTTGGCCAGGCAAGAGAAACAAAAAAAAAAAACCTCCCAAAGATTTCCTCACACTGTTCCTGCATGGCCATGTCACATGGTATGGTTGAGGGTGGCACACACACATTTTAAGAAATTCATACATTTTTTTTGAATATTAAAAACTTTCAATTAATATTTTGCTGCTTTAACCTAGAAAATATGGATTGTAGTAGTTTTGTCCCTTTGGGTGCACTTTGTTCCTTTACCAAATCCAGGAAAGATGTCACACTTGACTCATCTTCCATCTAGCACTGGGTCTTTTCTCTAGAAAGTGTCTGCCAACACTTCTGGGTTCTACCTGGAGCCACCTTTAGAAGGTTACCTGATGATTTGTCCATCAGTCAAGCGTCACTACTCCTAAGCTGAGCTTCCCGTACCTCCATCGTCAGCTCCAGTGTTCCCTGTTCTTCCAGTGACTGGGACCCCTGTGCACCCCAGATACCCTCACACCCTTGTGTCTTCAGTGACCTCTGCATTCTTGTGCGCTGCAGAGATCCCTCTTCTGTGTCTCCAAGGAACCCTGTAATCCTGTGTCTCCAGTGACCCAAGCCTTACGTATTTCCAAGGACCCCGGCACTCCCGTCTCTCCAGTGACCCCTGGAACTCCTGTGTGTTCAATAACCCCAACACTCCCATGTCTCCAAGGACTCCTGTGTTTCCAGTGACCCCTGATACTCCCGTGTGTCCAGTAACCCCAGCACTCCCATGGCTCCAAGGACCCCAACTCTCTAGTTTCCAAAGACCCTCTGCAATCCTGTGTGAGCAGTGACCCCCATCACTACCATGACTCCAAGGACCCCAGCACTCCCATGTCTCCAGTGACCCCCAGCATTCCCATGTCTGGTAACTCCTGCACTTTCGTTTCTCCAAGGACCCCAACTCTATAGTTTTCAAAGACCCTCTGCAATCCTGTGTGTCCAGTGAGCAGTGACCCCCATCACTACCATGACTCCAAGGACCCCAGCACTCCCATGTCTCCAGTGACCCCCGGCATTCCCATGTCTGGTAACCCCTGCACTTTCGTTTCTCCAAGGACCCCAACTCTCTAGTTTTCAAAGACCCTCTGCATTCCTGTGTGTCCAGTGACCCCCATCACTACCATGACTCCAAGGACCCCAGCACTCCCATGTCTCCAGTGACCCCCGGCATTCCCATGTCCGGTAACCCCTGCACTTTCGTGTCTCCAAAGACCAAAATCCAAAGAGCAGGAGACAATGCTTCTCTGACATTGATACATTACCGTGAAAAAAAACAAATATATATATATACACACACACAAGCGGTCCCCTAATTACAAACATCCGACTTACAAATGACTCCTACTTACAAACGGAGGCAGACAACAGGAAGTGGGAGGAAATCTTCCCCTAGGAAGGGAAATTCGCTCCTGTAAGAATTATTATGGGAAAAAGGTGTCTCCACTGAAGCTTTATTACCAAGGTTTGTTTCCACAATAACCCCAAACTTTCCAATTATCATTGGGACAGGAAGTGAGGTGAAATCTTCTGAACAGAAACATTGACAGCAAAACAAACATTGCAGGGGTGTTACCCCTTCCCTATGCTATCCATAGGGAAGCTACACTTAAAAATTGTACCTGTTCCGACTTACAAATAAATTCAACTTAAGAACAAACCTACAGTCCCTATCTTGTCTGTAACCCGGGGACCACCTGTATTCACACACACTATATATATATGTCAATTTTAGGTGCATGTATGTTTTCATATGACTATATATATATATATTTTACATTTACTTTAACATAAAATATACATTTACATAAAATCAAACCCCACACCTTTTCTTTTACAAAAAACAAAAAAAAGAGAAATTAAACAATATCCATGAGTTGCACTTTTTCAGATCGCTCACTATTATTTATCATAGGCATGGCTATATGAAAAATATAACTATATAATAAAATTGACCTTCAAATGCTCCTCTAGACCAGGGGTCTCCAAACTTTCAAACGGGCCGGACTGTGGCCATTGGGAGGAGAAATTGCCCTGGCGTCAGTGAGAATAAACAATTTATCTTTGGTATCAGTACTGCGGGAACAGTGCCCAGTCGTTAGTGTCAGTGGCAGGAACAATGCCCCGTTGTCGGTGACAGCGGCAGGAACAGTGTCCCATCGTTGGAGCCAGCTGCAGGAACAGCGCTCCGTTGTTGGAGCCAGCTGCAGGAACAGCGCCCCCTTGTTGGTGCCAGCGGCAGGAACAGTGCCCCATTGTCAGAGCCAGTGGTAGGAACAGCACCCCATCGTCTGAGCCAGCGGCAGGAACAGCGCCCCGTCGCCGGCGGCAGCAGAAGGTACAGTGCCCAATTGGCGCCAGCGCCAAGGGCCAGATATAGGCAAACAGGTCACACTGTGGCCATTGGGAGTAGAAATTGCCCTGGTGTCATTGAGAATAAACAATTTATCTTTGGTATCAGTATCTATACTGCAGGAACAGTGCCCCGTCGTTGGTGTCAGCGGCAGGAACAGTGCCCCATCGTTGGTGTTAGCGGCAGGAACAGCGCCCCGTCGCCAGCAGCAGCAAGAGGTACAGTGCCCCATTGTCTGCGCCAGCGCCAAGGGCCAGATAAAGGCAAGCAAAGGCCACATCTGGCCCCCGGGCTGCAATTTGGAGACCACTGCTCTAGACTGTTCAGTTCTCGGCTTCTTTTATCTGAATAGAAGTTCTAGATTATAGGAAAATATCATTAATTTATTTTCATTTAGGACTGCATGCTAATGGTCGCAGACACAACGCAGATCAACTCAGCCTTGGTCGGGAATTATACAGGACTGAAAATTGCTGGATATGATTTTTTATTTTATTTTTCTATTACAAAGGTGTAGTAATTCTTGAAAGATTTTTTATTTTTTTTCACCAAAAGGGGGAATTATCCTGTCCCATCAGAGACAAGTGAATGGCAGGCAGTGCGGTGCGATCCGCAATCATCCTCGCAGTAATGGCCTCTCTATGGAATCTCTCCACGCCGTATTTTCTGTGGGGTAAGCAGGAGCCGCACGGCTCCCCTCTGAGTTATGTGTCCCAACGTCTACAAGACTCGCGGCTCGAGAGACCAGTTAGCGGCGGGGAACAGCCGAGCGCAAACCGATATCTACTGCTTTTTTTTTTTCTGCGACTCGGCGTCCCGTTTCGCGGAGGATTTGCAGGAGCCGGCAGGCAGTAAATGTATTCATTTATTGGGTTTTCAGTCTAATCAAATATTCATTTGCCGGAGTTTCATTCCATTACGGCGAGTATTACACAAAGGTGAGCAAAACTGTAGATTTAGTTTTAAGTCTAATCCGGGCCTCTGGAGGGAATATCGACTATATAAAAAGCGGTATAAATGATTCTCGGTAACAGTAAAATATGCTTATGGCCCTCCTGCGCACATTTGCCTGCTTTATAACTGGCAGTGAAATGCCTGACTGGCTTAATAAGCAAAAAGGCGTTCGAGGAAGGACTCCGCGCAGAGCACAGACCGCGCACATTCTCCGACAGCTGAAAATCCTTCAGTAATAGTCGTCCTCCCCCAGGACCCCGCGCTTTACAGCACAAAATTCCCGCTAAATCATCGCTAAAGAAAATGGAGGAGGAGGCGCCGGGCACGGAATAGCCCGGCGTCTTTTATTTCCAGGCGATGGATTTGGGGGGGGGGGGTGTGCTCAGTAGGTGGGACACATTGTATTTGAAACCAATATCCACAGGATATTATCACCCTCACACCAGAGGTCCCCCTTCACATGAGAGTAACCATCAAAGTCCCCACCATACACAAGAGTCCCCCTCAGGGTGTTCATTTACATGAGAGTCCCAATCCACCCCCCTTACATGAGGATCCCCATCCATCCCCTCTTACACGACAGTCCCCATCCGGCCCCATCCTTACATGAGAGTCCCCAGCCACCCCCACCCTTACACAAGGGTCCCTATCTGTCCCCCTCCATCCC
>BLSH010102371.1:254410-277861 GCA_018402905.1 Glandirana rugosa
GTGAGTTGAAGAAACCAACTGGTACCGCTCCGGACAAAACTCACCTTGGACAGGACGATTTAGCGACATACGAGAACCGGTGGTGTGTCAAAGTCCCAGAACTGTTAGAACAATATCGGATCCGGTAGAAATACATCTTGTGTGTGTTAAATTTGGTGTTATCGCTCTCACTCTCTCATACTGGTCACTGGAAGTTCAACATGGCACCTCATGGCAAAGAACTCTCTGAGGATCTGAAAAAGAGAATTGTTGTTCTACATAAAGATGGCCTAGGCTATAACAAGATTGTCAAGACCCTGAAACTGTGTGGTGGCCAAGAGCATACAGCGATTTAGCAGGACAGGTTCCACTCAAAACAGGCCTCGCCATGGTCAACCAAAGAAGTTGAGTGCACGTGCTCAGCATCATATCCAGAGGTTGCCTTTGGGAATTAGACATATGAGTGCTGCCAGCATTGCTGGAGGTTGGAGGGGTGGGGGGTTAGCCTGTCAGTGCTCAGACCATACACCGCACACTGCATCAAATTGGTCTGCGTGGCTGTGGTCCCAGAAGGAAGCCTCTTCTAAAGATGATGCACAAGAAAGTCCGCAAACAGTTTGCTGAAGACAAGCAGACTAAGGACATGGATTATTGGAACCATGTCCTGTGGTCTGATGAGACCAAGATAAACTTATTTGGTTCAGATGGTGTCAAGCGTGTGTGGCGGCAACCAGGTGAGGAGTACAAAGACAAGTGTGTCTTGCCTGCAGTTAAGTATGGTGGTGGGAGTTAGCTATGAGTAAGCGCTAATAAGAGGGGCAAGAAACACATTAGCCTTTTGCCCTATTTTTGTACTGTATGGACCTTTTTCACTAATAAAATAGCATTTTTTGGAGTGCGGCTATCAGGACCTTATTTCTACTCAATGGTGGTGGGAGTGTCATGGTCTGGGGCTGCATGAGTGCTGCTGTCACTGGGGAGCTACAGTTCATTGAGGGAACCATGAATGCCAACATGTACTGTGACATACTGAAGCAGAGCATGAACCTCTCCCTTCGGAGACTGGGCCGCAGGGCAGTATTCCAATATAACGACCCCAAACACACCTCCAAGATGACCACTTCCTTGCTAAAGAAGCTGAGGGTAAAGGTGATGGACTGGCCAAGCATCTCCAGACCTAAACCCTATTGTGCATCTGTGGGGCATCTTCAAATGGAAAGTGGAGGAGCGCAAGGTCTCTAACATCCACCAGCTCTGTGATGTCGTCATGGAGGAGGGGAAGAGGACTCCAGTGGCAACCTGTGAAGCTCTGGAGAACTCCATGCCCAAGAGGGTTAAGGCAGTGCTGGAAAATAATGGTGGCCACACAAAATATTTACACATTAGGCCCAATTTAGACATTCTCACTTAGGGGTCTACTCATTTTTGTTGCCAGTCGTTTAGACATTAATGGCTGTGTGTTGAGTTATTTTGAGTGGACAGCACATTTACACTGTTATACAAGCTGTACACTCACTACTTTACATTGTAGCAAAGTGTCATTTTTTCAGTGTTGTCACATGAAAAGATAGAATAAAATATTTACAAAAACGTGAGGGGTGTACTTACTTTTGTGAGATACTGTATGTAGGGGGTGTGGAGCTTTTTAAATTCCCACGACAGCACAACACACACACACATATATATATATATATATATATATATATATATATACATACAGTATACATATACACACACATACAGTATATATGACTACCCACCACAGCCTGTCTAGGCATGGACTCCTAGACCTCTGAAGGCACACTGTGGTATCTAGCACCAAGCCATTAGTAACAGTGTAAGTTGGGAGGTGGGGCCTCTATGGATCAGACTTGTTTTTATCAGCATATTCCATGGATGCTCAATTGGATTGAGATCTGGAGAATGTGGAGGTCAAGTCAACGCCTCAAACTTGTCGTTGTGTTCCTCTGACCATTCTTGAATTCATCAGACTAGGCCACTTTCTTCCATTGCTCCGTGGTCCAGTTCTGATGTTCACGTGCCCATTGCATGCTCTTTTGGCTGTGGACACGGGTCAGGGTCAGCATGGGCACCCTGATTGGTCTGCGACTACGCAGCCTCATATACAAAAAACTGTGATGTTCTGACACCTTTTTATCAGAACCAGCATTCACCTTTTCAGCTATTTGAGCTACAGTAGCTCCTCCTATTGGAGCCTTCGCTCCCTATGTCCATCAATGAGCCTTGGCCGCCCATGGCCCTGTCACCGGTTGGCTGGTTCTTTTTCCTTGGACCACTTTTGGTCAGTCCTGGCCACTGCAGACCTGGGAACATCCCACAAGAGCTGCAGTTTTGGAGTTGCTCTGACTCATTCACCTAGCCATAACAATTTGTGTCTCTGGAACAGGAAGTGTAGGGAATCTCCCCACGTAGACACATGTAAAGGTGGAAAAAACGGTAAGCCGGTGTTGCAGATGATGTAATAGTTATGCCAGTGGGCAGCAGTGAAAGGGTTAAACTGCATGAATAAAAGCTGATCATTATAAGCTCCCCTGGGAGTGTTATATGGTTTGTCCCAAACCCTGTAATGGTCACTTTTGCTGGACAGCTTGGCCCCTCATGTAAAGATGGGGAAAACTGTATGCCAGTGTTTTTGGTGATGCAATAGTTATGCCAATTGGCAGCAGCAAAAGGGAGTAAACCATAAGAGTAAAGCAAAGCATTTTAAGTTTCCCCAGGAGTGTTATATGGTTTGTCCCAACCTTTGTAATCGTCAATGTTGTTGGACAGCTTGACCCCTCAATGTAAAGGTGGAGAAAAATGTATGCCAGTGCTACTGATAATGTAATAGGTGTGCCAGTAGGCAGCAGTGAAAGGGTTAAACCACACCAATAAAAGCTCCCCTGGGGAGTACTATATGGTTTCTGTCAACCCCTGTAATGCAGCGAAAGGCGGTTCTACAAAGTATTGACTCCGGGGGGTGCTATACAAATGTACCCAACTCTTTTCACATATTATTTGTAAAACATTTTGAAAACCATTTATCATTTCCCTTCCCCTTCACAATTATGTGCCACTTTGTGTCGTATTATATGGTGTGTCCCAACCCCTGTAATGGTTTTTGCTGGGCAGCTTGGTTTGCTTAGAAAGATGGAGAATACTGTATGCCAGTGCTGCCACTGATGTAAAAGTTACGCCGGTTGACAGCAATGAAAGGGTTAAACCAGGGGTCTTCAAACTTTCTAAATAAAGGGCCAGACTTTAGGGGGGGTCGAATTAAGGCCATTGGGAGTAGAAAAGGTCCCAACGATAGTGGGGAAAAAACAATGCCCCATCGTTGGTATCAGTAGGAGGAACTGTGCCTCATCATTGGTGTCAGTGGGAGGAATTGTGCCTCATCATTGGTGTCAGTGGGAGGAATTGTGCTCCATCATTGGGAGGAATTGTGTTCTATCATTGGTGCCATTAAATCCCATTGTTGGTGCCATTGGAAGAAATTGTGCCCCATCATTGGAGTCATTGGGAGGAATTGTACCTCTTCGTTGGGGTCATTGGGGGGGAATTATTCCCCATTGTTGGTATCCGTGGATGAAATAGTGCCCCAAGGGGCCACATAAAAGCAAGCAAAGGGCCGCATCTGGCCCCCGGGCCACAGTTTGGAGACCACTGGGTTGAACCAAATAAAAAAAAGCTGCCTATTGTAAGTTTCCTCCAGTAGAGTTATATGGATTGTCCCAACCCCTGCAATGGTTGCTTTTGCTGGAAAGTTTGGCACGTAAAGGTGGAGAACAGTGTAAAAAGAGCTGTGAAATGTAAAAGGAATTAATTTACTGAATACGATCATTGCAGGATTTAACCCCCAAAAAATGTATCAGAATATGATATTTTCCCCATAGCGGTCCTTTAAATGTAACCTTTTCTTTTCGATGCGTGATATGCTTCTTGCTCTCGCCTCCGCTGGTTTTGTCCCCGGGGAACCTACACCTCCCCCCCACTTGTCACATTTGATGTCTCCCAATACGGCTGATTTCCATACAGACGGGACCTCATGTGATTCTTGCAGCGAGCCGATTACGGCTGTGATATTGTGTGTATCAGGCTCTCCGCCTGTAATCTCACCCACCCAGAGAGCGAGAGAGGCGGCTTACCGTTTAACATCCGGAGACCCTCTCCCGACGTGGCTTGCTTAAGTGCCTGCTCCACTTGTTCCCGCCGCTTCGACTCGAACTCCAGCGCCTCCTGTAATTTTCTCTTGGCTTTCTTCTCTTTCTTCAAGCGCTTCTGAATTGTAGCTGAAAGACACAAAAATTACCGGTGTTACGGTCATCGGCGCTCTCCCGGGAATATCTTCCCACAAAGGGCTTTATTGCTCTCCTGCTCGGAGTCACGCATCTCCGCTGGAGAGACCTGCGTCTCATTTCACTCCAAGCGGCTCCTCTAATCTTCCCCATCTAATAGCTCCATGGCAGAAAAAAATTACTATAATCCTTAAAATTTACAGGGTTGAGTGTAACAGGTGAGAAGTAACTGAGCAAAATGCATTTTATTTCCAACAACCTGACGCTCCCATAGCGGTGGATATGCCGAAGTTTCCAAAATGTGTGAAATGGAGCAGATAACAAGGACTTACTAGGTTCAGTTCACAGAGAATATTTAAAGACAAACCTGTTCCTTCATTGTTGGGTTTGTTTGTTTCGCAAGAGATTTCCCTTGACTCCCTGCTGTGTATACACAACAGGAAGGGGAGATCTTCCCAAAGTGACTGGAAATCTCCTCTTAAACGACTGGAAATTGGAACTGGTGTCCCCATTGAAAGATGTCCCCTCTATTCTGGTGACAGGTGCAACATGTTGGATTTTCCCATTGCTTTGGGTGACAGTGCTCACTAGGACAAATGGGGTGAAAGTGAGAGTGAATCTCCCCGACACAGATTGCAATTAAAAAAATGAATGAAACTTTTGGCTTTAGATACACTTTAACTCAAGGATCTTTATTTTAGCCATGTGACACTATGGTTGTAAACCAGGGGGTCCCCGAACTATGGCTCTCTTCCAGCCTACTACATGATTTTTTAACTCCCACAGCTAGGCTGTGCACAGATTGAAGATTCAGATAAGTAGAAGCTGACCATGATCTCCACTTCTGATGTAAAAGGGAACCCTTATGGGGAGCCCGAAGCAAGGGGGGACCCTTAAGGGGAGTCTGACACAAGGGGGACCCTTAAGGAAAGCCCGACGCAAGGGGAGACCCTTATGGGGAACCTGACGCACAGGGGACTCTTTTGGGGAACCCAAGACAAGGAGGAACCCTTATTGGGGGCCCGATGCATGGGGTAACTCTTACATGGGAGCCCGACGCAAGGGGGGGGCCCTTATGGGGAACCCGATGCACAGGGGACTCTTATGGGGAACCCAACACAAGGATGATCCCTTATGGGGAGCCAAATGCAATGGGGAAATCTTACGGGGGAGCCCAACGCAAGGGGGGACTCTTACGGGGGAGCCCGAGGCAAGGGGGAACTCTTACAGGGGAGCCGGACGCAAGGGGCAACTCTTATGGGAGATCCCGACGCAAGGGGCAACTCTTATGGGAGATCCCGACGCAAGGGGCAACTCTTATGGGAGATCCCGACGCAAGGGGCAACTCTTATGGGAGATCCCGACGCAAGGGGGAACTCTTACGGGGGAGTCCGACGCAAGGGGGAAGTCTTATGAGACATCCCGACGCAAGGGAGCCCGAGGCAAGGGAGCTCTTACAGGGGAGCCGGAGGCAAGGGGCAACTCTTATGGGAGATCCCGACGCAAGGGGCAACTCTTATGGGAGATCCCGACGCAAGGGGCAACTCTTATGGGAGATCCCGACGCAAGGGGCAACTCTTATGGGAGATCCCGACGCAAGGGGCAACTCTTATGGGAGAGTCCGACGCAAGGGGGAACTCTTACGGGGGAGTCCGACGCAAGGGGGAACTCTTACGGGGGAGTCCGACGCAAGGGGGAACTCTTACGGGGGAGTCCGACGCAAGGGGGAACTCTTACGGGGGAGTCCGACGCAAGGGGGAACTCTCGGGGAAGTACGACGCAAAGGGGAGCCAGATGCCAGGGGGGACTCTTATGTGGGAACCAGACGTAAGCGGGGGACTCTTACAGGGACACTGATGTAAGTGGGGGACTGTGATGCAAAGGAGGACTCTGAGGACCCTGATGTAAAAGAGTGTCTCATTCACTTATAAAGGTAAGTTTTTCAGTCTGCAAAAAATGTGTAAAATATATGATGTGTCCTTTATACTGAAAAGTTTGGCGCCCCCTTTTCTAGAATATTCGACTATATTTCACTATGCACCAGAGGCTCTGAATGTGTTTTTAGCCAATGGGGTGTAAAGCAATGACTGGCATGACTCCACCTACTGTGCGGAAATGAGCAATAATCCTCTTATTTTTCGGATATGTGATGAAATGCACAATTAGACTACCTTCAGTTTTAAGAAGGTTTTACTGTGCCGAACAATCAGAACCGTTCTGATCCGTCCCGGTGCCCCTGACGAAAGAGGAGGAAGAACAGCACAGTTTTCAAACCCTGGGACCAATGCACCAGGCGGCATGGACAGTGAGACTATCACCCATGGAGGTAAGTGCAGGGGGGTGTAGGTTGTCCCCCTTTTCACTTTTTCTTAAAAAGGTGAACACTTTATTGGTGCAACGCATTTCGAAGCAAACATCTCTCCCTCTTCAGGAGTAATACAACAAACTGGAAGTGGTTTGTTTTTGCAGCTGAATTGTCATGCCACACAATGACTTAGCCAGATGATCTGCATTTTACCACCCACTACCAAGTTTCCCCCTATCCCCCACAAACCCACCTCGCCCTGCCCACCTCCAAATTTACATCTGGAGGGGTGAGTTCACATTGCCACGGCCACAACGCTTTTAGGGTGCAACAAATGTAATTTGGCATGTCGTGTATGACAGGTGGCATCGCCTGTCAATCTCACCTATTAAAGTCAACGGGACAGCAACTGCAACCACATGACAAACATGGCAGCTGCGCCACAGTGGTTCAATACAGAATCCCCATTGGGATAAAAAAGGCACTTAGAAGGTGGTAGGATTGCCTCCTGAACACCTGCAAACCGGCTGTTAAACGTGGTCTAAAAAGGCTGTCCTCTGCCGATCGCTTTCCAAGGGCTGGTGCCTGTGGAAAACACACAAATGTGTATTACAGCGACTTGAAAAAGTATTCATACCCCTTGAAATTTTCCACATTTTGTCATGTTACATCCAAAAATTTATTTTATTGGGATTTTATGTGATAGACCAACACAAAGTGGCACATAATTGTGAAGTGGAAGGGAAATGATGAATGGTTTTCAAAATGTTTTACAAATATGTGAAAATTGTGGGGGGCATTTGTATGGCGCCCCCCTGAGTCAATACTTTGTAGAACCGCCTTTTTCTGCAATTACAGCTGCAAGTCTTTTTGGGGAAGTCTCTACCAGCTTTGCCCATCTAGAGAGGACATTTCTGCCCATTCTTCTTTGCAGAATCCCCCAAGCTCTATCAGATTGGATGGAGAGCGTCTGTGAACAGCAATTTTCAAGTCTTGCCACAGATTCTCAATTGGATTTAGGTCTGGACTGTGACTGGGCTATGCTAACACATGAATGTGCTTTGATCTAAACCATTCCATTGTAGCTCTGGCTGGATGTTTAGGGTCGTTGTCCTGCTGGAAGGCGAACCTCTGCCCCGGTCTCAAGTCTTTTGCAGACTCTAACAGGTTTTCTTAAAAGATTGCCCTGTATTTGGCTCCATCCATCTTCCCATCAACTCTGACAGCTTCCCCGTCCCTGTTGAAGAAAATCATCCCCACACCATGATGTTGCCACCACCATGTTTCACAGTGGGGATGGTGAGTTCAGGGTGATGTGCAGTGTTAGTTTTCCGCAACACATAGCGCTTTGCTTTTAGGCCAAAAAGTTAAATTTTGGTCTCATCTGACCAGATCACCTTCTTCCACATGTTTGCTGTGTCCCCCACATGGCTTCTCACAAACTGCAAACGGGATTTTCTTATGGCTTTCTTTCAACAATTTCTTTCTTCTTGCCACTCTTCCATAAAGGGCAGATTTGTGGAGAGCACGACTAATAGTTGTCCTGTGGACAGATTCTCCCACCTGAGCTGTGGATCTCTGCAGCTCCTCCAGAGTTACCATGGAGCTCTTGGCTGCTTCTCTGATAAATTCTCTCCTTGCCCGGCCGGTCAGTTTAGGTGGACGGCCATGTCTTGGAAGGTTTGCAGTTGTGCCACACTCTTTCCATTTTCAGTTGATGGATTGAACAGAGCTCCATGAGATGTTCAAAGCTTGGGAGATTTTTTTTATAACCTAACCCTGCTTTATAATAATCCGCAACTTCATCCCTGACCTGTCTGGTGTGTTCCTTAACCTTCATGATGCTGTTTGTTCACTAAGGTTCTCTAAAAACCTCTGAGGGCTTCACAGAACAGCTGTATTTTATAAATTACACACAGGTGGACACTACTAATTAGCTGACTTCTGAAGGCAACTAGTTCCCCTAGATTTTAGTTAGGGGTATCAGAGTAAAGGGGGCTGAATACAAATGCCCCCCACACTTTTCACATATTTATTTGTAAAAAAATAAAATCCCAATAAAATACATTTACATTTTTGGTTGTAACATGACAGAATGTGGAAAATGTCAAGGGGTATGAATACTTTTTCAAGGCAATATATCTCCATGTACCAGGGTAAGTCATCTACGTCTATTTGATTATGATTGTGATTCCGCTGGCATTTTTAGAGGCGCCCCTGGCTCTTTACATTCCCCTTTGGGAGTAGCAGCCTTGGAGGACTCATTTAGAGGATTAAACTACCAATGTTGGACCACACGGTTCCTTTATTGATTGTGATTGGGGAGTGTACAAGCAGAGCCGCATAGTTCAATCCTATTGGCGTAGGCGAGGTGGGCAATGCAAGGGAAAATGGTCATGTGACCAGGAGCTGGACCAATGTAAGATTTCCAATGTTACTTTGTATCCTTGCAGATTGATTATTAAAGTAAGCACAGCTTTGTTTTTCCCTCTAAGCCTGTGAAGGGATAACGGCGAGGAGCGAGGCGGGAGGATCTATCAGGAATGCGGCATCTGTCTCAATAAAATGTAATTTAGCAACAATTTATTTTTTTTTGCTGGGAAGGCGAAGTTGGGCGGTGCGCACAGAATACAAACCAGCTTCCTCCTGTAATAAAGGTAACCGCGTATCGCCCGGCGCCTCGCACCAGGAATTCTCGGTAAGTTGCGCACTTAGCGGCGGATCTTTGAGGTGTCATGTTTGATTTGGCGTACGCCTCACTTGCCCACGCTTCGTTCATCTTCTAATTCCTCCAGGCTTTCGACAAATGTGATTTAGCTAATCCTCCGAGCGCCTCATCGCCTGCGTGAGTGGAGGACCGCCGCTTCCTCCTGTCAGTTATGCTGAGGGGTTTCCATCACGTGGAGTGAGACGGGGGGGGGCGTTACGTTCACATCCTAAAATAACCAACTTTGAAATCTGGATCTTATACCGGCGGGGTGCACCTGTATTCCGCTCGCTATTTGAACAATTTTTATTTAGCAACTTGCTTACTGGGCACTTTCACCCCTTTCCTGCCCGGGCCAATTTTCAGCTTTCAGCGCTGTTGCACTTTGAGTGACAATTGCGCAGTCATGCAACACTGCACCCAGATGACATTTTTATCATTTGTTTCACACAAATCGAGATTTCTTTTGGTGGTATTTAATGGCAACTGGGGTTTTTTTATTTTTTGGTAAATGACGGACATTGATGGGCACTGATAGGCTGCACTAATGGGCATGATGAGGCGGCATTGATGGACACTGATAGACTGCACTGATGGGCAATGATCGGCTGCACTGATGGGCATGATGAGGAGGCATTGATGGGCACTGATAGGCTGCACTGATGGGCACTGAGGGAGCATTGATGGGCACTGATCAGCTGAACTGATGAGGCGGCATTGATGGGCACTGATAGGCCGCACTGATGGGCACTGAGGCGGCATTGATGGGCACTGATCGGCTGCACTGATGGACACTGATGAGGCGGCATTGATGGGCACTGATAAGCTGCAGTGATGGGCACTGATGAGGCGGCATTGATGGGCACTGATGAGCACTGATATGCAGCACTGATAGGCGGCACTGATGGGCACTGATAGGTGACACTCATGAGCACTAATTGGCAACACTGATGGGCACCTAATGGCAGCACTGGCGGGCACTGTTGGGACTGCACCAATAGTCAGGACACTGATAATCAGTGCCATGATTATCAGTGTACATGTCCCCTTTTAGAGAAGCCAGTTTTCGGCTCCCTTCTCCTCTCCTCATGCTGTCAGCATGAGGAAAGGAGTGCCGATAACCGGCTTCTAATTACATCCATGATCAGCTGTGATTGGACACATCTGATCACGTGGAAAAGAGCCACTTATTGGCTCTTTACTTCAATCTGTGATTAGCAGTGTCCTCCAGACACTGTGGTCACAGAGCGCGGCTGGCGCGATCACGGGAGGCCATCAAATGACGGCCTCCCAGAACTTGCTGGCCACACTGTAGCTGTCATTCGTCTATAGCGGCAAATGGTTAAAGTGGACCTGTCATCAGATAGATTTTAAGATGTTAAGTTTGTTCATGCAAGGCCGCCATTAGAAATCATGAGGCCCCATACAGCCTACCGGACAGGACCCCAAATCCTATCCCCCCAAAGTGAAGGACAACTTGTGGTTATGGCCTGGGTTCCAGAATCCTCAACACAGTGATATGAAAGTGATTGGGAGTTGTAATGACATACTGTATCGTCCTGGGGGCTCTAAACCTCACCTTATCACCTAAGATTAAACAGTATACTCGTTTACTGTTTGACCCTAGGGGTTTATGTAAGGCTTAGTGCCCCCAGGAGACCACAGTGTGTCATTACAACTCACAATCTTCCTCATGTGGATGTGCTGGTGGGGTGGTAGGAGGGTTGGCACTATATCGCCAGTGCTGGCCATGGCAAGAGGCAGCCTTGGTCCCACCATGCTGCTGGCCAAGGGAGAAGAGGACCGCTCCAAATCCTACCCATTCTCCCAAGTGAAGGATAACTTGTAATTATGGTTTGGTCTCCAGAAACCCCAGAACAGTCATATAGGGGAGAATGGGTGTTGTAATGCAGCACTATGTCCTCCTGGGGGCTCTAAACCTCATCTAACCACCTAGGATCAAATGGTAAACTTGCTTACCACTTGATCCCAGGGGGTTAAGTGAGGCCTAGCGCCCATAGGAGTCCACAGTGCATCATTACAACCCCCCAAAATCTTCATTGTGTTGTGTGAATGTGCTGGTGGGGAGGGAGGGGGTTGGCATTCTATATCGCCAGTGCTGGTCATGGCAGGAGGCAGCCTAGGTCCCAGCATGTTGCTGGCCAAAGGAGAAAATGATTGCTTCAAATCCTACCCTCCTCCAAGTGAAATATAACTTGTAATTATACTTTGGCTTCCGGAATCCCAGATAGGGGATTTTTGGGGTTGTAATGACACACTGTGTCCTCCCTGGGGGCTCTAAACCTCACCTAACCACCTAGGATCGAATGGTAAACTAACTTACCAATTGATCCAAGTCGTTAGGGTAGGCTTAGCACCCCCAGGAGGCCCAGTGCGTTATTACAACCCCCAATCTTCGACATGGATGTGCTGGTGGAGAGGGAGGAGGGTTGGCACTATATTGCCAGTGCTGGCCTTGGCAGGAGGCAACCTAGGTCCCAGCATGCTGCCGGCCATGGGAGAAGATAATCGCTCCAAATCCTACCCATTCTCCCAAGTGTAGGATAACTTGTAATTATATTCTGGCTTCCAGAATCCCCTGAACAGTAATATAGGGGAGATTGGGTGTTGTAATGATGCACCGTGTCCTCCTGTGGGCTAAACCTCACTTAACCACCTAGGATCAAATGGTAAACTTGCTTACCCCTTGATCCTAGAGCAGTGATGGCGAACCTTGGCACCCCAGATGTTTTGGAACTACATTTCCCATGATGCGCATGCACTCTGCAGTGTAGTTGAGCATCATGGGAAATGTAGTTCCAAAACATCTGGGGTGCCAACGTTGGCCATCACTGTCCTAGAGGGTTGAGGCTTAGTGCCCCCAGGGGGCCACAGTGCATCATTACAACCCCAAAACCTTCATCATGTGAATGTGCTGGTGGGGGGGGGGTTCTCATTCTATGTGGCCAGTACTGGCTATGACAGGATGCAGCCTAGATTCCAATTTGCTGCTGGCCCAGGGAGAAGATGATCATTCCAAATCCTACCCCCCCCCCCCCCCCAAGTCAAGGATAACTTGTAATTATGTTCTGGCCTGCACAATCCCCAACACAGTCATAGAGGTGAGATTGGGTGGTGTAATACCGCACGGTGTCCTCCTGGGGGCTCTAAATCTCACCTAACCACCTAGGATCAAATGGTAAACTTGCTTACCACTTGATCACAAAGGGTTAAGTGAGGCTTAATGCCCCCAGGAGGGCACAGTGTGTCATTACAACCCCCAATCTTCCCTGTATGACTGTGCTGGAGGGGAGGGAGAGGGGTTGGCACTCTTTTGCCAGTAATGGCCATGGCAGGAGGCAGCCTAGATCACGGGCATGCTGCTGGCCAAGGGGGAAGATGGCCACTCCTCCTCCCCTGTCCCATCACTCTCTTGTTACATTGTAGCAGGGAGAATGTCAGAGCAGCCCTCTCTCCTCTACAGCCTTTCAAAGTCCAGACTTTACACAGAACTTCAGGGGGCAGGGATCTGATGTCACACAATGCACAGCATAGAGCAGGGAGCTGACTGTAATCTGAGACCTGAGTGTAGGGAACAGACACGCCCCCTCCACAGTCTCATATGGAAACATGCACAGCAGAGGTTGTCAATTATCTGCTGTGTGCTTGAGGGAGGGTGGAGCCATCTGCTAGGATTGTTAGGTGTCACTATAGACCAGGGGTCTCCAAACATTCTAAACAAAAGGCCAGTTTACTGTCCTTCAGACTTTAGGGGGGCTGGACTGTGGCCATTGGGAGTAGAAAAGGTCCACGTGTCCAGTGGGAGTAAACAATACTATATCACTGGTGTAAGTGGGAGGACTAGTGCCACATTGTTGGTGTCAATGGAAAGAATTTTGCCCCATCACTGGAGTCAGTGGAAGGAATTGTACCCTTTTGATGGTGTCCGTTGGAGGAATAGTGCCCCATTGTTGGTGTCAGTGGATGGAATAGTGCCCCAAGGGTCGGATCTGGCCCCAGTGCCACAGTTTGGAGACCCCTGGTATAGACTGTCAGAAATGACTCATTCAAGTATCAGGAGGAGGAGAGAGCAGACAGAAATCACACTGGATGCTTTGGATTGAGGCAAATACACACTATAGAAGGATATGCTTTGCTCCTTTTTCATCTCAGAGGTTTGGAACCAGGGGTCTCCAAACATTCTAAACAAAAGGCCAGTTTACTGTCCTTCAGTCTTTAGGGGGGCTGGACTGTGGCCATTGGGAGTAGAAAAGGTCTAGGTGTCCAGTGGGAGTAAACAATACCATATCACTGGTGTCAGTGGGAGGACTAGTGCCACATCGTTGGTGTCAATGGAAAAAATTTTGCCCCATCACTGGTGCCAATGGAAGGAATTGTACCCTTTTGATGGTGTCCATTGGAGGAATAGTGCCCCATTGTTGGTGTCAGTGGATGGAATAGTGCCCCAAGGGTTGGATCTGGCCCCAGGGCCACAGTTTGGAGACCCCTGGTATAGACTGTCAGAAATGACTCATGCAGGTAGCAGGAGGAGGAGAGAGCAGAAATCACACTGGATGCTTTGGATTGAAGCAAATACACACTATAGAAGGATATGCTTTGCTCCTTTTTCATCTCAGAAGTTTGGAACCACTTTAAAAGCCTTCTAGGCTTTCCATTGCAGTCAGCCATTAAAGAAGATATGTTCTTGTGCCAGAATGTATGATTATGGATCTAATACGGGAGGACTCTTTAGCCTGTATCAGAAAGATAACAGAATGCTGTTCATCTTGGTACAAGCCCTGCCAGCGCCGTATTACACTCAGAAGATGCTTATCCGGAGTTAATTCACCGCGGTCATATTTTGCAGGTGGCGGATGATCTATTTGTATTTTATCCATCTCCAGCACCCTTATCCGGATATAAATATGTTTCTCCCAGTGACTAAGTGTGTTTAATTAAGAGTAATGCTCAGCTGATGAAATCTATGCTCGCTCTCCTCAGATATTTCATTACTGCTCCACCGCAAACTAGCCACACTCACCCGGCCAACTCAAAGATGATATATTCAGCTTTATTCAGCTAATCTTCGGGATCTGATGAACGGAATAGAACTATTTAAATCTTGTTAATTTGCAGAAAAGGGGAGAGAAGAGAGCCGGCCTGCCAACCCGCTGTAAATTCAATGACTTTGTTTTATCATCGAAGGATAATGATGTGAGATTCGGATTCATCTTTGTGTGTGAATTATACAGTGATTTTTTTTTTTTCACTTACAGAAGTTTGTTAATGGAGAGAAGGAATGATACAAAAATCTGTAGGAATTATTTTGCGGACAATATTTCCCATTCACCTGACGGGAGTGTGCAGGGAGGTCTGTGGGCATGCACTGGGTGGCCCACTGGTGTGTGTTAGATGCTCGGCTGGCATGTGCTGGGTGCTCCACAAGTGCATACTGGGCGGCTCGACAATGTGGACTGGGATGCCCATGGCGGTGTGCTGGGTTTCCTGTGACTGTGTGATAGGTTGGCTATGGGTGTGTTATGGGTAGCCTATGGTTGTTTGCTAAGTCCCTGGGGGAAGAATATCTACTTGGTGGTCAACAGGTGTGTATTTAGTGGCTCATGAGTGCTTGCTAGGTGGTCCGCAGTTATGTGTTAGGGAGCTCCCGGTGTTAACAGGGTTGCCTGCATGTGAACTAGGATGCCCAGGCATGGAAGCTGGGTACCCTGTAAGTGTGTGCTGGGTTTCCCACAATGCGTGATGGATCGCCTATGATTGTGTGTTAGGTGCTTGGTGGAATACGTGCTTGATGGTCCACACGTGTGTACTGGGTAGCCCATGGGTGCATGCTGGGAGGCTCCCAGTGTGAACTGGGTTGCCTCCATCTGTACATCCCATGTCCCCATGTCTAGCCCATGCTGTGAGTTGGGTACCCTGCAATTGTGTGCTGGGTTTCCCATGATTGTGTGTTGGGTGGGCTGTGGGTGTATGCTAGTTCCTTGGAGGAACATGTGCTTGGTGGTTCACAGCTGTGTACTGGATGGGCCACAGTTATGTGCTAGCCTGAAGGAGAAGTGGGTGGTTCCCGGTGTGAACTGGATTGCCTGAAATGTGTACTGGGATGCCCCTGGCTGTGTGCTAGATTTCCCATAATGTGTGATGGATGGACTTTGGGTGTGTACTGGGTAGCCTATGATTGTGTGGAAGGTCCCTGGTTGGATATCTGCTTGGTGATCCACAGGTGTGTACTAGGTGGCCCAAGGGTGCATGCTGGGTGGGTCCCAGTGTGAACTGGGTTGCCTGCATGTGTACTGGGATGCCAATGTCTGTGTGTTGGGTACCCTGTAATTATGTGCTGAGTTTCCCACATCTTTGTGATGGGTGGGCTGCGGGAGTGTGCTGGGTATAGTTGTGTGCTAGGTTCTTGGGGGAATATATTCATTTGTGGTCCAAAGCTGTGTACTGGGGGGGGGGCACCCGGTGTGAACCAGGTTGCTTGCATGTGTATTGGGATGCCCATGGTGTGTCAGGTAGCCTATGGTTGTGTTCTAGGTCCCTGGGGGGGATATGTACTAGGTGGCCCACAGTTGTGTGCTAAATGGCTCGCTGATGCATTTGCTGGGTGGCTCCTGGCATCAGCAGTAGCACATACAAACACTACAAAAATTGATGTCATAAGATGGGTGAAAATTTTTTCCACTATGGCTTTACCAGTCCTACCAGGATCATGAGCCTACTGCCTACTGAGCACATATAGAAATTCAGCAGTGTGGGTAGAAGGGAAGAGTCTCACTGTTCCTGTATTGCTCTGTCAGAAGTCAGGGTACCATTCTCATGGGTTCCCTGCCTCTAGAGGGGACTCAACAGGGGTTCAATACACCATTTTCCCAGCACCTTTAGCCAGAGGTAGACAAAGTCACCAAGTACCCTTGCCCCAGGTAATTTTAGATTGCCCCATTCCACTACTGCTCATAGCATGGTTAGGGCATTGTAAATATCTCCCATATTTGGCCTGCCATAGAAATGAGCACTGTCTGGGTCTACCTGATTGCAAGTAGGGGTTCGATCTCCACTCGGACCCACAATGGGCATAAACGGGCCCTTGTGCAGCTGCATAGGTGATTTGTCTTCCTCTGCCCTTAGCCAGATTCGATAGCGCACAGGAGGAAGAAGGAAGGTAGATAGAGGGAGGACAATTTGGAGATTTAAGGGCTCTGAGATCTCTGTGAGCAAAGGAGATGCAGGTGACCTGGTAAGCATAGGTGGTCCCAGGCCTGTGTTTTGGGATATAGCAGTCTTCGACCCACTGAACTCACTGCACTAGAGGTATGCCTGTCCAACACATAGTAATTCCTGTACAGGAGACCACATGATGCTGAGGGTTACCTCGGCTATGAAGTTCGGCGGTCAGTTGCCTTTCTAGATTTTCTCGTAACTCTCTTTCCCGGCACAGCTCCATCTTTAGCTCCTTCTTCTCTTGCTGGATCTGCTTCTCCTGCACCCTAGCATTGTCCACCGCGACTTTTAGAAGGCCCTGAAAGAAAATAGACATCTATCAATGACCTCAGGATTGCTTCATGTGGGGATGAACATTAAATGCAGTGTACAAGTCAACAGAAGATCCAAATTGTTCATAATGCTTGGCACTTTCTGCACATGTGCAGGTCTTAAAGAGTCTATACAGCCTTTCTCAACCAGGGTTCAGTGGAACCCAAAGCTTCTTCTACAGGTTTCTAGGGGTTCCTTGAGCAATGGAAAATGTCTGCCTTTCAGATATGCACTGACACCAATAATCTATTTAGCTATCTGAAGGTGGGAATCCTTCCCACTGACCGCCACCGCAAGGGGTGCTCTGGCTACTGACCGGCAATGCAAGGGGCGCTCTGGCCACTGACCGCCAACATAAATGGCATTCTTCCAACTGACTGCCAAAGTAAAGGGCATTCTTCCCACTAACCATTGCACCAATATTCAGTGAGCTAAAGATATAATAACGTATTAATAGGGATTCTATGAGACTGGAAATTAATTTCAAGAGCTCCTCAGTGTTCAAAAAAAAAAAAGTTGAGAAAGGTTGGTCTGTACTGATGGGGAACACAAAGCCACAAAGCATTTTAAAAGGGCCTTCCAGTATCACCCGGTGTACAACAATCCCCTCCCTTTCTTGATAACTGAGCAGTTCAAGTATAGTGGGCAAGATGTGTTCTGGCCACCGACCGCCAACGCAAGGTGTGCTCGACACCAACAACCAATGTAAGGGGCACTCTTCCAACCGACCACCAACGTAAGGAATCCCTCCTTACATTGGTGGTCGGTGGGAAGAGTGCCCCTTACATTGACCACCAACATAAAGAGCATTCTCCCCAACGACTGCCAATGTAAGAGGCATTCTTGCCATCTTACTTTCAACGTAAGGGGCGTTGTTCTCAATGACTGCCAACATAAGGCGTGTTATGGCCACCGACCGCCAACGTAAAGAATGTTCTGGCCACCGACCACCAACATAAAGAACGTTCTGGCCACCGACCGCCAACGTAAAGAACGTTCTGGCCACCAACCGCCAACGTAAAGAATGTTCTGGCCACCGAATGCCAACATAAAGAACGTTCTGGCCACCGACCGCCAACATAAAGAACGTTCTGGCCACCGAATGCCAACATAAAGAACGTTCTGGCCACTGACTGCCAACATAAAGAACGTTCTGGCCACCGACTGCCAATGTAAAGAACGTTCTGGCCACTGACTGCCAACATAAAGAACGTTCTGGCCACCGACTGCCAATGTAAAGAACGTTCTGGCCACCGACCGCATATGCAAGGAGTGATCTGGCCACCAACCTCGAACATAAATGGCATTTTTCTCACAGACCGCCAATGTAAAAGAGCATTCTTCCCACTGACCATCGCACCAATATTCAGTGAGTTGAAGATATAATCATTTATTAGTAGGGGTTCTCTGAGACTGGAAATTAAAGAGTTCCTCCATGTTAAAAAAAAAAAAAAGTTGAGGAAAGTTTGTTACAGTGATGGGGAACGCAGTTAAAGACACAAAGCATTTTAAAAGGGTCTTCTCCAGTATCACCCGGTGTACAATGAGGCCCCCTCCACTCCCCTCCATGATGTGTGAGCAGTTCACGCATAGCCGGATCTCGTTCTCCTCCTCCCCTCCAAGTTTAGCAACTGAAACAACTCTGCAATCATGATTTCATTTTTCACAAGCTGGTAATAATTCAGAATTGCTGGTCTGCGAGGTGTATTTATAGCTTTAGAACATCTTACCCTGATAAAATCATGCTAAATGGTCTCAAGGCTCCAGCTAACAACAACAGGTCCCTGTTGCATAGTTCACCTCCTTACAGCCTGATGTTGCAGTGCATACATTGCGAGGAAGAAGTTCCCGAACTTTTTAATTGTTCAAAAATAAAAAGATACGGCTGATAATTAACCTCTATGGCTCCCTATGTGTGAGAGTTTTTTTTTTCTTTTTAGGTTTTATGTACAGTGAGGGGAAAAAAGTATTTGACCCCTTGCTGATTTTGTAGGTTTGCCCCCTGACAAAGAAACGATCGGTCTATAATTTTAATGGTCGGTTTATTATAACAGTGAGAGACAGAATAACAAAAAAAAAAACATCCAGAAAAACGCATTTCAAAAAAGTTATGAATTGATTTGCATTATAATGAGTAAAACAAGTACTTGACCCCTTCGCCAAACTTGACTCTCCCTCTCTGCGATCTTCTGCACACGTCACAGGTCCCAAATGATACACCGGCCATTCACAAAGTGTGATGCGGCTTGCGCATGCGAGGGGGAAAAAAGGGAGGCTTTGGACGGCCGCATAGCTGGAGTCTGGGACAGGTAAGTGTCCGATTCTTAAAAGTCAGCAGCCACCAGGTTTGCAGACATCTCAGGAGGGATTTTGTCCCACTCCTCTTTGCAGATCCTCTTCAAGTCATTAAGCTTTTGAGGCTGATGTTTGGTAACTCGAACCTTCAGCTCCCTCCACATATTTTCTTGCAATATATCTTTTTATTGATTTTTAAATTTGACAAAATACAGTACACGCATAATATCCACCAGAAACAGAAAACCATACCATATTTTCTATGGGATTAAGGTCTGAAGACTGGCTAGGCCACTCCAGGACCTTAATGTGCTTCTTCTTGAGCCACTCCATGGTTGCCTTGGTCATGGTCATGCTGGAATACCCATCCACAACCCATTTCCCATGCCTTGGCTGAGGGAAGATGGTTCTCATCCAAGGTTTGATGGCCCCGTCCATTTGATGCGGTGAAGTTGTCCTGTCCCCTTAGCAGAAAAACACCCCCAAAGCATAATGTTTCCACCTCCATGTTTGATGGTGGGGATGGTGTTCTTGGGGTCATAGGCAGCATTCCTCCTCCTCCAAACACGGCGAGTTGGGTTGATGCCAAAGAGCTTGACTCTGGTCTCATCTGACCACAGCACTTTCACCCAGTTCTCCTCTGAGTAGTTCAGATGTTCATTTGGGAACTTCAGAGGGGCTGTACCATGTGCTTTCTTGAGCAGGGGGACCTTGTGGATGCTGCAGGATTTTAGTCCTTCTCAGCATAGTGTTACCAATTGTTTTCTTGGTAACTATGGCCCCAGCTGCCTTGAGATCATTGACAAGATTCTCCTGTGTAGTTCTGGGCTGATTCCTCACGATCATTGAAACATTGACAGTTATTTTGTGTTTCTCCCATTTTCGGATAATCGCACCACCTGTTGTCACCTCTCACCAAGCTGCTTGGCAATGGTCTTGTAGCCCATTCCAGCCTTGTGTAGGTCTTGTGTAATTCTTGCCCCTGCCATCCTTGGACAGCTCTTTGGTCTTGACCATGGTGGAGAGATTGGAATCTGATTGCTTCTGTGGACAGGAGTCTTCTATACAGGTAACAAGCTGAGATTAGGAGCACTCCCTTTAAGAGAGAACTCCTAATCTCAGCTCATTACCTGTATAGAAGACACCTGGGAGCCAGAAATCTTGCTGATTGATAGAGGAGCAAATACTTATTTCACTCATTAAAATACAAATCAATTTATAACTTTTTTGGATTGCATTTTTCTGGATATTTTTGGTGTTATTCTGCCCCTCACTGTTAAAATAAACCAACAAGTAAAATTATAGTCTGATCATTTCTTTGTCAGTGGGCAAACGTACAAAATCAGCAGGGGGTCAAATACTTTTTATCTCACTGTAGTATCCCAAACACTTTTGGCATTTGTTGGATGTTTAGTAAGCATTACCTAAACCTTCAACAAGAATTATCTAAACCTTTACCGGGCACCAGAAAATTGTTCAGAAAATCCTTTCAAATCCCCTTAAGCCCCCCGTTAACACCAGTGTGACTTGTCAGACAGTTCCAAATCGCATGACTAGTCGCACTCCATTGCCAACAATGGAACCGTTCCTGTTATGGCGTTGATGAAAAAGACTCCTGCACTACGTTTTCCCAATTTAATTGCGACTTGTATAAACTTCTGTTAAACGAAGTCTCAATTAAATCGGCAGTGCAAATCTGTCAGGACACCTGGGGTCAGGTGACAAATGCGCACCGCTGGGGTGCGAATCACACTGCTGAAGTGCGAAGCGCACCGCTAAGGTTGTGGACCTATAGCTGACTGCTGCTAATGAGCTCTGGCTGGTACGGGAAGACAGGCCCCTGGAGCACCGACACTGAAACACAGGGAGCTACTGCATCGGTTTCCGCAGGGCGCGGAGTCTAAGAGCCAGTAGGTATTCACCAGAGCCTCTGGTGGTGAGGATGGATTTGGCTGCAACTGGATACAGGTCGGGGGGTCCCCTAGCTCACGCTCGGCTGGCTACAGGTTGAAAAGAGGAAGCAGCAGTACAGGAACAGCAAGGATAGTCAGCGGCCTAGCCAAAGGTCAGGGCCACAAGCAGACAGGGACAGACGGGAGAACACGCCAAGGTTGGGGTATCAAGCAGACAGGAGAAACCGAGAACAAGCCGAAGGTCAGGGTATCAGGCAGGCAGGGATAGTCAGAACAAGCCAAAGGTCGGTAAACGGAAATAGACTCAGAGCATACATCAGGAACAACCACACACAAAGCCAAACACATACAACATTGATCAGCAAGGAGGCTTTACAGCACATGGTCTTAAATAGTGTTCCCTTAATTGGAGACTGGGATGGAGTTCACTGAGATGAGTTTACTTAGTCCACAGGTGGTGATTTGCACGGCCTCTAGGCTGACACAACCAAAGAGGTAAGAAAAAAGACAGGACATGAATGCTACTATGGGTTCATGACAAAATCACATTGATGTGCGGCTCTCAACTCGTGCTAAAGTAGCGCAAGATCAAAGCCACACCTGCATAAGCGGGGGGCTAAAAATGAAATTTACTCTGCCTATATCTTGCCTTCCTTGGTTTCTCCCATTCCCCTCATTAACCCCTTAGAGCCGGCGCTTCTTGGCCCTTTAAGGCGTTTAGGATGCGGAGAGGCAGGGCAGGGTTTATGATCGCCATGATTGGCTGTCATGGCGGTCACATGATCGGAAAGCTCCTGATCGCAAGCAGGGATTGTGAGCTTTGCTTTACATCCCCGGTCACTGTGCTGGGAGAGCGCTCTTGGCTCAGCTGTATTCAACCAATTCATGCAAATAAGCGTTTGTAATCCACTGAATGAAAGAGGTGGGGCCAGGGACAGTAAGGCTGGGTTGGAGGAGATAGATGATGCTGGGCATCCTCCAGCCAGGAAATGAGGCAGGGATCTATCTGACTTGCTGCAACTTCTAATGCACATGGTGAGTTCACAGTGTGCGGTGAAATCAGAGGGAGCCATTTCAGTCCAGGAGAGGAGCCGGCACATCTGTGCAAGACTGAAGGGGAGGCCGGAGGAAGGATATAAGCGGTCCTTTGGATAAAGTGGATAAATAGTGATAATTTCTTGGTGTGTCACCCTGAGAATTTGTTATCACCGGTGGCATTCTAGGGAGGTGACAAGTAGATGAATTTTACCTGAATGTTGGTGAGAAGAGTTTCTACAGACGACAGCCCGTCGGCAAAGAGGAAGGGAGCCGGAAAGCCGGGCGGTAAAGTCTGTCCTGCCAGCTGAACTTTATCCAAGGTTGGCTTGATGATTGGAATGGCGATCTGGATGTCATCTGCGAAAAGACAAAAAATAAAAAGAGAGAAAATCATTAAGGAATGCACAATATATAATGGGAGGGTAATAAACACATCAAATTCAATTAATGGCCATAAAATAAATATACAGCAATGCCAGAGGACACAAAATAACTCACAGAGGTCCTCCGCTTCATTTCTGAGACAGTTCATCATCTGCAGTTTTTTTTTTATCAAGATATTTGCAAAGCTTGAAGTGAAACTTAATTTTTGTTGTTAGACATAACCCCCCTCCCCCCTCCAGGTCAACTAGACCTATCGCAGCGGTTTAGGCAAACTAAATTGTATATTCTCACCTCTTCATGGTCTGTAGATACTGAGAACATGCAAGCAAACTTGCCTTAATGTTCACTGCTCTCAGTAGTTTGTGTTCCTGCCCCTCCCACAATGGTGAAATTTCCTGCAGTAGTTTGTGTCTCTGCCCCTCCCACAATGGCGAGATTTCCTGCAGTAGTTTGTGTCTCTGCCCCTCCCACAATGGGGAGATTTCCTGCAGTAGTTTGTGTCTCTGCCCCTCCCACAATGGGGAGATTTCCTGCAGTAGTTTGTGTCTCTGCCCCTCCCACAATGGTGAAATTTCCTGCAGTAGTTTGTGTCTCTGCCCCTCCCACAATCATGAGATTTCCTGCAGTAGTTTGTGTCTTTGCCCCTTCCACAGGGATTCTATAGGGGGAGATCTCTGGAGTCGGTGGGGAGAGAGCCCTGGTGTGTCGGTGGGGGAGAGTCGTGTGGGAGAGCCCTGGAGTTGGTGGGGTGAGAGTCCTGGAATCGGTGGGGGAGAGTCCTGGAATCGGTGGGGGAGAGTCCTGGAATCGGTGGGGGAGAGTCCTGGAATCGGTGGGGGAGAGTCCTGGAATCGGTGGGGGAGAGTCCTGGAATCGGTGGGGGAGAGCCCTGGAGTCAGTGGGGGAGAGCCCTGGAGTCAGTGGGGGAGAGCCCTGGAGTCAGTGGGGGAGAGCCCTGGAGTCAGTGGGGGAGAGCCCTGGAGT
>BLSH010102371.1:282744-293573 GCA_018402905.1 Glandirana rugosa
TAATGTTCTAACCTTATCTAACCGTTCGCCAAATAGTAAGTAGGTGCGCTCGCGCTGCAGCCAGTCTTTGTTTTCGACTACTTAATCGAGCGGCCAAAGAGGGGTGCATGTATTTCTACCGTTACAAAAGGGGCGCTGGTCGGGAGCGATAATTTTCCTGGAATTACGCGCCGCACTGGAACGAGACCTTTTGTACAAACGAATCGTGTTTTTGAATTAGTATTCTTGAGGATTCACCTTAGGAAGAAAAAATGCCGGGGAAAAAAAGAGTGGCTGCCCTTAAATACCGAACGTCCTGTCCATCCTATACTTGTTCGATTTTTAGCAGCGTTTTCACTTAGATGAGATAACCCCGGACTCCATTTGGCCCATTGTTCATATCCTACCTGTCCTGCAAGCCATAAATTCCCGTCGGTGAGAAAAAAAGGGGCCGTAAAAAAGAAGGATTCCACTTAGGAGTTCTTATGATTAAGTTTTTGTGCTAAGCAAACATGTTTTCCAGAGCAAGGTCACGCCGCGCATTAAGGTCCTTTTAATAGCGAGGGCTGGTCGCGGGGAAAACATTGCCATCTTTATGTACGTGGGGAGAAACCGGCGAGCTAATTCATCAGCTTTTGTTTCTGACCGACGTCGCGCTCGCGTGGATGAATGATAAACCGCTTGCCAATCTATTCCAATCTTGTAATGGCTCTTTTACATCAGAATGGTGGCTACGCGTCTCCCCTCCCCCCCTTCGTCGGATAAGTGCGCTTTTAGTGAGCCATTCATCAGCCGAGCGTGAAAAGTCCTAATTGGTAAAGCAATTAAAACTGGCCAAGTGGTGCAAGTTGACGAAGCAGGAGCCCAGGTACGGAGTGTTGACCGCAGGAGAGGACGCCGGCTTGGGGGCTGGACTGCTGGAGGGACAGAAAAAAATAAATATTTTTTATGAAAAAAATTCCTAAAGCTTAAATTTACCCAAATCTAAACAACTAGAATCAACCGCCTGCTGCTTATGTAACAAGAAATTAGAGCTTGTGGAATTCCTAGTAGAGTGCAGTTGACTTATGGCAGAAGTGGCCATAAAGTTTCACAAGTTGCAGATAGGGATGCGTGGACTTATTTTGCCTAAATTTAAAAAATATATATATTGAAATTTACCTGAATTTTGCAAAATTTGCTTAACCCCTTTGCCCCGGCGCCTCCCGGCCCTTGGGGGAGTTTCAGATGCTGGGAGGCAGGGCAGGGTTTATGATCATGTGACTGGTGGAATGGTTGACGGGTGGAGGATGGAGTTGACTTGTGGCAGAAGTGGCCATAAAGTTTCACAAGTTGCAGATAGGGATGCGTGGAGTTATTTTGCCTAAATTTAAAATATATATATATTGTTGAAATTTACCTGAATTTTGCAAAATTTGGCAAAATTTGCTTAACCCCTTTGCCCCGGTGCCTCCCGGCCCTTGGGGGAGTTTCAGATACTGGGAGGCGGGGCAGGGATTATGATCATGTGACTGTCGCGATTGACTATCATGGCGATCACATGATCGGAAACTTCCTAATCGCAATAAGCGATCAGGAGCTTTCCGCTAGCCACCGGTAACAGCGCCAGCTGTGTCAGCTAATAGGGCACCAAGTCCCACCCATCGAGAGGCTGCATATTTGCGTACTGTTGGTTCCTAGGGGTAAATAATCATGGCTTATTCTTTTTACAAGCAAAACCATGTGTTCTGGCCACATCTTGAGTTAACCAGTTTTGGTTACCAGTCCTCAAAAAGGATGTGCTAGAACTGGAGTCACTCCAGAGAAGGGGAACAAAGCAAATAAGCAGGTTGGAGAACCTCAGTTATGAGGAACGACTACAAGCATGAAACATATTCTCCCTGGAGAAGAGACGCTCAAGAGGAGATATGATAACGATATACAAAATATCTCAACCTTAATCCTAGCATAGCGAGAAACAAGTTTTAGGGAGCTTAAGAGGACATACTGCCACTCAATGAAGTTGGAGGAGACGTGGTTTGGCCTTAAGCTGTGTAAGGGGTTCTTTACTGTCAGAGCAGTATGTGGAACCCCCTTCCACAATTGATGTGGTCAGCGGGAAGTGTCGATAATGTAAAAAAAAAGTCTTAGATGGGCATCTTAAACACAATACACAGGGATATGGGAAATGGTTTTGACATAAACACACCCACATTGGTTGAACTGGACGGGCTGATGTCTTTATTCAACCTTATCATCTATGCAACCATGTGATCACTAGATTAGGTATAGCTTTCCTTAGCCACTTGCCGACCGCCAGCCGCAGTGTGACGACGACAAAGTGGCCCGTTATCGCGAACCGCCGCCACCTGACGGCCGCGATAACTAGTATTGTGAGCGCGCGCACGCTGCCGGAGGCGCGCATGCACGCTCACTGTGTTCTGGGGGCAAGGGAGCGGGTAGAGCGGACTCGATCTCCACCGGCTGCCCGCGATGGCTCCTCCACAGTGATAGAACGGAGATCCGTGTATGTAAACACGGATCTCCGTTCTGACAGAGGGGAAGGGCTGTGATCACAGGTTTCCAGTATATGGAAGCCATGATTACTCCCCTCCCCCTGCCAGCCCAGCCCCCATACAGTTAGAACACACTGAGGGAACACAGTTAACACTTAGAGCGCCCCCTCCAGGTTAACCCCTTCACTGCCAATGGCAAAAAGTGTCAAAATGGTCCGACATGTCCACCGCAATATCGCACTACCGCTAAAAAACGCAGATCGCTGCCCTTACTAGTAAAAAAGAAAAAACCCCAGAAATGAATTCTCATCATGCGTAAACACGGCAACTTTTGCGCAAACCAATAAATAGACGCCGATTACGATTTTTTTTTTTGTACCAAAAATATGAGCAAGAATATAAATCGGCCAAAACCAATGAAAAAAAAATGTTTTTTATATTTATTTTTTTGGGATTTGTATTTTAGCAGAAAGTAAGAAATATTGTTTTTTTCTTTTTGCAAAATTGTCGCTCTTCTTTTGTTTGTAGCGGTGATCAGAAATGACGCAGAGGGGATCAAATACCACCAAAAGAAAGCTCTATTTGTGGGAAAAAAGGGACGCAAATTTCATTTGGGTACAACGTCGCACGACCGCGCAATTGTCAGTTAAAGCGACGCAGCGCCGATTCGCAAAAAGTGCTCTGGTCCTAAAGGGTGAAATCCTTCCGGGGCTTTAGTGGTTAATATCCAACCCAGCTAATTTTTGGTATAGGAACAGGTCCAGGACAGTTACACGGGGCTTCCCTAATTCCCAGGAGCCAATTAAGGCCCAGTGTACCCTTAAAAAAAATACCAGAACCCACATTAAAAATTGTATCCAAATGCAAATACTAAAAAATGTAATATATTATAGCTGACCAGCATGGCTGCATTTGTTTTTCCTTTTTTCTACAGGCTTCCTTCCTATTATTTTCACCTGGTGATCCTGCCACCAACATACTTCCTGTCCTAAGGTGACAACACTCACTATACTGAATACACACCATGGTTGCTCGTACCATGGCAACTGAGGACGCCAGATGGTCGGGCCTCTGTTGCTCTGAAACCCACCTGCCATCATATGTTTCCATGGCATTGGCACGACCATCCATTTGACGTCCTCAGTTGCCATGGTGTTGGCAGTCATGGTGTTCATGTGTGGATTGCAGGGCAGGCTCCTTTTGGACACTAGGCTAGTCACCTGGCAAATGTGACGCTGGATTTGGATGATCACACACCTCCTCAATCAGGCTCATCTGACTGATGTGTCCTTATGTCCGACATTCACATGGTTTGAAGAACCTAAGCCTCGTACACACGGGACGACGATCGTATACAACAGGTCATGCTAACGACCGTTGTATGTGAAATCGATTGTTCGTATGCGCGATTAGAACAGCCGACATATGACGGTCGTACAAGGGGAGTTGTACGAGCAGACTAGAAAACGTGGTCGTACCAAGAAGCGCTCATACGACCGTTGTATCGTGTGTACAGAGCAGTTGGCACAACAAGTTGTATTGTGCAAAACAAGCATGCTCCGAAGTCAGGAACGGCCGGACGCTAATTACATGCACCTGAACGTTCTTTCTGTGGTCGTACGATCGTGTAGTGCAGTCAGTATGCAATTTACATTATCCAACATACGATTTGAGACGATCGTAAGTGCGATCGTCGTCCCGTGTGTACGAGGCTCTACAGTATCTGGCATATGTCAAAGCCCACATCTTTATTAATGGTTTACAAATATGTAATATTGATTAGGTAGAGGTATTTACTGTTTAGAATTTATTTTCCAGTACTTTTGAGGCTCCTTACTCTGCTTGTCCGATTGGTAGATGGTACTGGCGGATGGTACTTTCACTGCAGTATGCACTTATCACATGCCCGACGAAGGGTCCTGCATGACCCCGAAACATGGCATACCAATTGATACCAATGCATTTTGCCAAAAGTATGTCCTACTTTTTCACCAAAATTTCAGCAAAGCAAGAAATCTGAGAAATCTCAACTCTGATCATTCCTAGTTGTGGGCTGTAGGTTCATAGAGTTTACTTAGGAAGGAGATCCTTGGTGACTTTCTCTAGTTTCTCAAAGCACATAACAGAGGGGAGAAGGGCCAGAGATGGGACCTTACACTATTTTGGTGTGCATGTTACAGAGCGTGCAGTGCAGAAAGACATGTAGACTGGCAGAAGGATGGTAAAAAAATTGTTTTTAAAACAACTCAGCTGCCACTAAGCTGGAAAACAAAAAGCAGCCAACTTTTTCGACTGATGCACATTGATGTCATGCGTTGATACATACAAAAAAAGAAAAGAGCTTAAATGTGAAGGGAGCCTAAGGAATAGGTTTCACTGTTGGGCAATGGTCATGGTTAGGATACTGGTGGTTCATTTGAAGGATTCGGTTTATGAGCAGGGATAGGTTAAGGGTTAGGTTTCATTGTTGGTTAAGGATTAAGGTTGGGCTTACAGGTGGTTCATTTAAGGAATTGGCTTATCAGTAGAGGAGGGTTAAAGGTTAGGTCTCATCACTGCGTAATGGTTAAGGCTGGGTTTACAGATGGTTCATTTGAAGAATCTGGTTTATGAGTAGGCGTAGGTTAAGGGTTAGTTTTCATTGTTGAGTAAGGATTAAGGTTGGGCTTACAGGTGGTTCATTTATGGAATTTGGTTTATCAGTAGAGGAGAGTTAAGGTTTAGGACTCATCACCGCGTAAGCGTTAAGGTTCAGTTTACAGATGGTTCATTTAAATAATTTGGTTTATGAGTAGGCGTAGGTTAAGGGTTAGGTTTCATTGTTGGGTAAGGGTTAAGGTTGGGTTTACCGGTGGTTCAGTTGAAGGATTTGGTTTATCAGTGGAGGAGGGTTAAGAGTTAGTTCTCATCATTGCAGAAGGGTTAACGTTGGTTATACAGATGGTTCATTTGGTAGATTCAGTTTATCAGTAGGGGTAGGTTGAGGGTAAGATTTCACCATTAGGTGAGGGTTAAGGTTGGGTTCATTTGAATGATTTGTTTTTTTTTTTTAGAGGTGGGTTAAGGGTGAGGTCTCATCACTGGGTAAGGGTTAAGGTTGGGTTACAGATGGTTCATTTGCTGGATTTGGTTCAACAGTAGGGGTAGGTTGAGGGTTAGGTTTGGTTTACAGGTGGATCATTTGAGGGATTCAGTTTGAGTAGGGCTAGTTCTGTTTAAGATGGGCAGATCTGGCTAAAACTTGACGGGACTTGGCCCCCGTGCACATGGAGAGTTCTAAGAAAAGCAATCTTTATTTTTTATGTAAGGAGAATTGATTGGGTACAAGAAATTGGACTTCAGTGAACAGAGAAAGAGCTTTATTAAAGGTGAGAGACATGTGCTATAAGGCGGCCCTGTAAAATACTTAAGGCCTCCCATTTTGTGGGAGAGGGCAATATGGTAATTTTCATGGTCAGTCAGGATAGCCCAAGTCGTGGTGATATCTAAATACCACAAGTGGATCATGTAAGAGGAACTCATTGAGCCTCCAGGTGTTGAGCAAGGGTAGATTAAAAATGTAAATGTTGAATAAGGGTTAAGGTTGGGTTTACAGGTGCCACATTCAAAAGATTTGGCTTATAGATAGGTATGGGTTAAGGTTTGGGCAACTGGTTTACTTACCCAAGTTGCATTTGCCCCAATAGCATCAGTTCCGTAGTAGAAATCGCTGTTTGACTTTCTCGTTTGTGTCATTCAGGGATTATGTTCTGCCCTAAATTCTGAAAACCTATTAACAGTGACTGATGGGGCCTCTGTGCAAATGGCAGACTCGCTGTTATAAACTGAGTGCTCCGTTTTATTACTAATTCAATAGACTTTGCTAAGTAGAGACAGAACGCCAAATCCCTATCAATAGCTTTATGCCTTTTACTCTCGGCGAACAAGCCGCGCAGTATCATTTTGTGCGGCTCTTCTTAATCTTGGACATTCTGGAATTACTTTTAGTGCTTTCTGCTTTACCAAGGGACTCATTTAGCCCCCCGCCCCCACCCTTTAAACTTTTCAAAAAGCCCATCCAAAACTTTTCAGTTTTTGGCAGATGGTGGAAAATGATCATCTGACCGACTGTTCTAGCCAGTTTTTCTAGTTCTGAATAGAGTAGGGAAAGGTTAGAGCCTCTGCAAGATCTTAATTTCTGGCTTTGTCCCTAATTGGGTAGATTTAGACCCACTTCCTGTCTCGGTGATACCCATCATCACAACAGGAAGGGGTAATCTTCACAGTAGGCACATAGGCAGCTGTGAGAACCAGAAAGATTGAGCTAGGAACTCCTTGGTTCAGCCCAATAGAGACCTGTTGGTTTTTCTGCACATCACCTCTTCCGGCTAGGCCTTTTGGCTAAGTCCAGGGCAATTTTTGCTACCAGGCCGCAAAGGCCTAGCCAATAAACTTACACACGCGTTTGTCACTATGCATTTTTGTATGTGCTTCTTTTCACTTGGATGGAGGATGTTGGTCCTCGGGCCTACCCCGAGGTCTACGGGGAGGATATGTGGTCATTAGGTTCCTTCCTTCCATGAACCGGGCTATTCTGTCTTTGGGAGAACCCCTCACCTAGTACTAAGTAGCTTGGCTGACCATGAGGAGAGGGGGCCCGCCAGGCCTTTTGGCTAGGTGGACCATGAGAGTGCCTTGCCCCTATCAGGAGCCTTGCGGGATTAAGGGGAAGGTCCTACTTCTTCAGGAGATGGACTTACAAGCATTTTGTTTTTGCGCACCACCAAAAGTCTGTAAGTGGTCTGACCAGTCACATCCACTCGGTTTTGGTTGAAGTGGCCGGTTTGGGCTGTGTCGTTCTGTGTTTTAAATGACTCTACGAGGCAACATATAAGGTTGTTATCTAGGGTGCAGAAGGCATTACCAAGGGTTCGGAATCTGGTCACATGACTATTAAATTGGTCACAAGATCTCCAGTGACAGTTCAGTCACAGCGGTTTTCTCTGAACAGTCTCCTGCCATCAGTCCTTGAAGGTCCTCTACATCAGATGGGACCACACAAGGAGACATCTTAGCACTGGTCACGACAGAGCGGTGGACTTGGCCATGTTAAGGTTTTCAGTCTTCAGATTAACATTACCCCATCGCCAATGAATGTTTCACATTACTCAGGGCTCAGTAACACCTTTGGGCTGCAAAAAAAGATAAGTCAACCTGTGCCACCAAAAATGCATGGTAATGCACCTGCCATATGCGCCATATGTTGTGATGCCATTCTTTGTGATTGGCATACCAGTGTATTATACAACGGAGCCCAATGCACTGCACCACAACTCATATACCAAGCGTTGTGATGTGTTGTACATTTTAAAAAGTCAAGGAATGTTTTTCAACCCTCAAATTAAGATTTACATTCATCCTGCTGATTTGTTTTTTTTTAGATTACTTGGGACCCATTCACACTTGTGTGTTGTGGCAACACACAGGGCTACCAATAGGGGGATAGAGCTGGCCCTTTTGTACTGGGCCTGGGACCCATCAGTTCAGCAGAGGGGCCCCAGGGAAAAGAGGGGAACCTTTAAATATCTTTGGGAGGATGCACAATAATTCCATGGGCCATCGTTCTCAGTGGTTAAATAGGAGTTCCCTGGTCCTCATCAGTCCAGCAGTGGGTGGGGACAAAGAGGAGACTATTTACTCATTTTCTGGAACAGGCGGTGTAATCCTTAATGCCATGGCTGTATGGGGGGGAGATCAGTCAGACAGGATGTATGGGGCCACGTCTGATTTTCAGTACATCAGGGAGCATTGGCAAGCTTATTCATTTCAATGGGCTGCCTAAAGCCAACGCACATTAATGAGCGACATACACTGCATTACCAAAAGTATTGGGACACCTGCCTTTACACGCACATGAACTTTAATGGCATCCCAGTTTTAGTCTGTAGGGTTCAATATTGAGTTGGCCCACCCTTTGCAGCTATAACAGCTTCACCTCTTCTGGAAAGGCTGTCCACAAGGTTTACCAGTGTGTCTATGGGAATGTTTGACCGTTCTTCCAGAAGCACATTTGTGAGGTCAGGCACTGATATTGGACGAGAAGGCCTGGCTCGCAGTCTCCACTCGAATTCATCCCAAAGGTGTTCTATCAGGTGTCAGGACTCTGTGCATGCCTGTCAAGTTCCTCCACCCCAAACTCACTCATCCATGTCTTTATGGACCTTGCTTTGTGCACTGTTGAGCAGCCATGTTGGAACAGGAAGGGCCATCCCCAAACTGTTCCCACAAAGTTTGGGGCACGAATGTGTCCAAAATGTCTTGGTATGCTGACACTTTAAGAGTTCCCTTCACTGGAACTAAGGGGCCAAGCCCAACCACTGAAAAACAACCCCACACCATAATCCCCCCTCCACCAAATGATTTGGACCAGTGCACAAAGCAAGGTCCATAAAGACATGGATAAGCGAGTTTGGGGTGGAGGAACTTAACTGGCCTGCACAGAGTCCTGACCTCAACCGATAGAACACCTTTGGGATGAATTAGAATGGAGACTGCGAGCCAGGCCTTCTCATCCAACATCAGTGCCTGACCTCACAAATGTTCTTCTGGAAGAATGGTCAAACATTCCCATAGACACTCCTAAACCTTGTGGGTAGCCTTTCCAGAAGAGATGAAGCTGTTATAGCTGCAAAGGGTGGGCCAACTCAATATTGAACCCTACAGACTAAGACTGGGATGCCATTAAAGTTCATGTGTGTGTAAAGGCAGGAGTCCCAATACTATGGTGTAGGACATTCTGTATAGGTTAACCTACCACTTGAATATAGATGGCCTGTCATAAGGATTGGGTTGCCTTAAGGCAACACACTTTACCGCGTGCGCATTAGCGTTCTGCAACGGAGAGAGCGTAAGCGTGAATGGGCCATCCGACTTTATTTGTATGGATGGATCCCGCCATAACGAAGGGGAGAGAAAAACTCCAGAACAAACCAGTTTCATCTTTAACGATTCACAATCCCACTCCTCAATCAATGGCGGCTTTCCTAATTAATCGCGGGGTCAGCGCAGGCCGCGGAGGAGCCGCTGATTAATGCTTCTTACCGGCTCTAAATCACAACTGTATTTACTTCCAAAATAAATTACAAAATTACTTAAGAGAAAAATCGTCGTATTTCATTAACAGCGTTTATCGTAAAACGCACTCCTAATAAAAAGCGCTATATTGGGTCGGATTGGTGGAATGTTAAACGGGAGACTGTAAAACCTTGGAGCGTGTCGTCCCCCCTCCCCCTCCTTATAAGGAGTTTGGAGAAATTGGCTGTTGATGTGATTTATTAAAGGCTTCCTAGCAACAATTGTAGAAGGAGAATAAAATAATAATGATGATCATCATCATAATAATACTACTAATAATTATTGTACAATAAATCTGATTATTGTAGTTTTATTATTATACTAAAATAATATCAATAATAATAAAAACATTATATATTATATAACTATATACACACACGCTGTATTGTTAAAAGAATTGGGACGCCTGCCTTTACATGAACATGAGCTTTAATGGCACCCCAGTCTTAGTCTGTAGGGTTCAATATTGAGTTGGCCCACCCTTTGCAGCTATAACAGCTTCACCTCTTCTGGGAAGGCCTTCTACAAGGTTTAGGAGTGTCTATGGGAATGTTTGATCATTCTTCAAGAAGCGCATTTGTGAGGTCAGGCACTGATGTTGGATGAGAAGGCCTGGCTCACAGTCTCTGCTCTAATTCATCCCAAAGGTGTCCTATATGGTTGAGGTCAGGACTCTGTGCAGGCCAGTCAAGTTCCTCCTCCCCAAACTCGCTCATCCATGTCTTTATGGACCTTGCTTTGTGCCCTGGTGCACAGACATGTTGGAACAGGAAGGGGCCATCCCCAAACTCTTTCCACAAAGTTGGGAGGATGAAATTGTCCAAAATGTCTTGGTATGCCGACAGCTTAAAACGGAGTTCCACCCTATTAAAAGTCAGCAGCTATAAAAAGTGTAGCTGCTGACTTTTAATAATCAGACACTCACCTGTCCCAGGCTCCAGCGATGCAGCCGCCTGCAGCGTCGCTCTTCTTCCCCTTCTCTGTACAGCGCCAGCATCACAAGTGTGGGCGCCCGACTTTGGCTTCAAAGCCGGGCATGCAGTGCGCATGCGCGAGTCGCGCCGCGCGCTGTGAATGGCCAGCTTATCTTTTGGGACCTGTGACGTGTCCCAAAAGATTGCTGGGGGGGGGTGAACTTCCTTCCGGCTCTGCTAAAGGAAGTGGGACCTGGGACCCTGGTCTACCCCCCCCCCAAAAAAATGACATGCCAGTTGTGACATGTCAGGGGGTCACCTTCCCTTA
>BLSH010102371.1:367878-390882 GCA_018402905.1 Glandirana rugosa
ACCCCCCCCCCCCCTTCTCAGCAGTGGGCAACAGAGAGGAGGAAATAACTCCTCTGCCAGATCCTGCGCTTCTCCGTACAGCCGCCGAGAGGCTCGTCTCTGCCCCACCATCTCAGCATTGAGTAGCAGAGAGGAGGATATAGAGCTCTTCCGTCAGATTCTGCACTTCTCCGTACAGCTGTCAAGAGGCTCGTCTGTCACCCCTCCTCCGCCCCCATTTCAGCAGTTGTCAGAAGAGAGGAGGACAAACTCCTACTACAAATCCTGTGCCTCTCTGTCCAGCCACAGCCAACCCTCATATTCACCTCCCCTGGTCTCAGCGTTCAGCAGACTCCAGCCCTCCTCTGGTCCTCCTTCAGACCTTGCACTTTCTGTTTCCCAGCTCTGCCCCCAGCTTCTTCCCAGCAGCAGAACAAGGTAAGGGGCATTCACTGTGATGGTGGGGGACTCTTGACTTCGAATGGTGAGATGGCTCCTGGCATCTGATTTAAGTAGGGAGTTCTGGACATCTAGTCTTACAGACACAAGTGGCCCTTTGACAAAAACCATAATGCTAATGTGGCCCGCATGGAATTGAGTTTGACACCCCCTACTCTACAGCACTCGGCACATATAATAAAAGTACAATGGAAGAACCATCAGATAGGACTGAGGATAACATACAATTGTACGAAGAGAGTCATCAAAATGAACTTTGATTCCAGAGCTGGCTGTTATGCTAGCGGTGAGATCAGGACCCATCCAACACAATTTTCATAATAATGCCTCAACATCAACCTTCTAGAATTGGAAGGAGCATCAGCACTCAAATATGGGTTCCAAAGTACCGAAGGATTCCCCCAGAGGTTGCTAGGGGTTCCTTGAGCAATAAGCAATTTCTGCCTCTCAGATAAATTCCCACTGACACCAAAGATCTTTTTAGCTATCTGTAAGGGGCAATTCTTTCCCTGAACAATGTAAGGAACATTCTTCCCACTGATCACCAATGTAAGGAACATTCTTCCCACTGATCACCAATGTAGGGAGCATTCTTCTCACTGATCACCAATGTAAGGGGCATTCTTCTCACTGACCACCAATGTAAGGAACATTCTTCCCACTGATCACCAATGTAAGGGGCATTCTTCCCACTGATCACCAATGTAAGGGGCATTCTTCCCACTGGCAACCAATGTAAGGAGCATTCTTCCCACTGATCACCAATGTAAGGAGCATTCTTCCCACTGGCAACCAATGTAAGGAGCATTCTTCCCACTGATCACCAATGTAAGGAACATTCTTCCCACTGATCACCAATGTAAGGAGCATTCTTCCCACTGATCACCAATGTAAGGAGCATTCTTCCCACTGATCACCAATGTGAGGAACATTCTTCCCACTGATCACCAATATAAGGAGCATTCTTCCCACTGACAACCAATGTAAGGAGCATTCTTCCCACTGATCACCAATGTAAGGAGCATTCTTCCCACTGACCACCAATGTAAGGAGCATTCTCCCCACTGACCGCCAATGTAAGGAACATTCTTCCCACTGATCACCAATGTAAGGAGCATTCTTCCCACTGATCACCAATGTAAGGAACATTCTTTCCAATGACAATTGCATTAATCATGGGCTGTAGATATATTAATTTTTAGCAGGGGTTCCCCTGGGACCAGAAAGTTATTTCAAAGATTCCTCTGTGTTGAAAAGGAAACACTGGTCTAAATGGACCGAAAAGGAAATGCCAACAGAGAAAAAGGGGGAAAAAAAGGCCAAGGTATGGTTACCATACATCCCCATTTCCTGGGATCAGTCCAGATTTTGAGTTATCCCCAGAAAAAAATGAGTCCCTAGCACTGTCGCCTGGCCAAGGTATGGTTACCATACGCGTCCTGGTTTCTTGGAAACGCTACCCATTTTGAGGTATCTGTTCTGGAAAGCATGCGTACCCGGCCCTGTCCCCCAGCTGCCAAACAATGTAATGTACACATTTTATTGCACGTTCACCAACCCATCCTTTGAACTGTACAAACCCAAAATCAAGCCAATAAAACCATTTATAATATAACTTTCCATTTTGCACAATTTGGTTTAGTTTTTTGTCTTGCCCTTATTACAAGGGGTCTAGATAAATGGAAAATAATGTAATACTCTCTTTTACCTCTACTACAGGTCAGCTGTAGGACGCATCTTGCCTCTGCCAAATGAAAGGATAGTAGACACGGCAACAAACGGGGTGCTGGATTTGAATTTGCTAAGGGTCACTGAAATGGTCGTTGGGTACCACTGGCTCCGGTTCAGTAGCACTCCATACACAGGGGACTACCCTCAGGAACAGGTAAAGAAAGGATCCAGAGTCGAGAATCCACATACATACACTCCAATGAGAGAGCCAAACAAATATCCAAGAGTCCAAGGTAAAGTAATGATCTTGCTATGAATCAATTTTATCACTAAATTACCTTGGACCTTTGGAAGTTTGTTTGGCACTCTCAATGCATTGTATGTATGGGGCAAGCCAGTTTAGGATACATTAGGCCCAGATGGAAAGCCAGCAGAACCACCTGGCTTTGGCTTTTTCCTGCAGGCAAGGGACCTGGGAGACAAAAACTGGACTTCTTTCAGCTATACCTCCCCCAGGCAGCAGGCCTGAAGGTAAGGACTAGACCCTGCTGCACTTACATCCTCAACAGGGCAAGCTTTCAGGGTGTGTCCCCTTCTTCAAGGTCCAAGCAGTTCACTGAGTACTGCTTGGACCATGAAGAAGAGGACACACCCCGAAAGCTTGTCCTGAAAAATTATGTTAGTGCAAATAAAAAAAGTATCACGGACAGAACTCAATTTTCTCTGGCACAATTGCATGAAAACGGCTGCATTCACCTCAAGCATCCTCAACAGGCAAAGCCTGGGAGGCAAGGACCCTTCTGGAAGGTCTCTCCAAATACTTATCCCCTTTTCCCAGGGCACATCACTGGCACAACCCTCTCAGTGATTGGCCAGGACAGAATAAATGTCCATAACCCAATAAAGTGCATCTTCTCACTCTACCTACTAGTCTACAGAGCATTTAACAGCAGTAGACAATGTCTTTGGGCTTAGAAGCACAAACTCAAATAACCTAAACAAAAGCTCAGGCTCATCAAAGTCTAGATTAGCCTTTCTCAAACTTTTTACCGCAGAGGAACCCTTGAAATTGCTTTTAGGTCTCAGGGAATATTTGCTAATATGAACTCAATGGAGGTATGTGGGCAGAACTAAAAAAAGATCATAGGTGTCATTTGACTGGCATTAGACATGCAGCTGTCTAGGCACTATCACAGATGGGAGGTCAATCAGCCAAAGCCGAGGGAACCCCTAGCAACCTCTGGAGGAACCCTGGTTGAGAATGGTTGTTCTAGATGCAAACATTACATCTGGATAGGGAAACTTCAGCTTATTGCAGTGTCCCTATACTGGCTCACAATGTATGAGAATCGGATTATAGCTGCAGAGGATTGGACCAATTCCAACCTCTTTGGTGGATATAACAAGGTGCTTGTTATCGCACACTGGGATTTCCCATCTCATTGAAAAAAATATCCCGCAAACCTTCCTAGTTTTTCTCTTCTGTGTGGAAAAAGGAGAAGGGTCTCATTATTTTTCAGGTCTGTTGGTGGATTGCCATGTCAGTTCCTGGCACTGCAACAACTCATTCTTGAGTACACAGATATCGTAATTTGTCTTAAATAGCCCCCTGCATGTAGATTAGAGTAATCATATTGCAACGTTTATGAGAATAAGGTAAATTCCAATGGTTACCTTTCTCTTTTGACATTTTCTTTATACTGCTTCCCATGTCCTGCTCACTGAGGTCCCCTTCCCTGGAGCTGGGCAGCATTGCTGAGGGTGAGAGATAAAATAACTAACTAAGGAGCAACAATATATAGTCACAGATTTCAAATACTACTTTTATCGGAACACATACCTAAAATCTACTTTCAACATTTAAGAATTAGTAGACATAATACACTAAACTTAGGAATGTTGGAAGCTATAGTGAAATGTTGTGGTTCCAATTTATCGCCACGCCATTCCCTTCTTTCCCCTTCCATGTTGACTTATGCCACTTTCTGTGATCCTGGGGTGTCAAAGACTTTCCCCCTTGTACTCAAATGAGAATGCTGTACGGAATAGTCCCACACCACCCTCTATAGTATTCAAGGCCAGCTCACCTCCAGAACTACATGAAGAGGGCCTATGATGATATTGACAGACGGATGATCTGCCATGGTCTAAAGATGCAGTTAGTGCCTGCTTCATTAGTGAAAAGGTCCCTGATCAGGTGCGGGACTCATTGGAGCAGTGGTGGCCCCTCCATTAGGGGCACCACCCCCCTAATCCATGCGCCCGGCCCCTAATCTACATGCAGGGCGCTTGATGCATGGATTTCAATGAGGTTTTCTATTTTTTAACTAATTAGAGCCAGAGGCTCTAATTGCCTTAAAAAAAAAAGGTGGGCCTGGGGCGCAGAGTTGTGACACTAGCAAATTAATATTCACTAATGTCTTCCTGCTTCTTCTCCCAGCCAAGCAGGAATCGGGTCTCAGGACGCACTTCCTATTCGGCCGGGAGGAAAAGCAGCGCCTTCGCGGCTCCATAGAGCTCGCACTGGGTACTGTCCTCCTAACAGAGCCCATAGCTCCAACGAGCGGGTTCTCCCAGTCAGAAGCTCAGGCCAGGAGAGGACGGATGCAGAGATTGCCGGGGCGGGAAGCAGTGTGAGCGGGAGCAGATGGATACAGTGATTGCCGGTTCGGGGAGCAGCGTGAGTATGGAGGTCGGCCTGTGTATGTTGTATCTGTTGTGACAGTGTGAGGCTCTCACGAAAAGTCCAATTGTAATATTTCCCAATGCTCACGTTCCTGCACATATAGCTTATTTCTAATGTGGGTGCTTGGAGCGACCAACGGCTGGAGCCACATAACAGAGCAAGTAGTGTTACCAGCACACCGGGATCTCCAGACGAGTCCAAAGCTTTATTCACCGATCACATAGTTACAGCAAAGAGCGACATTTCGGAGCCGCGCAGGACTCCATCAGGCATGTGACCCATGCCTGGCGTATGGGTCCTGCGCAGCTCCGAAACGTCGCTCTTTGCTGTAACTATGTGATCGGTGAATAAAGCTTTGGACTCATCTGGAGATCCTTGTGTGCTGGTGACACTACTTGCTCCTTGGTCACGAAAAGGACACAGGGTTTGCACCTTGGCAAAGCGCAGGACTACGGAGCATTAGTTTTGAGCGGAGAAAACTGCTTTTGCAGATTTCTCAGAATTTTGGTATTTCCAGGTGGGGCTTCGTATTTCGGAGATTTCAAAGTGATTTGGGAGGGAAGAAATCTCCAACCCAGTGTCCAGGTTTTGTGAACAACCAGCAGGGTGTGTGCCCAGGAGCACAAAGCCCTTATAATGATGGTCTTGTGAGAGTTGCAGGTGGAGGCAGAGTAGCAGTAGGAGTTGGTGTTGGAGCAGTTGCTGCAGCCAGGAGAGAGGTGTGCTCCTGTTTAGGAATCAAGGCAATATCCTCAATGTGGGAGAGATTCCAGGTCAGTAGACTGAGAGTTGGGCCAGCTGAGAGAGTCTGGGAGACTCTAGCTGAGACAAATGTGGGGACCAGAGGAAACCATGAGTCTCGGAGGAGTGAGAAAGCCTGGGCTGTCAGGAGAACCCCTTCCTAGAGGCCAGGAGACTGAATGTGCAGCATGCTACTGCAACTAAAGATGAGAGAACCTGAACAGCCAGTGGTCTGCGAGACCAAAACAGAGCAGAGGTACTGCTGACCAGAGAGCCAGGTGGCTCTGCCTTTTGCATTGCGTATATTTTGTTGAAAAAAAAACCCTGCTTGGGAGAAATTATGTTGGACTTTTGTTTTGTTTTCTAACATATTAAAAGTGGGCTACCAGGCCCTTAAACACAGTTCCATCTGAAATGGACTTCACGAAACAACGCACCTACCACTGAGCAAACATTTCCCCAGGTCACACTGTGTGATGCTGAAAACAACCATAAAGCCTTTTGTTAAGATTTTTTGTGGACAATTAAAAGAGGGCAGAAGCCCTAAAATGGGTGTGGCAGAATGGGCTGAGTGTCAAACTTTTCCAGCTAAAGTTAAAACTCACAATTGGTGGAGAATGCGGGCAAACATGAAGTTGCTTCTGTTTGAAGTCTGCTGATCCCCACTAGGAAGTGATTAAGAAACACAGCACACTGTGTGTGGCAGCCCTCAAAATGACACCATTTTGCAGGCTCTATACCAGTCAGTGGTGGCTCGTCCATAAGGGGCATACGGCGCCACCCCCCCTTCCCTGCATCCGGCCCCTAATCTACATGCACAGCGTCGGATGCATGGATTCCAATGGGGGGGTGTTTTCTTTTAAGCACGTGATTAGAGTCAGAGACACTAATAGTGTGATGGGAGTCACTTTGGGTGGGGGGGGCTCATCAAACCCATCTTACGAGAGGTTGGGAAACAGCTCAACAGGCCCCTCTTATGTCAAAGTAACCCTGTGTCTATTAGGGGCACAGGGTGACTGAGAAAATGATGGACAGAATGTGGTTTGGATTACTTCAGATGGTCTCTGCCAGCTTGGGACTCAGCAGACAGATCGATGTGAAAGGAACGCTGATTAATGAGATCTGGAAAGCCCTGGGTCTCCTGTTGTCTTCTAGTCTGAAGGGTCTTTCATCCATTGTTAATTGTGCTAATTAACACACCTTTGTCTCCTAGCAAACTATTGGTGGATGTGTTTATATGTGTAACAATGTGTATTGTATTTTGGGAATTTCAAGCCAGCAAGTTTGGCCTAAAGTTTGCATATCTGATTAATCACATTTTCTGGGGGGAATTGAGTCACCTAGGCTCATTTAAGCATCATGTTAATTTATGTTTCTGGTTACAGTTTGTATTGTTAGGGTAATATGATCGGGGGGGGGGGGGGTGTATATATGCTGTGTTACTTGGTCAAATAAAGATATCCCATGTTCCTACAAGCTAGTGTAGGCTAGTGTTGTACAATCAGCTATAATAACTGATCTCCGATGTTCAGACTGGAGGAGGCTGTATATTGATTGAAGCACTCAAGCGGAGTGTGGGTCGGACGGTTCAGTGACAAATAGGATTCAAAATAGGGTGGGCTCGGGGTGCAGAGCACTGCCCACCCAGTTGTGTGACACTTGCGAATGATTAGTTGCTACTGTCACATTAATTCTTCTCCCTGCCAATCAGGAAGCAGGTCCTAAGACCTGTTTCCTGCTTGGCTGAAAGGAGAAGCTACGCTGGCCATCGGGAGTAGGAGGGAAAAGACACGAGGAGAGGAGACGCAGGGGAAGCTAGCCGGCTGCCCATCCATCGCCCGGAGGGAAGCCCGAGAAAAAGCTATGCCGGCCGCCGGGAGGAGGAGGGAGGAGATGAGGATACGCAGGGTAAGCTGGTCACCTGGAGGGAAGCCCGGGGTAAGTGTTGCGGCCGGATGACCTACCGGCCGGGGGGGTGCGGTGACCAGCACTGTTTGCCGCCCTCCCCAAAACAAATACCTCCAGCCCCTGATACTAGTCACTGCAAATGGAAATATCTGCAGTATGGGGCTCTTTAAGAAGGATGTGAAGAACCTGAGGTTGAGCTTTAGCATTGAATAACTACATATTTGTCTGCAGATAACTTTGCAAGAATAACTTTGCCCATGCATGCAAACATACTTCAGGGGTGAGCAACGTATACAACATGTCCACATCATATCTCTTAGGGCAAACATGACTTGTGAATATTGTGCTACAGAGAGATAAAGAGCGCCCCAGGCAACTGGAGGAATTGATGACCCTAACAATGCACTATTTGCTCTGAACAGAGCAGCATTGAGTACTGAGGGCAGCACTCAGTATGAGGGCCACATTGTATAATTTACAAAATGTTGGCGAGCCAAAAAATACTCCATTGATCCTGGCTGTGGGCCACAAAGTCTGGCAGTGGGCCGGATGTGGGCTGTGGACCATTATTCGGAGACCAAAGTTCTACAGCAACAGCCCTGCCTGTTGGGAATTATCTTCTTGCAGTACAAGCAGGTAAACAAATTAAGTTTCCAGATCGCAGACAAAAGGTAGTGGGGCGGACAGGGGTACCACAACTACTGAAACCCTGAGCAGTAGGCTCTGCTTCCTACAAGTACAGATATTTCAAGGCTTTATTTCAACTCTGACAGGACTGAACCTTTGAAAAATGGTCAATCTTTTTTTTTTTTACTATATCAAGGACTTCATAACTGTATCCCTTTTAAAAAAAAGTCTTCAAAACGTGTATAAAAAAAGATGAAAAGCCACATTTCACAAAAATATTCTATAGTCCTGCCTTAGTTGCAACAGCTTGTAGGAAAAAAAGGATACTTACTGACGCGGTCTGCAATGTTGTCTAGCTGTGAAGGTGAGCTGGATACGCTACTGCTTTGATGGGACGATGCATGACTTCCAGGCCGCTGGGGGTCTTCTATGGAGGGAGCGGGGGAGGGGCTGTCTTGGATCCGTTCCTAGAGGGTGGGAAATACACCAGAAGCTCAGCAACACACAATGTACATAAATATAGCATACATCATAATAATGTGGGAGCAAAAGCAACATAATTCAGACCCAGAATTCTTCATTAATCCCAAGGGAAATTATAACTCTCCTATACTAACAAAAGGGATAAATGGAAGGCAACTACCTCAACCGGTAGTGTAGACCAGGGATTTTTAAGGACACTCTTAATACAGTGAGCAAAAGAGCCAAATCTGTCATCTGTACAGAGGAGGGCTGGCAGCCTTAGGCCTGGGGGGCAAGTCCAGTCAAGTGGCCCATTGAACCACTGAATCAACTCACCATCCATGCCTACCTGGTTTTAGAACGGATATTGACGTTATGAAGCAAGACAAATGTGATACAATGTGGTAAAATAATTTAATGTTAATAGCAACAAAGGAGGTTTAACAAAAATAATGCATCAATGCAGCTCATCAGTGCCCGCCAATGCAGCCTCATCAGTGCCCATCAATGCAGCCTCACCAGTGCCTATTAAATGCAACCTGATCAGTACCAATCAATGCAGGCTCACCAGTGCCCATCAGCACAGCCGACCCTGGGTGCCCTCCCCCCCTTTGCCTGCAGTTAGTGGCTGCACCCCTGGCCCCTGCTTCCTTCCTCCACAAGAATAAAAAAGTGTGAGAGGGCAGCGGCCGTCGGCCATTTTGAATGTAATTTAGGGTGGCCTGGGGGGCAATTGCCACCCTGCCCCCTGGCCCAGCCCTCCCCTGCATCTGTAACACGTTAGAACGATTGTACGATGATCTTTATTTGTACTAGAACTTGGAACTACGGGGGGTTACCCCTGAAGAAGCAGCAGCGGACTGCGAAATGTCAGCATATTTCCCGTGTACTTCATGCACTCGTTCTTCTGTATCAGTAGAATGAGTAACGAATTATGTTTTAATATAATATTGTTAATAAACTTTCTACTTTAACATATTTGGCTCTATTGCTCACTGTATTAAGAGTGTCCTTAAAAATCCCTGGTTGTCACAACTGGTTGAGGTTGACCTTCCATTTATCCATTTTGTTTGTCTTCAAATGGGATGCGGACATTACTTTCTACTGGTGAAGAATCTGGTTCAGATCAACTTCATTTCCAGCTCTCCTATACTATCACTGTGAAGGTTATCAGGTGTCTCCAGTGAAGGGTTCTACAATTGTGCTCTTCCAACCATATGGTGATAGTTTGGTGAAGACCCTTTTCTGTCACAGCATAACTGTGTCCTGTATACAGCTCCATAAAGACATTGTTTGACCAGTTAGGTATGGAGGAACGCGAGTGTCCTGCACACAGCCCTGACCTCAACCCTACTGAACACCTTTGGGATGAACTGAAATGCCAATGCATTTCTCACAACATGAAATATTTATGTGTACTTTTCTAATCATTATTATTGTATCTATAAAAATTGTTTTTTTTCATTAGATATGTAACGCTTGGTCTGTTAAAGTACCTGAGGAAGCCTAATACAGGCGAAACATGTTGGAAGTCAATATACGCCCATGATCGTTCCAATCAGTACTATACCCTAACTTAACGTCTACATCTGTAAAATTCTTTTATGTTACTTCTGTAATTTTACATTTCATTGAGTACTTTAGTACTTTTTATCATACAACATGGAGTAAAAGTTATTTTATTTTAATCACCTATGTGTTATCTATCTTTGCTATTGCACCGCTATACAATCATTCCCTATTCCCTCCCTCCCCCATTCCCTTCCCTTTACCCCTTTCCCAGTTCCCTCTCCAAATCCCCTTTTGTTGTATTTAACATTCATTACCAAAGGGATGAGGTGCTAAGTCTAAGTGCCGCCATACTACCTACAAAAAATCAGTACCGGACCTCGCATATGGGGACAAATTTTCAAAGACACACTTCAAAATCTTGTGGAACGTCTTATCAGAAGGGTGGAGGATGTAATGATAAAAAAAAAAAAAGTCAACTGTACTATAATGAGTATATATGAGTGGAGCCAGCTCCATAAAGACATGGTTGACCTATTTTGTGTGGAGGAAATCTGAATATCCTGCACAGAGCCCTGACCTCAACCCTAATGAATGCCTCTGGGATAAATTGGAACACCGATAGTGAGTCAGGTCTACTCCTCCAACATGAGCACCTAACCTCACAAATGAGGACAAATTCCCACAGATTCCCTCAAAGTCTTGTGGAAAGTCTTCTCAGAAGTGCGGAAGCAATTCCATATCGATGCCCATTGTTTTGGAATGGGATGTCTAACAATGTCATAAGAGTGATGGTCAGGTGTTCACATAATCATACTACATTGTCATATGGTCAAAGCATCCAATCAGATCAGCAAGGAGGAACAGTCAGAATGATTATTCATTGGTTATTACAGGTTACTGCTTGTTCTCCACTATTGTATTTACGTAAGAGTTAGATGACTTCCTGGAAGAGTAGAAACCACAGTAATGTAGAGTTGCACACCATCACACCTAAATTATTTTTTCAAACAATGGCCATGTGGAGTTTACGGGCCATGGTTTTGAAAAGCTCATATAGGTGTGATGGGGGACACCTCCACATTACTGCCCATGGTTGTGGAAAGCTCATATAAGCATGATGGGGGACAACTCCACATTGTTGGCCATAGTTGCGGAAAGCTTATATAGGTGTGATAGGGGACAGCTCTACAGGGTGGGCCATTTATATGGATACACCTTAATAAAATGGGAATGGTTGGTGATATTAACTTCCTGTTTGTGGCATATTAGTATATGTGAGGGGGGAAACTTTTCAAGATGGGTGGCGACCATGGCGGCCATTTTGAAGTCGGCCATTTTGAATCCAACTTTTGTTTTTTCAATAGGAAGAGGGTCATGTGACACATCAAACTTATTGGGAATTTCACAAGAAAAACAATGGTGTGCTTGGTTTTAACGTAACTTTATTCTTTCATGAGTTATTTACAAGTTTCTGACCACTTATAAAATGTGTTCAATGTGCTGCCCATTGTGTTGGATTGTCAATGCAACCCTCTTCTCCCACTCTTCACACACTGATAGCAACACCGCAGGAGAAATGCTAGCACAGGCTTCCAGTATCCGTAGTTTCAGGTGCTGCACATCTCGTATCTTCACAGCATATGGTTTTTTAATGGTTTTTATGGTCAGTAAAAACCAATACCGGGTGAGCTGCTCCTTCCAGGAGGTACCGCCATTCCTCCAAAGCCGACTTGATGGGCAGCAATTCCCTATCACCGACATCATAGTTCCAGCAAGATGGTGCACCACCACATTATGGGTGTCAGGTCTGAGCATTCCTAGATGAACAGTTTCCTGGAAAGTGGATTGGTCATCATGGGCCAGTTGAATGTCCCCCAATGTCTCCCGATCTGACCCCCTTAGACTTATCTTTGGGGTCATCTGAAGGCAATTGTCTATGCTGTGAAGATACGAGATTTGCAGCACCTGAAACTACGGATACTGGAAGCCTGTGCTAGCATTTCTCCTGCGGTGTTGCTATCAGTGTGTGAAGAGTGGGAGAAGACGGTTGCATTGACAATCCAACACAATGGGCAGCACATTGAACACATTTTATAAGTGGTCAGAAACTTGTAAATAACTCATGAAAGAATAAAGTTAAGTTAAAACCAAGCACACCGTTGTTTTTCTCGTGAAATTCCTAATAAGTTTGATGTGTCACATGACCCTCTTCCTATTGAAAAAACAAAAGTTGGATTCAAAATGGCCGCCATGGTCACCACCCACCTTGAAAAGTTTCCCCCCTCACATATACTAATGTGCCACGAACAGGAAGTTAATATCACCAACCATTCCCATTTTATTAAGGTGTATCCATATAAATGGCCCACCCTGTACATTACTGGCCATGGTTGTGGATAGCTCAAATAAACATCATGGGGACAACTCCACATTACTGGCTAAGGTTGTGGGAAGCTTATATGGGGCGTGATGGTGAGCAACTGTACATTACCGGCCATCGTTGTGGAAAGCCTATATAGGCGTGATGGGGGATAAACCCACATTACTGGCCATGGTTGTGGAAAGCTCATATACAGTTGTGCTCATAAGTTTTCATACCCTGGCAAAATTTATGATTTATTGGCCATTTTTCAGAGAATATGAATGATAACACAACAACATTTCTTTCACTCATGGTTAGTGTTTGGCTGAAGCCATGCATTATCAATGAACTGTGTTTACTCTTTTTAAATCATAATTACAACAAAACTACCCAAATAAACCTGATCAAAAGTTTACATACCCTGGTGATTTTAGCCTGATAACATGCACACAAGTTGACACAAAGGTTTTTGAATGGCTATTAAAAAGGTAACCATTCTCACCTGTGATCTGGTTGCTTGTAATTAGTGTGCATGTATAAAAGGTCAATGAGTTTCTGGACTCCTGACAGACCCTTGCATCTTTCATCCAGTGCTGCACTGACGTTTCTGGATTCTGAGTAATGGGGAAAGCAAAAAACTGTCAAAGGATCTGCAGTAAAAGTTAATTGAACTGTATAAAACAGGAAAGGGATATAAAAAGATATCCAAGGAATTGAGAATGCCAATCAGCAGTGTTCAAACTCTAATCAAGAAGTGGAAAAGGTGGGGTTTTGTTGAAACCAAACCACTGTCAGGTAGACCACTAAAATTTCAGCCACAACTGCCAGGAAAATTGTTCGGGATGCAAAGAAAAGCCCACAAATAACTTCAGGTGAAATACAGGATTCTCTGAAAACATGTGGTGTGGCTGTTTCAAGATGCACAATAAGGAGGCACTTGAAGAAAGATGGGCTGCATGGTCGAGTCGCCAGAAGAAAGCCATTACTATGCAAATGCCACAAAGTATCCCACTTACAATACACCAAACAGCACAGAGACAAGCCTCAAACCTTCTGCCACAAAGTCATTTGGAGTGATGAGACCAAAATTGAGCTTTTTGACCACAACCATCTATATTTGGAGAGGAGTCAACAAGGCCTATGATGAAAGGTACACCATTCCTACTGTGAAACACGGAGGTGGGTCGCTGATGTTTTGGGGATGTGTGAGCTACAAAGGCACAGGAAATTTGGTCAAAATTGATGGCAAGATGAATGCAGTGTTATCAAAGAATACCGGAGGAACATTTGCATTCATCAGCCAAGAAGGAAGCTGCGCATGGGACGTACTTGGACATTCCAACATGACAATGTTCCAAAACACAAGGTCACATTGACCTGTGATTGGCTACAGCAGAATAAAGTGAAGGTTCTGGAGTGGCCATCTCAGTCTCCTGACCTCAATATCATTGAGCCACTCTGGGGAGATCTCAAACATGCAGTTCATGCAAGACAGCCCAAGAATTTCCAGGAACTGGAGGCTTTTTGCCAAGAGGAATGGGCAGCTTTACCATCTGAGAAGATAAAGAGCCTCATCCACAAATACCACAAAAGACTTCAAGCTGTCATTGATGTTAAAGGGGGCAATACACAGTATTAAGAACTGGGGTATGTAAACTTTTGATCAGGGTCATTTGGGTAGTTTCTGTTGTCATTATGATGTAAAAAGAGTAAACACAGCTGATTGATAATAAATGGCTTCAGACAAACACCAACCATGAGTGAAAGAAACGTTTTTGTGTTATCATTCATATTCTCTGAAAAATGGCCAAGAAATCATAAATTCTGCCAGGGTATGTAAACTTATGAGCACAACTGTAGCTGTGATGGTCAGGATTCCACAAATTATGGACCATATAGTGAATCAAAACCTAAATGATAAAGACTTGACTAGAACTAAGTTTGCAGAGATGATTTGTTTCCTTTTGATTACTCCTGATTTACTACACCTTCCACGTTACGGGCGCTCTTTGTGCGGCTTACTGAAAAAAAATGTGTTATTGCCCAGCCTTATTCCACAAATAAATCAAATTCACCACTGATTCCATCTCTGTGTTGCTTTGCATCATCCAGGAGCTGAATAAAATTATTTCATGTGAGACGGAAATGGGAATCAGGTGCCAGTCTCGTCCTTTGTCATGTTCCTCTTTCTTCGGTGGTATTAATACCGTCCTCGGTGCCGGCCCCACACTGAACACTGGATATTTGCCACCGCAAAAATGCAATTTTCTCCATCACATTATCTGTAATGGTCGACTGAATGGACAGCTGGGGAGAGTTTGCCAACTGCTCTTTCACAAACAGAGCTAAACAAACTAAATGACAGTATATTAACCCCCGGAAATCACACCGACGCCAATATATGCAATCTTTAAACGGGAGTTATTCGAGCAAATAAAATATTATTGATTCGTGATGGCTGGAGAAACAGGCCTCGTTCTGCACTTATCCGTCTGGTCTTAATTTAAACAATTTCTCCATAATGTGGCATTGCAGTCGTATTTTCTGCAGCACGAACTGCATATGAAGTAGTGACGGTTAATCTACTGAACTCCAGAAAGAACATAAAAATGTGTAAATTTAATAAATATTCTCTGATATTTAGAGGCCTTCCAGACAAGGATAGCGGTGGGGGTACAGACTCAAGTCTTTAATTCACAGTATGGTCCAATTCGTTTTAGCACCATTTACATAAATTATATAGAGTGTAACAGAATTGTATTATGATGGTGTCTAGTGGTTGGTCATGTTGGGGGGTGTAGTGTTCTATGTATAAAGTGTAATAGAATTGTATTATGGTCATGTCCAGTGGTGGGTCATGTTGGGGGGTGTAGTGTTCTATGTGTAGAGTGTAATAGAATTGTATTAGGATAGTGTCCAGTGGTCGGTCATGTTCGGGGGTTTAGTGTTCTATGTATAGAGTGTAATAGAATTGTATTATCATCATGTCCAGTGGTGGGCCATGTTGGGGGGTGTAGTCCTCTGTATAGAGTGTAATAGAATTGTATTATGATCATGTCCAGTGGTGAGTCATATTGGGGGTGTAGTGTTCTATGTATAGAGTGTAATAGAATTGTATTATGGTCATGTCCAGTGGTCGGTCATGTTGGGGGTGTTGTGTTCCATGTATTGGGTGTATTGGAGGTCTAGTGTTCTATGTATACACTGTTCAGCAATAACTTTATGACCAGTGACAGGTAAAGTGAATAACATTGATTATCTCATCATAGCGGCATCCAAAAGTGAGTGGGATATATTAGGCAGCAAGTGGACATTTTGTACCTGAAGTTGATGTGTTAAAAGCAGAAAAGATGGGCATCGCAGTGTGTTGTGTATTATGATGGTGTCTAGTGGTTGGTCATATTGAGGGGTGTAGTGCTCTATGTATAGAGTGTAATAGAATTGTATTAGGATGGTGTCCGGTGGTGGGTCATGTTGGGGGTGTAGTGTTCTATGTATAGAGTGTAATAGTGTGTTGTGTATGGGGCTGCGTAGCCGCAGACCGGTCAGGGTGACCATGCTGACCTGTGTCCACAGCCAAAAGGGCCTCCAATGGGAATGTGAGCATTAGAACTGGAGCACAGAGCAATGGAAGAAGGTGGCCTGGTGTGATGAATCACATTTTCTTTGACATCGTGTGGACGGCCCAGTGCGTGTTTGCCGCTTACCTGGGAAAGAGATGATGCCAGGATGCAGTATGGGAAGGAGGCAAGCCGTAGGCAGTGTGATGCTCTGGGCAAAGTTCTGCTGTGAAGCCTTGGCTCCTGTCATTCATGCGGATGTTACCTGACATGTACCACCTACCTAAACATTGTTGGTGACCAAGCACACCCCTTAAGGGAAACTGTATTCCTTGATGGCAGTGGCCTTTTTAAGCAAGATAATGCACCCTATCACACTGCAAAAAAGGTTCAAGAATGGTGTGAGGAACACAAGTTTAAGGTGTTGGATTTGGCCTCCAAATTCTCAAGATCTCAATGAAATTGAGCATCTGTGGGATGTGCTGAAAAAACAAGTCCGATCCATGGAGGCCCCACCTTACCACTTACAGGACTTAAAGGATCTGCTACTGAGGGCTTGGTGTCAGATACACAGCATACCTTCAGAGGTCTACTGGAGTCCATGCCTCGACAGGTCAGGGCTGTGTTGGCGGCAAAAGGGGGACCTACTCAATATTAGGTGGGTTGTCAAAGTTATGGCTGACTGAGTTTGATAGAATAATATTATGATTATGTCCAGTGGTCAGTCATGTTGAGGGAGCAGGGTTCTATAATTATATAGTGTAACAGAATTATGATTGTATAAAAAATTAAGTTAACGTAAAATACTACAATGTTGACTCAAAATATGTGCCCCCACACATGATATCCTACTAATGGGAAAACCAATGGGCCAGTAGGGTGTACCTCAGCAGTGGTAGTAAACTAGTAAAATGTCATCCAAAGGACCACTGACCAGTCCCCTACTATATTGTTGGTCTATATGCAGAGTGCACCAGTGAGGTACCAATGGGGAAACGTGAGCACAAGGCAAGGTAGCCATCAAGTAGAATCCATTAAATCCCTCATTTTTTTAGGGCTGCGGTGAAGTATAGAGAAAGAATTTTAACTATCTGAGACATCATTGGCATCATTTACAAAAATATGTTCTAGGTATGACCAAAAGTGTTCCCCAAGTCTCCTGCTCCTCCTGAGCATGTATAAGCATTATTTACTTTTCTTTTACCCTGTTTATGTAATAGCAGCTTTTATTACTGCCAGTGATGTCCTCATAAGGCTTGCAAAATGTTTGCAGGGGCAGCTCTCTTCATGTAGGCACACACCCAGAACTACATCTCCAAAGAGTCCTTTCTCTACACACAGTGTGCAAGCAGGGTTCTTGGTAGTCAAGGGAGCAGAATTGTTTTGCTGGTGTAGTGCTTACCCCCGGTGGGGATGCCCCGATCTCCCTTGCTAGTATAGAGGCTGTATTCACAAGCACAGCTCCATGCACACAGGCAAGAATTGCTCCTTCTAGGGTATTTCTTTTTATACTATTTAATGCTTGACCAGGAGAGGGGTCTAGATTCACAGGGAAATAATAACAACAATTGATGGGAAGACAATCTTCACACTAAATCCTTATCACTGCAGTCACACATGAAAGTCCAATATCAGGTCTTACTCTCAGTGTCCCAGGAGCTGACCACCGCCCAGTTTCCACCAGGAGATCATCAGTAAAAGAGATACAAGTAACTTCTCCAGATCTGGATTTTAAACATTGCCTTCTCGCACAAATCCTTTTGTCAGGATCTGGATCACCTGCTGGTGGCACTGCGCTTCCCAGAGTGGAAGGTTGTAGTTCCGGTGTCCACCAGCGGGTGTCTCGGTAATCAGTTTCCAACTGATGCTGGCTGCTGGGAGGGTATTTAGGTTCTCCTTTACTAGTGCTTCTCACTCCAGTGTTTTGCTGCTGCCAATGTCTGCCACTGATCCTGATCTTGCTCCTGCCCTGTACCCTACTGCCTTGCACCTGCTCTCCCTTGTTCCTGATCCCAGTTTCGGTCCCCCTTTCCCTTCTGCACCTCCAGGTTTCCCTCTTCTTTTCTGTGTTCCCCATTGTGTATACATTGTATATAGTTAGTTGTTAGGCTGTTTGTTAGGCAGTTTAGTTAGGTAGTTTAGTTAGGCAGTTTACTTAGGCAGTTTACTTAGGCAGTTTACTTAGGCAGTTTACTTAGGCAGTTTACTTAGGCAGTTTACTTAGGCAGTTTACTTAGGCAGTTTACTTAGGCAGTCTGTCACTGGACATTTGGTTCACTTATATTATACTGTTTGCTGTGTGCTGGTGTTTGGATTTTGGTGCACTGTAAATAAATCTTATTTTAAATATATATGATTTGGTCCCAGTTTCCTGAGTGTAGCTATGCAGATTTGGCCATCCTAATGCTGATTCCTAACACCTTTAACAGTCTTCCGCAAGCCCTCAGCCCATCCACTGCTGAGGCCCATACTGCAATCCTTGACTAAGTAAAGCTGCCTCCAGGGGCAGTAGCCCCAAGAGAACCCTTGCTGGAGAGGAAAAAACACTTTTCTCAGGCCCTCCAAACTATTATCACCTCCACAGCCCCCTTCTGGACACCTTCTTCCACGGGATTGGCTGGGGCATGATAAATATTCACACTGGTCAATTGAAACTCCCTGCCCTATATTCCGGAAACTTCTTCCAGAGGCAGGTGGGAGGAATCACATTGGATGACTGACAATCAATAGATATTTTTCTGTACCTGTAGCATTTTAAAGAAGATAAAATTAGAGGAAACATGAAGAGATGTATTTAATACTTTTGTTTTTCTACTTTTATTACCCCAGACATACACTTTAGTATTCAGCTTCCTGATTGGGTGCCGGTATCAGCATGTTTTTCCTTATCACAAAGCAATCGAATTCTGGAAATCAGTATTACAGGTCGAGGGGACGCCTCGTGAGCTCCTTGACAAAAAAACAAAGTCAGCTGACAAATCATTTTCCTCTTTGTAAGTAAACAGGACAATATTTCAGCAGCATAATTGTCGAGCATTTCCTCAGCTCCTTAACAGCAATCCGCTTCATTAGGTAGCTACTGTTGTGTCTCAGCCTAGTTAAAATTTCACTCCGAGTTAATCTGTTTTCATCCCAAATGAGAGCGGCGGCGATAATGTCCTCCCTTCGCTCGCCCCGGACAGGGTTAACGGCGTTCGCAGCCGATTCCGGGAGGGCATATATATTTAGGAAAATGAGAAAAACTAAAAAGATCCAAACGTTTTCGTTACGCCGGCGCCCTGGTTTTATCTGCCATTTCTGGATTTTTACTGTCCGGTCGCACTCCATATATTTTATACATTTTGCTATTGCGGCGTCTCCCCAGGAGCCGCCGTAGCCAATGGGATTTTTAGGGCCGGCGGTGGAGCGATGTAACCGTGTTATGATTTCATAAGAAAATATTTTCTCTGGGAATTACGGCAGATAGCGGACGTTTTGTACGCGAAGCGCCCCAGATGATGGGTCGCCTTAAAGGGCTACTACCAAAGAGTTGTGTGTGGTCATACTTTCCATTATTAGAAGTGGAAAGAAGTATGGTAGGGAGGATATTTACTGCAAACTGACTTCCCATTCAGAAAAACAAAATACATTATATATAGATATATATATACACACATACACACACACACAGTTGTGCTCATAAGTTTACATACCCTAGCAGAATTTATGATTTCTTGGCCATTTTTCAGAGAATATGAATGAGAACACAAAAACGTTTCTTTCACTCATGGTTAGTGTTTGGCTGAAGCCATTTATTATCAATCAACTGTGTTTACTCTTTTTATATCATAATGACAACAGAAACTACCCAAATGACCCTGATCAAAAGTTTACATACCCCAGTTCTTAATACCGTGTATTGCCCCCTTTAACATCAATGACAGCTTGAAGTCTTTTGTGGTATTTGTGGATGAGGCTCTTTATCTTCTCAGATGGTAAAGCTGCCCATTCCTCTTGGCAAAAAGCCTCCAGTTCCTGGAAATTCTTGGGCTGTCTTGCATGAACTGCATGTTTGAGATCTCCCCAGAGTGGCTCAATGATATTGAGGTCAGGAGACTGAGATGGCCACTCCAGAACCTTCACTTTATTCTGCTGTAGCCAATGACAGGTCGACTTGGCCTTGTGTTTTGGATCATTGTCATGTTGGAATGTCCAAGGACGTCCCATGCGCAGCTTCCTGGCTGATGAATGCAAATGTTCCTCCAATATATTTTGATAACTGCATTCATCTTGTCATCAATTTTGACCAAATTTTGCCTTTGTAGCTCACACATCCCCAAAACATCAGCGATCCACCTCCGTGTTTCACAGTAGGAATGGTGAACCTTTCATCATAGGCCTTGTTGTTTCCTCTCCAAATGTAGCGTTTAATGTTTGTGGCCAGAAAACTCAATTTTGGTCTCATCACTCCAAATGACTTTGTGGCAGAAGGTTTGAGGCTTGTCTCTGTGCTGTTTGGTGTATTGTAAGCGGGATACTTTTTGGCATTTGCATGGTAATGGCTTTCTTCTGGTGACTCGACCATGCAGCCTATCTTTCTTATTGTTCATCTTGAAGCAGCCACACCACATGTTTTCAATGAATCCTGAAGTTAATTGTGGGTTTTTCTTTGCATCCCAAACAATTTTCCTGGCAGTTGTGGCTGAATTTTTAGTTGGTCTACCTGACCGTGGTTTGGTTTCAGCAGAACTCCTCCTTTTCCACTTCTTGATTAGAGTTTGAACACTGCTGATTGGCATTCTCAATACCTTGGATATCTTTTTATATCTCTTTCCTGTTTTATACAGTTCAACTACCTTTTCCCATAGATCCTTTGACAATTCTTTTGCTTTCCCCATGACTCAGAATCCAGAAACGTCGGTATAGCACTGGATGAAAGATGCAAGGGTCTGTCAGGAGTCCAGAAACTCATTGACCTTTTATACACACACACTAATTACAAGCAAACAGATTACAGGTGAGGATGGTTACCTTTAATAGCCATTCAAACCCCTTTGTGTCAACTTGTGTGCATGTTTTCAGGCCAAAATAACCAGGGTATGTAAACTTGTGATGAGGGTCATTTGGGTAGTTTCTGTTGCCATTATGAAACAGTTGATTGACAATATATGCCTGCAGCCAAGCACTAACCATGAGTGAAAGAAATGTTTTTGTGTTATCATTCATATTCTCTGAAAAATGGCCAAGAAATCATAAATTCTGCCAGGGTATGTAAACTCATGAGCACAACTGTACACATACACACACACACTATATTACCAAAAGTATTGGTACACCTGCCTTTACACGCACATGAACTTTAATGGCATCCCAGTCTTAGTCCATAGAGTTCAATATTGAGTTGGCCCACCCTTTGCAGCTATAACAGCTTCACCTCTACTAGGAAGCATGAAATTGTCCAAAATGTCTTGGTATGCTGATGCCTTAAGAGTTCCCTTCACTGGAACCAAGCCCAACCTCTAAAAAACAACCCCACATCATAATCCCCCCCCCCCCCCATCAAATGATTTGGACCAGTGCACAAAGTAAGGTCCATAAAGGCATGAATGAGCGAGCTTGGGGTGGAGGAACTTGACTGGCCTCAACTCTATAGAACACCTTTGGGATGAATTAGAGCGGAGACTGCGAGTCAGGCCTTCTCGTCCAACATCAGTGCCTGACATAATAAATGCTCTTCTGGAAGAATGGTCAAACATTCCCATAGACACTCCTAAACTTTATGGACAGCATTGCCAGAAGAGGTGAAGCTGTTATAGCTGCAAATGGTGGGCCAACTCAATATTGAACCCTACAGACTAATGCCTCGTACACACGGGACGACGATCGTGTTCAACACGTCGTACTCACGACCGTTGCATGCAGAATTGACCGTCTGTGGCGGTGCTTTCAACAGTTGAACGTACGACGGTCGTTCGTGGGAGTTGTATGTGCAGACTAGAAAACTTGGTCGTGTCAACAAGCTCGCATACGACCGTTGAGTCGTGTGTAGAGCAGCTGTGTTCAACAAAGTTGTATTGTGCTAAACACGCATGCGCCAAGTCCACTTTCAACTAACATGAAATTAGAAAGGAGCCCAAAAGGTTACGCTACTTCCTCATTATACGCTCGTTCGCGTCATCACGTTCGGCCGGCCGCAAGTTGTAGGTACGACCGTCGTGTGCATGTCAGTAGGCTACATACGACCGTCAACGTACGATTCAACACGGTCGTAAGCACGATCGTCGTCCCGTGTGTACGAGGCTTAAGACTGGGAGGCCATTAAAGTTCATGTGCGTCTAAAGGCAGGTGTCCCAATACTTTTGACAAAATTTTGTGTGTGTGTGTGTGTATGTGTATGTGTATATGTATATATATATATATATATATATATATATACACATATATACACACACACACTATGTGCATACATACTGCCACCTATAAGAACTCACCTAACACGTTACAATATGATTGTACAATCTCCTTTAGATCTTCCAACAAGTATGTAGTGGAAGAACCTACTTGATTGGCTACAAATTAATTGGATAGTTTAGGTAGGTTCTTGCGTAGATTGTACAGAGATTGTATGATCAGATTGGAACATGTACAGCGAGCCCAACACGACTTCACAAAAGAAAAACTACCTGTGTGAAAAGGCTGAGATAGAAGCTGCCAAGCCCCAACAGACTGCATATTACTTCAAAGGCAATAATCCGATAAGCAGGCTCAGCTCTGCTGCCCTAGGACTAGAACATGAATTCGGAAGTAACTGCCTCCATCACACTGGTGACTTGGCTTTAGCTTTTCCTTTGATCCTCCCATAGCCCGGCATGGAGTTACTAGCGATGGGACAGGTACATATCACTGCGCTTCTTTCCCCAGCTGACCATTTTTATTTATTAAATATTAAAAGAATACAAATAATATATTAGTTTTCTAAGAATTACAGTATACACGATGTACATTAACCCCCCCCCCCAAAAAAAAAAGTTTTGCTTGTGATGTACATTACAAGTCTG
>BLSH010102371.1:418032-429992 GCA_018402905.1 Glandirana rugosa
TGGAAACAAACAGACGAAAAAAATTATCATTTCATCGATAGTAAATGTCCCAAGTCATCGAGTTCGAGTTTAATGTGTGGGATTACTTAAACTCCTAACCGAGGAGTGTTAGAAGAGAAGGTACGGACGAGACAAGTATCCCTCTGGTAAATCTTTAAGTCAATCCCCCTCTATCAGACTTTCGTTTGGTGAAGAAGAGACAAGAGAATATTAGAACCGCTAATACCACAGTACCCCGTATGATGTAATTTACCAATAAACATTTTATTTCTATTTTTTTTACTTTTGATATAGTTTATATTTAATTTTTTTATATTGGTGTATTTTGACTACGATTTGGTAAACAAAAGAAAAGCATCAGTTTTATGTGGTTATATTTTTTTAATTTATATTTGATATAGTTTTCATTTTTTTTATCTTTATTTTACAAATAACCATTTAATGTAGTATGCCCCATGACACCATAATCGCCAAGATTATAAGAGAACAGAGAAGAAGTGGTTTGCTTTCAGACTATCTCCCCCTAACTGAATTTCTAAATGGTCTCCCTATGAACAGAGCAGGCATGGAAGAGAAGATTGTGAGGAGCCAATCCTCAAATTCATTAGGGTGTGTAATTTGAGCTTGAGCTACTGAACCCTGTAAATGATAGCTACTTTACTATTAAAAAAAGCAGACAAACAAAGGTTTATTAAAACTGCAAACTCGAAAAATACAGAAGTGAAAGTCGTCTTTTAAATAATTTCCAAATTAATATTAAATGTCAAATCTATGCTGTTATATCACTTGGGGACCAGACTAGACCTTGAGCTACTGAGGCCTGTAAATAATAGTTTTTTTCAAACTAGCAGACTAGAAATATTCATAATTGATTTTATATACATACAGTATATATAGGGTTAGGGATAATATACATATTCTTAAAAATAAATCATATCTTTTAAAAATGTTAAATTTGACGCCTGATTACTTGTAAGTAGGAAGAACTCAAATTGTAGAGTCCCCGTGGACCATTGGGTTTAGGTAGAGGAGGACTTCGGAGCTCCACCAGTAAAGTAATCAAATCCATGCTTTCCTATTGTACATATAAGAAGCTCGGGCCCCAAAAAGTCAATGAGCACTCAATATGCGGGGAGGTAAAGTATAGTATCTCACAAAAGTAAGTACACCCCTCACATTTGTGTAAATATTTTATTTTAACTTTTCATGTGACAACGCTGAAGAAATGACACTTTGCTACAATGTAAAGTAGTGAGTGTACAGCTTGTATAACAGTGTAAATTTGCTGTCCCCTCAAAATAAATCAACACACAGCCATTAATGTCTAAATCACTGACAACAAAAGTGAGTACACCCCTAAGTGAAAATATCTAAATTGGGACCAATTAGCCATTTTCCTTCCCTCCTGACTCGTTAGTGTTACAAGGTCTCAGGTGTGAATGGGGAGCATGTGTGTTAAATTTGGTGGTATCGCTCTCACTCTCTCATACTGGTCACTGGGAGTTTAGCAGGGCACCTCATGGCAAAGAACTCTCTGCATCAAATTGGTCTGCATGGCTGTCATCCCAGAAGGAAACCTCTACTAAAGATGATGCACAAGAAAGCCTGCAAACAGTTTGCTGAAGACAAGCAGACTAAGGACATGGATTACTGGAACCATGCCCTGTGGTCTGATGAGACCAAGATAAACTTATTTGGTTCAGATGGTGTCAAGCGTGTGTGGAGGCAACCAGGTGAGGAGTACAAAGACAAGTGTGTCTTGTCTACAGTCAAGCATGGTGGTGGGAGTGTCATGGACTGGGACTGCATGAGTGCTGCCGACACTGGGGAGCTACAGTTCATTGAGGGAACCATGAATGCCAACATGTACTGTGACATACTGAAGCAGAGCATGATACCCTCCCTTCAGAGACTGGGCCCCAGGGCAGTATTCCAACATGATAATGACCCCAAACATACCTTCAAGACGGCTACTGCCTTGCTAAAGAAGCTGAGGGTAAAGGTGATGGATAGGCCAAGCATCTCCAGACCCAAACCCTATTAAGCATCTGTGGGGCATCCTCAAATGGAAGGTGGAGGAGCTCAAGGGTCCCTAACATCCACCAGCTCTGTGATGTCATCATGGAGGAGGGGAAGAGGACTCCAGTGGCAACCTGTGAATGCCCAGGAGGGTTAAGGCAGTGCTGAAAAATAATTGTGCCCACACGAAATATTAACACTTTGGGCCCAATTTGGACATTTTCACTTAGGGGTGTACTCACTTTTGTTGCCAGCGGTTTAGACATTAATGGCTGTGTGTTGAGTTATTTTGAGGGGACAGCAAATTTACACTGTTATACAAGCTGTACACTCAATACTTTACATTGTAGCAAAGTGTCATTTCTTCAGTGTTGTCACATGAAAAGATAGAATAAAATATTTACAAAGATGTGAGGGGTGTACTTACTTTTGTGAGATACTGTTTATATATATATATATATATATATATATATTTGTGCTCATAAGTTTACATACCCTAGCAAAATGTATGATTTCTTGGCCATTTTTCAGAGAATATGAATGATAACACAAAAACTTTTCTTTCACTCATGGTTAGAGTTTGGTTGAAGCCATTTATTATCAATCAGCTGTGTTTACTTTTTTTAAATCATAAAGACAACAGAAACTACCCAAATGACCCTGATCAAAAGTTTACATTACCATGTATTGCCCCCTCTAACATCAATGACAGCTTGAAGTGTTTTGTGGTATTTGTGGATGAGGCTCTTTATCTTCTCAGATGGTAAAGCTGCCCATTCCTCTTGGCAAAAAGCCTCCAGTTCCTAGAAATTCTTAGGCTGTCTTGCATGAACTGCATGTTTGAGATCTCCCCAGAGTGGCTCAATGATATTGAGGTCAGGAGACTGAGATGGCCACTCCAGAACCTTCACTTTATTCTGCTGTAGCCAATGACAGGTTAGTGTGCCTTGTGTTTTGGATCATTGTCATGTTGGAAGGTCAAAGTAAGTCCCATGTGCAGCTTCCTGGCTGATGAATGCAAATGTTCCTCCAGTATTTTTTTTATAACATACTGCATTCATCTTGCCATCAATTTTGACCAAATTTTCTGTGCCTTTGTAGCTCACACATCCCCAAAACATCAGCGATCCACCTCCGTATTTCACAGTAGGAATGGTGAACCTTTCATCACAGGCCTTGTTGTCTCCTCTCCAAATGTAGCGTTTATGGTTGTGCCCAAAAAGCTCAATTTTGGTCTCATCACTCCAAATGACTTTGTGCCAGAAGGTTTGAGGCTTGTCTGTGCTGTTTGGCGTATTGTAAGTGGGCTACTTTGTGGCATTTGCATAGTAATGGCTTTCTTCTGGCGACTCAACCATGCAGCCCATCTTTCTTCAAGTGTCTCCTTATTGTGCATCTTGAAACAGCCACACCACATGTTTTCAGAGATTCCTGTATTTCACCTGAAGTTATTTGTGTTTTTCTTTGCATCCCAAACAATTTTCCTGGTGGTTGTGGCTGAAATTTTAGTTGGTCTATCTGACCGTGGTTTGGTTTCAACGGAACCCCTCATTCTACACTTTTTGATTAGAGTTTGAATGCTCCTGATTGGCATTCTCAATTCCTTGGATATCTTTTTATATCCCTTTCCTGTTTTATACAGTTCAACTACCCTTTCCCGCAGATCCTTTGACAATTCTTTTGCTTTCCCCATGACTCAGAATCCAGAAACGTCAGTGCAGCACTGGATGAAAGATGTAAGAGTCTGTCAGGAGTCCAGAAACTCATTGACCTTTTATACACACACACTAATTACAAGCAAACAGATCACGGGTGAGGATGGATACCTTTAATAGCCATTCAAACCCCTTTGTGTCAACTTGTGTGCATGTTATCAGGCCAAAATCACCAGGGTATGTAAACTTTTGATCAGGGCCATTTGGGTAGTTTCTGTTGTCATTATGATTTAAAAAGAGTAAACACCGTTGATTGATAATAAATGGCTTCAGCCAAAAACTAACCATGAGCGAAAGAAATGTTTTTGTGTTATCATTCATATTCTCTGAAAAATGGCCAAGAAACCATAAATTCTGCTAGGGTGTGTGAATTTATGAGCACACCTGTATAAATGAGAGATCTATGCAGTTACATCACTGGGAGACTGGGCTGGAAACGCGGGCCCATTGTATTTTTTTCTTCCAACCTCTTCTTAATCTAAAATATGCTATTTTTTTAACCCACAAACTTAAAAAAATAATAATTTTACTTCTTTCTCCTATATGTACATCAGAAAATTGTAGACGCTGAATCAGAGACTTAAAGGACTGGGCCTAAGACCAAATCTGAGAAGGCAGCTACCTATACAATGGGGTATCCTTAAGGGACCCCCCAGCAGAGTCTGAAAAATGTAGAAATAAGGAAAGCACACTGAAACTAGTAGGAGTGCAGTAGTTTTTTTTTTTTGTTACACATAACAGAATAAATCCAACATGTTTCAGGGGCTCAGTATTATAACTTTCTCAGGGCTGGGGGAAAAAAAGTGTTGTAATACTGAATATCGAATGAACAGGATACATTATAATATACTATAAATAACCTACAAATATACAGTTAATCTTTGAACATTTTTATCATAATTAGGAAGTTAGCCAGAATTATTTTATGGCTTATTTACTTTAGGAAACTCACATTTTGTCAGTCACTTAATTAGTCCATTATTTTTTTCACTGAGCCTTCAAAGAGGGAAGGATATATTATACTTAGGTTAACAATATAAGCATGTGGCTTTAAATGTTTTCCTACTGGGGATCTGCTTATCCCCAAGTTGTGATCCATATCCTTTGGTCAGTTATCTTCTGGGCTGCCTTTGTTTTCATTTTTTATATAGGAGGGGGGAATTTTTGGCTTTCTTATGCAAGGCAGTGGCGGTCCGTCCATAAGGGGTGCAGGGGCGCCACCCACTTAATCCATGCGCCCGGCCCCTAATCTACACGCAGGGTGGATTTCAATGGGTTTTTGTTTTTAAGCACATGATTAGAGGCGGAGGCTCCAATTGGTTTAAAAAAAGGGTGGGCTAGGGGCGCAGAGCACTGCGCCATGAGCCCACCCAATTGTGTGACAATAGCGAATTAAGTCTTCCTGATTGGCCGGGAGGAGTCTTAAGACTCAATCAGGTCTCAGGATTTACTTTCTGTTCAGCCAGGAGGAGAAGCCCCGGCTCTTCCCTCAGCAAGCTCATCTCTTCATCTCACCCGGATCCCCCCGAAAGCGAGTGAGGGGGGAAGGTTTGTCTGCCACCCCGCCAAAATACTGAGCACCAGCTGATGTAAGGCAAAGTGATTGAGGGGTCTTTTGGACTCTTCAAATCCTTGTCTCTTGGATAGCTAACTTCTAGCTAATAAGTTTGGCACACTGGTGGTCAAATACAATGACCCCTTTGTGGGCTTGACTGTGGGGAATACTTAAACCGGTAGACACCCTTAGGAGAACATTACTTCCTAAATACAATTTAGATGATTCTGTAAGTGTGGTGAGATTATGTATTATAAACAACACTGCATTATTGTCTTGATATATATATTTGTATAGGTTTTATATTGCTTTGTAGAACTATTACCCTTGGTAGCCCCAATGAAGATTGGAAAGTTCAAAAACGTGTTGGGGGACCATTGGTAGAACAACATTTACAGTACTGTTCTGCCTTAGTTTTCAAGGGGGTTTTTAGAGGTCATGTAATGTTTTTAATAGTTAAACTAGAGATAAATGTACATGCAAATGTTTTTGTGTTTTGTACAATAAACATTTTATTTTATAATAGCTACCGTGTTGCTGCATCAAAGCCCTATGGGAGAAAATTCTTGTACAGCTAACGTCTAGACTTTCATCTCTGACCACCAGTTAAGAGAGAGACCCCATCAACAGGAAATTCCTATATTCATGAATGACAAATTAGAAATACAGGCGGTCCCCGGGTTACAAACAAGATAGGGACTGTAGGTTTGTTCTTAAGTTGAATTTGTTTGTAAGTCGGAACAGGTAAATGTTTTAAGTGTAGCTTCCGCCAAAAAAAATATTTTTAAGCTTTTTGGATAACATAGGGAAGGGGTAACACCCCTGTAATGTTTGTTTTGCTGTCTATGTTTCTGTTCAGAAGATTTCACCTCACTTCCAGTCCCAATGATAATTGGATTTTGGAAATTTTGGGTTGTTGTGGAAACAAGGATTGGTGATAAAGCATCAGTGGAGACACCTTTTTCCGATAATAACTCTTACAGGAGTGAATTTCCCTTCCTAGGGGGAGATTTTCTCTCACTTCCTTTTGTCTCCCTCCGTTTGTAAGTAGGAGTCGTTTGTAAGTCGGATGTTTGTAACTAGGGGACTGCCTGTATAAGGTATGATTTCCAATCTCTACTGGCAGGAGTTCTATGTTTAAATTGTCATAACAGAAATATGGGACAAGTCTATAGTATGGCCAATTATAACAGTATGATATGGAGGAAAATAAATACTGGGTGGGATAACTTGTTATAAATTCTGCAGTTCCTACAAATCCTACAGTACTGACCCATTGGGATCCCCTAAATGGCATGTTTTGGGTGACTACTTTGTGCATGTAGGATAGCATGAGTAGCTGCGGGTTTGCGTTATAATGTAGCATAGGTAATTATTAGGTGCTTTATAAATTGTTAAATCCAAAAAGAGATTTGTTGAGTATTAAAAGAGAAGGTGAACTGCAGGTTGAAAGTGTTCACATTCAACATATCAATAAATTAAAGCTCTACAGGGCCAGACCACAAAATAAATATGTCATCAATGTACCTCAGTCACATTTCACTGTGGCGGAGGTATCGTGATAAAGCATCAGAAGAAAAAAGCCAGTGATATTTATGATATTATTTTAATCTGTAAAATAAAGATAAACCTTTTATCTATATTATTTACCTATTTATTATGTCATTTGGTCTATTTTGAGCACTTAAAAATCCCAATTCCCATAGTCTCCCTGTTAGGGAGACATGGAGAATTTTTCTCAAAAATACTACAGGGGTAGAAGTAAATTGGGACAGGGTCCAATGAACATACGTGCAAGCTTACAGAATGGGTAAATAAACTGGACTACCCATCGTATTGGAAGAAGTTGAGATTATCCAGGCACACACACATTTTCCTGATCTAAGTTAAACTTTTTGGGTAAACCAATTCACTTGTCCCTACTTATCAGCCTGAATTTACTACATAATGTGACCCTATAAAATTCAATAGGGCTAAGCTCCTTAACTTGCCTCTTCCATCATTGACCAATGACCAAACTCCCAATCCAATCCCCAGATTTCACCTTAATACATACTGTTAGCTAGCAGGTGATTTTGTTGGAGAGGACTCAACGGATGGGCTCCTCCAATGCTGGACTGTCCGGATAGTGTGACGTGTCCCAGTCCGTGTTGCGTGCCACTGCTGGCAATCGGAGATTGCAGCTTCTCCTTATCCCACGAGGACTCACTGCCACCTGATAAAAAGAAATGGCAATGTTTACCAAACAATTGACAGTCTACTGAACCAGCATTTTTTATTCTGTGGGCCACTTAAAGAGACAAATAGCTGTGTATAGCATGTTTTGGCAAATGTTTGTCCATTTACAGCCGTTTGTCCTGTATAAATAAAATGTTCATTGGTTTTGTTCATCAAGCAAACCTGTTGGTTCATCAGCCAATGTATGTAAGAATGTTTACAGGTTTCTAAAAGAGTTGGACTAAGACATGGTGCTTTGTTCTTTAGCACTTTATAAAAAGTCCCTTCGGGACAAAGCAGCACACTATCTCCCTATGCCATTCCCCTTCCACCCCTCTTCTTTTTTATTTGGTTATACATGGTGGGCACAATTATTAGGCAAGTGAGTATTTTGACCAAATCTTAATTTTTATGCATACTGTCCAACTGCAAGCTGTATAAAATTGAATGCTTATTGGATTTAAGCATATCAGGAGAAATGCATTGGTGTAATGAAGGAGGTAGTGGCCTAAAGAGATCAATGCCCTATATCAAGGTGTGCATAATTATTGGCCAGCTTTTCCTCAGGTAAAATGGGCCAAAAAAAAAGAGATTTAACTGACTCTGAAAATTGTAAAAAGTCTTTCAGAGGGATACCGCACTCTTGAAATTGCTAAGATATTGGGGTGTGATCACAGAACCAAACTTTTTTTGCAAACAGTCAACAGAGTCGCAAGAAACAGGTTGAGAAAAAAAAGACACAAATTAACTGCCAAAGATTTGAGAAGAATCAAGTGTAAAGCAAACAGGAACCAATTGTCCTCCAGTACTGTCATATTTCAGAACTGCAACCTACCTGGAATGCTCAGAAGTACAAGGTGTTCAGTACTCAGAGACATGGCCAAGGTAGGGAAGGCGGAAACCTGACCATTACTGAACAAGACACAAGTTAAAACGTCAAGACTGGGTCAAGAAATATCTTAAGATTTTTCAAAGGTTTTATGGACTGATGAGATGAGAGGGACTCTTGACAGAGCAGATGGATGGGCCTGTGGCTTAATCAGTAATGGGCACAGAGTTCCACTTCCACTCAAAGGCCAGCAAGGTGGAGGTGGGGTACTGGTATGGGCTCGTATTATTAAAGATGAACTTTTCATGTTGAAGATGGACTCAAAATCAACTCAATCAATCCCAAACCTACTGTCAGTTTTTAGAAGACACTTTCTGAAAGCAGTGGTACAGGAAACAGTCTGCATTTTTCAAGAAGACCATCATATTTATGCAGTACAATGCTCCATTGAATGCATCAAAGTACTCCACTGCATGGATAGCCAGTAAGGGCCTTAAGGATGAAAAAATAATGACATGGCCCCTTTCCTCACCTGACCTAAACCCTATTGAAATCTTGTGGACCCTTCTTAAATGGAAAAATTTACAGTGAAGGTGACAGTGACTTTCATTGTAAATGGCACCATTACAGGTACAGTATAAAACTCAGAACACTTCAAAGAAGTCTCTGAGCACTTGGTAGAGTATCCAGGGCTCTGTGCAAGAGAAGGGGGGCACTCAGAAGGCTCAGGGGGCACTCTACACAAGGCCTGGGGGTGCTCTGCACAAGGCCCAAGTGGGGGGCTGCTCTGCACAAGGCCCAGGTGGGGGACTGCTCTGCACAAGGCTCAGGGGGCTGCTCAGCACAAGGCCCGGGGTCGCTCAGCACAAGGCCTGGGGGGCACACTGCACAGGGCTCAGGGGGGGTTGAGCTGCACAAGGCCCAGGAGGGGGGCTGCTCTGCACAAGGCCCAGGAGGGGGGCTGCTCTGCACAAGGCCCAGAAGGGAAGGGGCTGCTCTGCACAAGGCCCTGTTGACACTCTGCATAAGGCCAGGGGTGCTCTGCAAAGGGCCAAGGGCTTTTTGCAGAAAATCACAGGCACTTGGCAGAGGACTAGGGGCACTCAGCAAAAGACCAGGGACACAAAGTAGAAGACCAAGGGTAGTCAGTAGATAAACCAGAGTAGTCAGTAGAAGAATTGGAGTACTCAGGCAACAAATTGAGGTACTCCGTAAAAGAACTGAGGTATTCAATAGAAGACCAGGGGAACTCCAGAGACAACCAAGGCACACAATATCAGTGGATCAGGGGCATGCAAAAAGAACACTAAGCAGAAACAGACTGGAACAACTGGGCATTTGGCTAAGGTTGAGGGCACTCATTAGGCTTCATGTACACACTGCCTACTTTGACCACCGGCTGCAGGAAAACGCAAAGCGTGGCAAAATCACAGCATTTTCCGGTGGCCAGTGGTCAAAACGTTCCTATCCTGAACGTGATTCTTCTGCATTCAGGAGAGGGTGGTTGAGGGGGGTTGAACCTTGGATCATTGAGTAGAAAACCCAGGATAATCCATAAAAGATTTAGTGCAGTTGTTAGAAGATTTGGGAAACTCAGAATTAGCAATTGGGTATTTAGTAGAGGAAGACTCATGGCACAAGATAGAAGAAGACTTGGAAAACTCGGTAGAAGTCCTGTGACAGTCAGTAAAAGAACTGGAGCATTCAGTAGAAGGGTCAGGCCACATAGCAAAAGATCTGAGGCACCTGTTAAAAAACCAGAGGGACTTGTCAGATCACCACTGGCACTCAGCAGAAGACCAGTGACAACCAACAGTAGACTTGGGGTACCCAGAAGAGCTGGAACCACCAACTGTAGACTTGGGGTACTCAGCAGAAGATCTGGGACAAAGAACAGTAGACTTGGGGTACGCAGAAGATCTAGAACCACCAACTGTAGACTTGGGGGTACTCAGCAGAAGATCTGGGACAACCAACAGTAGACTTGGGGTACTCAGAAGATCTAGAACCACCAACTGTAGACTTGGGGTACCCAGCAGAAGGTCTGGGACAACCAACAGTAGAATTGGGGTACTCAGTAGAAGATTAGTAACAACCAACAGAAGACCCGGTGTAATTAGTAGAAGACTCTGGGCATTCAGTAATAAAATGAGTTCATTCAGTTAAAGGCTCAGGGTGCTTAGCAGAAGGTACTCTGAGGCACTCAGTGGGGGGGACGATTTTACCTTAATGATGTGAATGGCTTAAAGTAAAAAATTCTTAGCCTTTAGTATTACTCTAAACATAACATATTATTTAAAATAAGAAAATCAGAACACTGCTGAGCTCATCTCTCTGTCATTCGGCTCTCTCCTTCTGTCAGCATGCCCTTTGTTATCACAAATGATTGGCTCCATGTTTTGCTTCTCCCTCTTCTAGTGTGGGCCCTGCCATACAGGAACTTTGAGGCTGATATCAGGTTAAATTTTGGTACTTACAGCCCTGGTATCCCTTTTAACTGGGTCTTTATGTCTGGAGGGCAGGAAGGGCCAGCAAATCACATGACCACTGTGATTGGATGTCACAGTGGTCACATGATCAGGAGTTGGTCCCGCAGGCTCATGATCATTAGTAAAGACCTAGAGCGGTTTTTGACAGCTTGGTCACCATGCTGGGAGCTCAGCTAAGAAAGTTTGGTTGCCCTTTGGGCGCCGGAGGTGATAGGCCTACCCTCTTTGCCGCTACACTTATGCGTTACGTGGGCAGCAAGAGGTTAATTTGAGTCTTTTATATCTAGCTGGAGTTCAGCTTTTACTTGATGGTGGATGGATTTGTTTGCCAATAGCGTCTATTTAATGTCATTGCTGTCATTATCTCACTTCCAGACAAGAAGTCTTCGCCGGCAAGAGAAGAAAGTTATCATTCATAAAGAAGACGTCGTAGCGAAGGGCGTTGGAGCAACGCGCCTACAGAAACGCATTCTATATTTCAAAGGCAGCGAGCGAGACGGTTACAATCAAACAATACAAGGAAAAGGCAAGTGTTGTAATTTAACGTGCGCGCCACACAAACAACATGTTCAGCTGTCACAATGAATCTCCCGTCTTTTATCTCCGCAAATTTAGACGTAAGTGTATCGCGCCATTCACGTCCGCACTTCAGATCCCCCGGGAGGACGGCTTATTTTTCTTCTTTATTTTATTTAATATCTGGAACAGGAGCCGGGCGAGTCTCAGCGCTGAATAAAACCAACATTTATCATCCTGTGAAACGGCTACATGAAAGTAAATTTTCACTTTTCTCGCGGAGTGCTGCCGTAAAAATAAATAAATAAAATGTTTCATCTGCAAAAGTCAGAAAATACACAGAGGCGGCCGCCGCAATTAATAATGGGGGAGCCACAATATTTCAGCCTGTGCCTGGCTACGGGGTCTGCCGGGCGGGGTGGCAGGGGTCAAAGTTTGGAGAAGAAGAAACATTTTCCAGCAACTAGAATGGATGAGGAGGATAAAGCGGGAGGGGGGAAAAAGGAGAGGAAGATGGAGGTAGAGAGAGAAAGAGGCAAAGAAGAAAAGAAGAAAAAGAGAAAAAGAAAGATAAAGAGAGAGAGAGAGAGGGAAGAGGAAGAGAAGAGAGGGGAGGGAAG
>BLSH010102371.1:457518-470432 GCA_018402905.1 Glandirana rugosa
TAGACAGGGAGAGCATTATAAAATCATCTCACACTGGTGTAGGGAGAGGTTCCTGCTGCTGGTGTGAGGGACAGATTAGAATTATAAAATCATCTCACACTGGTGTAGGGAGAGGTTCCTGCTGCTGGTGCGAGGGAAATATTAGCACTATAAAATCATCTCATACTGGTGTAGGGAGAGGTTCCTGCTGCTGGTGTGAGGGACAGATTAGCTTTATAACTTCATCTCATACTGGTGTAGGGAGATGTTCCTGCTGCTGGTGTGAGGGACAGATTAGCGTTATAAAATCATCTCATAATGGTGTAGGGAGAGGTTCCTGCTGCTGGTGTGAGGGACAGATAAGCATTACAAAATCATCTCATACTGGTGTAGGGAGAGGTTCCTGCTGCTGGTGTGAGGGACAGATTAGCATTATTAAATCCTCTCATACTGGTGTAGGGAGAGGTTCCTGCTCTCGGTGTGAGGCACAGATTAGCGTTATAAAATCATCTCATACTAGTGTAGAGAGAGGTTCCTGCTGCCGGTGTGAGGGACAGATTAGCGTTATTAAATTATCTCCTACTGGTGTAGGGAGAGTTTCCTGCTGCTGGTGTGAGGGACAGATTAGCGTTATAAAATCATCTCATACTGGTTTAGGGAGAGGTTCCTGCTGCTGGTGTGAGGGATAGATTAGCTTTATAAAATCATCTCATATTGGTGTAGGGAGAGGTTTGTGCTGCTGGTGTGAGGGACAGATTTGCGTTATAAAATCATCTCATACTGGTGTAGGGAGGAATGTGAGCGGTGGCGGACGCTTTTTCTGAGAGCTCCGTCTGAATCCTGGCCTAATCCTTAGTAATCCTCTGCTTCTGAGTGCTGGTTGGACCCCATCCTTCAGTTCTAACATCTACTACTCCTGGTGCCCTAGTCTGGGGGGGTATTTTGAGTCCGGACGGGCTTTTTTGAATTGCGGCCTATTCGGGCCTAGAAGCCGCGGTCTCAATTAGACGGCGGCTGGAGCGGCCGCGAACCGCCGGTTTCCTGGGCCATCTACCTCCATTCCAAGGGATCCTACAGTGCATCTGGGGGACCTGAGACTGGCATCAGTGCTGAGAGGGAGAGTGGGGGCCCTGGACTGCTAATTACTGCTGGTGGAGGAGGTAGGAGCTGACACGGCAGCCATATTGCCCACAAGCCTGCATATACCCTCCTGCTGTCAGGGCTTCTACGACTCTGGGAATTGGCTGGGTGTACAGAGTGCTGGCCCAGCTGCCTCAGCCCTGGATCCTGTGCTCAGTAACTGGACCCCTGCAAGTGTGGACCTAAGGGATTTGGAGCGACTCCGGTGAGTGCTTGATTTTTCTGGGCCCTGTATTTCTCTCATCTGGGGGTGAATTATTTGCCTAGCCTTCATCTCACTTCTTCCAGTTAACTGGCCCGTCTCTCCTAGCCTATTGGGTGCAGTTTCTAACGTACCTTTCTGCATGAACCTCAGTATTTTTCATCTATCTGTTGTGGGTGTGCTCAACCCCCCCTCTGTTTCTGGCCTGTTTTACCCAGGACTTCTCACCTCATGGTATCCAAGAGCAAAGCAAAGAAATCCTGTATGCCTGCCCATACCTCTCCATCTCCTGCGATACTTCCCAAGGCCTCTTTGGTGAACAGACTACAGGCATTACTGACTGAACTATCCATGGATCCTGGATCCTCCCTTGGGGCTCCTACCTCCCCCTCTCCATCCCAAGACAGCACTGCAGTTATCCTTGCTGCTATTGAACAGGGAGAAGACGCGCTGACGTCACTGCCATTGAGTGTTTGAAGTCTACAGCCGACCGGCTTAATGTTCTTGGACGCCCTTGTTGTTTTTATCTGATGTAAGTGCAATACTTTTATTTTATTAAATCCACTGAAACGGTATCACACTATCAGTACCTTCTCTTTCTTCGGGTGCCGTGGTGAGTTTACCTGGAGGTGTAAAGAACCTTATTGGACTGCTATCCTACCAACGCCGGGAGGCGGATCCGGTTAGCCCTTTCCACTACCTCTGTGGTTCACCCAAGCCAACTCTGCTACATCAGGACCCCAAGATTGTCGTATTTATCCCCAGGGGGGACCCAGGCAGGGGTACAGCCAAAGCGCTTATGCGCTTACATCTGGTAAGCAGTTATTAGATGTGAGGTGGAGGTATCACCACTGAATTTGAACTATCACACGGTGGTCTATATCTGTGGAGATACATCTACATCTCTACTTTCATCTACACCATTTATGTTTATGTGGACTGTATGATTTACATGTATTTATGGGATGCATGCTATATGTATCTACCTACCGTCATTTTAGCGCAACCTGTTGTTTATAAAATAGTGTGTTTGTAGTACATGGTTAGTACTGTTTGGTTGCAGCTGTGGTTGCTTAGTGCTTTTACATAGTCTAGCGCGGTGTTATCCTCCTTTGTATTGCATCCTATTGGATTTATTAGACAAGCAGAAAAACGATTCCCCCTCCGGTCACACCTCCAACGTGTTTCATCCTTGACAGTGCTTAATCATGCAGACAATTGATTCAGGATTATCTGCTTGTATAATAAAACCATCTGAATGTTTGAAACAGCATTGGTGTGCATCCTGCATTCTAGAGTTTGTGATTAGCCTAAAGCTTTGTACACACATGCAGATTATTAGCCAACCGAACGTCCAACTTTTGTCCAAATTGGCTGTTGGTGGTTGTTTCTAGCGTACTGACGGTAGTCAAGTAATGGGCCAACAAAGCCGGACGTAGTGACGTGTTACGAGTGTATAATGAGGAAGTTCAGGTGAATGTGATTTGTGAATTAGGAACACAGGTTACACCACCGAACACTTCCTGGATTCCCAGCATGTGTGTTTGCACTTCCAACTTTTTGTTGGCCAACTTCTGTACACACGAGCCAACAATTGGCCAACACCTTGCTGGCCAACAAAAGTTTTCTAGTCTTGTCAGCCAACCTCTATTGGCCAACAATTGGAAATTGGCTCTTGGATCGTGCGCACTAACGGTCAGATTACCGGCCAACAGGCTGTTGGACAACCGTTGTTGGCCAATTGTTGTACCGTGTGTACGGGCCTTTAGTTATCCAGATAGCGCATACATATACACGTGCATGTAGGTGAGGTGCAGCAGCAATAATTCATACAGTGGGGTGCACTCACAGTTTCCAACAATGTGAAGAGGCAGATTCCAGCCAGACTCACAGTGCCTGTTGCCAGGGGGCAGAATGTGGCCTGGTTGTCTAATGCCCAATCGGGAAGGGATCCACAATAATGCGGCCCTACGCTTTCCCTTCTCATCATGAACCTTGCCCTAGCACTAGTGCTGTCCCTCACAGGTGGTTTATCTGTTCCTACTCTACCAACTCGCCAAAAGAGCCCCAAACCAGACAGCCAGGATCTTAACCACTTCAGCCCCGGAAGGATTTCACACTTTAGGACCAGAGCCCTTTTTGCAATTCGGCGCTGCGTCGCTTTAACTGACAATTGCGCGGTCGTGCGGTGTTGCACCCAAACAAAATTTGCGTCCTTTTTTCCCCACAAATAGAGCTTTCTTTTGGTGGGATCATCGCTGCGTCTTTTCTGATCGCCGCTATAAACAAAAGAAGAGCGACAATTTTGCAAAAAAAAACTAATTTCTTACTTTTTGCTAAAATACAAATCCAAAAAAAAAAATATAAAAAAACATTTTTTTTTACATCGGTTTTGGCCGATTTATATTCTTCCTCATGTTTGTGATAAAAAAAAAAAAATCGCAATCGGCATTTATTGATTGGTTTGCGCAAAAGTGGTCGCGTTTACAGATGATGAGAATTCATTTTTGGGATTTTTATTTTTTTTTTATTTTTTTACTAGTAATGGCGGCGATCTGCGATTTTTAGCGGTACTGCGATATTGCAGCGCACATGTCGGACCATTTTGACACTTTTTTGGGACCATTGGCATTTATACAGCGATCAGTGCTATAAAAATGCACTGATTACTGTGTAAATGCCATTGGCAGTGAAGGGGTTAACCTGCAGGGGGTGCTCTAAGGGTTAACTGTGTTCCCTGGGCGTGTTCTAACTGTGTGTGGGCTGCCCTAACAGGGGAAGGGAAGTGATCACAGCTTCTGTATAGAGGAAGGCTGTGATCACAGCCCTTCCCCCTCTCACAGAACGGTGGTCTGTGTTTACTTACACGGACCTCCGTTCTTTCAGTGCGGGGGGGGCATCGCAGGTAGCCGGCGGAGATCGAGTCCGCCCTACCCGCTCCCTGGCCCTCCCTGAACACAGTGAGCCTGCGGGCGTGCCTCCGGGGGCGCGCGCGCGCTCACAGTGCGTGATCTCACAGCCGCCGTCGTATGACGGCGGTTTGCGATATCGAACCACTTTGTCGCCGTCAACCTGCGGTTGGCAGTCAGCAAGTGGTTAAAGAGGCTCTGCCTGGCCCAAGATGATCGCCAGAGTCTTGTGCGGTGGCAGCATCCAATTGGATTCCTTCCCCAGTAACCCAGGAAACTATGGTCCTTCGGATTTCCTCTCCATCTGCAGTATGCTGCGGATATCGCCACCTATGGTGGAGAAAGTAGACTGCACCTGTCTTCTTTCTTATATAACAAAAGTTTATTGGACACCCGGCCATCACCCCCCTATAAAGACATGGATGAGCGAGTTTGGGGTGGAGGAACTTGACTGGCCTGCACAAAGTCCCAACCTCAACCTGATAGGACACCTTTGGAATGAATTCGAGTGGAGACTGTGAGCCAGGCCTTCTCATCCACATCAGTGCCTGACCTCACAAATGCGCTTCTTGAAGAACGGTCGAACCTTCCCATAGACACTCCTAAACCTTGTGGGCAGCCTTCCCAGAAGAGGTGAAGCTGTTATAGCTGCAAAGGGTGGGCCAACTCAATATTGAACCCTACAGACTAAGACTGGGATGCCATTAAAGTTCATGTGCGTGTAAAGGCAGGTGTCCCAATACTTTTGGCAATATACTGTATGTATATATTTGTATAGCAGTAGCAAGGGTTACAGTTGGCCATGTCACACCCCAAACAACGGTTACCGCGTCACTCAACACCTCATCCGGGATTTCACCAGAAAAGCCCAAACCCTTCATATAGGAAGCCGTCCTCGTTGTCACCCGGCACACAACGCTATAACTTGTCTGCTTTGTTATCTCGGTGGCTGAATTCCAGACGTCATTATAGAAATGATTATCATTCCACAGGGCGGCTTTCAAGGTCTTGCAAAAGGTTCAACATTTATGTATTACCCCCTCGTGTGCCAAATCAAACACATCAGCAAATGGGGGAATTTATTCAACTGCAGAGGATGAAAAAAAAATGTAATGCCAAAACAAAAAACATCTATTGCTATGCGTGGATCCAGCTTTGAATTAAATGTGACCTCAGGCCTTCCCTTCAGTCTTGCACAGTTGTACCGGCTCCTCTCCTGGACTGAAATACTGTAATGGCATCCCCAGCCTGTGATTGGATAGTGAAAATGAGAATCAGCAGACTGATAGGCTCATCTCTCTGTCACTCTTCCCTCTCCACCTATCAGCGTGCTCCCTGTCGGAGCATGAATAAATTGCCTCCTTGTGCTGCTTTTCCCTCTCCCAGTCTAAGCTCTGCTGTACAGAAGCTTCAAGAGGCTGATACCAGATCAAATGTGGATACTTGTACTACTTGCATTTAATCACATACACTACACTGTCAAAATTATTGGGACACCTGCCTTTACACAAACATGAATTTAATGGCATCCCAGTCTTAGCCCGTAGGGTTCAATATTGGGTTGGCCCTCCCTTTGCAGCTATAACAGCTTCATCTCTTCTGGGAAGGCTGTCCACAAGGTTTAGGAGTGTCTATGGGAATGTTTGACCATTCTTCCCTAAGAGCATTTGTGAGGTCAGCCACTGATGTTGGATGAGAAGGCCTGGCTCGGAGTCTCCGCTCTAATTCATCCCAAAGGTGTTCTATCGGATTGAGGTCTGGATAGTCAAGTTACTCCACCCCAAACTCGCTCATCCATGTCTTTATGGACCTTTCTTTGTGCGCTGGTCCAAATCATTTGGTGGAGGGGGGATTATGGTGTGGGGTTGTTTTTCAAGGGTTGGGCTTGGCCCCTTAGTTCCAGTGAAGGGAACTCTTAAGACGTCAGCATTAGGCCCTACTGACACCAATCCCCCTTCCCTTCTGACACCATCCATGCTCTGTGGACACCATCAGTATACTGTATATACGCATGCACAAAGCTTTGGGGTTGAGGTCAGGACTCTGTGCAGGCCAGTCAAGTTCCTCCACCCCAAACTCGCTCATCCATGTCTTTATGGACCTTGCTTTGCGCACTGGTCCAAATCATTTGGTGGAGGGGGGGGGGATTATGGTGTGGGGTCGTTTTTCAGGGGTTGGGCTTGGCCCCTTATTTCCAGTAAAGGAAACTCTCAAGACCTTGGACCACCCCCAAACTGTTCCCACAAGGTTGGAAGCATGAAATTGTCCAAAATGTCTTGGTATGCCGACTCAAAATATGTTTGAGCTTTGGGGTGCACACCCTAATGCAATAGGCTGTGCACCCCTATGTCTATCGGGTTGAGGTCAGGACTCTGTGCAAGCCAGTCAAGTTCCTCCATCCCTAACTGGCTCATCCAAGTCTTTATGGACCTTGCTTTGTGCAGTGGTGCACAGTGATGTTGGAACAGGAAGGGGCCATCCCCAAACTGTTTCCACAAAGTTGTGAGTATGAAATTGTCCAAAATGTCTTGGTACGCTGACACCTTAAGACAGTGGTTCTCAACTCCGGTCCTCGGGACCCACTAACAGGCCAGGTTTGCAGGATAACTGAAATACATCACAGGTGATATAATTTGCTGCTCAGTGATTGCAGAATCCTAGCCAGCATCTCCCCAAGGTAATACTTAAAATCTGGCCTGTTAGTGGGTCCCGAGGACCGGAGTTGAGAACCACTGCCTTAAGAGTTCCCTTCATTGGAACTAAGGGGCCCAACCCCTGAAAAACAACCCCACACCATAATCTCCCCTCCACCAAATGATTTGGACCAGTGCACAAAGCAAGGTCCATAAAGACATGGATGAGCGAGTTTGGGGGTGGAGGAACTTGACTGGCCTGCACAGAGTCCTGACCTCAACCCGATAGAACACCTTTGGGATAAATTAGAGCGGAGACTGTGAGCCAGGCCTTCTCATCCAACATCAGTGACTGACCTCACAAATGTGCTTCTGGAAGAATGGTCAAACATCCCCATAGACACTCCTAAACCTTGTGGACAGCCTTCCCAGAAGAGTTGAAGCTGTTATAGGAAGGAAATTTGTGCCAGACCGGTCAGTAAAGGAAAACTTCACATACTGTTCCCCAATAACATTGATAACTAAGCAAACATAAAATGGATAAACAATGGTGATAACACAACAATACAAAGTGATTACCGGTAAGGACTGGGCATAAGGTGACATTTGCCATCCAGATCAATATAAAACAGTAAGCGAGGCCACAAGTGCAGCAGTGAGCAGTAGTAAAGTTTAATCTACACTTTATAAAACTCTGGTTAGGCCACATCTGGAGTATTCTGTCCAGTTCTGGTCACCGGTCCTCAGAAAAGGATGTGCTGGAACTGGAGAGAGTCCAAAGCAGGGCAATGAAATTAATAAGGAGCCTGGACGACCTCAATTACGAGAAACTAACGCAAGCAATGGATTTGTTCTCACTTGAGAAGCAACGCTTGAGAGGAGATATGATAGCGATTTACAAATATCTCAAGGATGATCCCAGCATAGGAAAAAAAAACGACTCCGTCCCAGGGAGTGTAAGAGGGCACGGGGGCCACACAATGAGACTGGAGGAGCAGAGGTTTAACCTTAAACTGTGCAGGGGGTTTCTCACTGTCAGGGCACTAAGGATGTGGAACTCTCTTCCACAATTGGTGGTGGAGTATTGATATTTTTAAAAGACTCTTGGATTTGTATCTTAAAGAACACAACACACAGGGATATGGGAAATAATTATAGACACTGACATACGTACACCTCCAGAGGTTGAACTGGATGGACTATGGTCTTTATTCAACCTAACCTAGTATGTAACTATGAATGCTGGAACTATACTACCAGCGCACATTTATGGCAGCAATGCTAGTCTTGGACTGCCTAGGTATGTGCTGTCCAAGGAGCACGGTAGCAGAGGGGGTAGGGGGACAAAGGGGACTTGTAACAAAGAGATGGCCCTTGCCCTGGCCTATAACTGGCCTTCACAGCAAGGAGCACGGTAGAAGAGGGGGTAGGGGGACAAAGGGGACTTGCCCTCACCTATAACTGGCCTTCACAGCAAGGAGCACATGGAAGGTTTTGTCTTTTGAACAAAGGGGACTTGCAGAATAATTGTTACAGGAGGGGCAGTCCTTTGAGATGTGCTTCTGCTGGCTAACGTTGGGGCCATTTAAGAATGTTGGTGCACTAAAAGATCGTCCCAGTGTCCCCGCATGCAGTATAGGTTCGATTTTGTCCAGATGCGGTAAAGTTTCGGTATAATGCAGTATAGGGTTGGCATAGGTGCAGTCTAGGTTTGGAATACGTGAGGTACAGAGTGCAGTATGGGTGTGGCATGGTTTAGGTACACTTGGGGGTTGATTTACTAAAACCAGAGAGTGCAAAATCTGGTGCAACTCTGCATGGTAGCCAATCAGCTTTTAACTTCAGCTTGATCAATTAAGCTTTGACATTAAAACCTGGAAGCTGATTGGTTTCTATGCAGAGCTGCACCAGATTTTGCACTCTCCAGTTTTAGTAAATGAACCCCTTGGTGTCCTACTCTAAATGGTTCAATCCCTACTAGCAGTATCAGCAAAAGCTCTCACAAGTCCCCAGGATGCTGCGATGACCTCTCGCTGTAGAAGGGGTGTTTTCCCAAAAGCCTCCAGAGATCAGCAGTGGGAAGCAGAGGGTGAGTGAATGCTCTGGTCACCCTGTTGCAGCAGTGCAGGCACTGTGATGAGGGCGGTGTGGCACTGCCCTCCAGGTGTCCTCACTGCCAGTCTCCCACCAGGTATAATCTCCCGCTGGCAGGCGGATATCCAGACAGAAGTGCTCTCTCTAACTCCCTTGGTGCCAAGAGGAAGAACTTTCCCAGCAGTTTAATAAAAATCCTCTCCCATTCCTCCTCCTGCACAGTGCCTATTGGGATCTGTAGTGTAAGGAGTCAACTGGCCCCATTATATGGATGCCGTCTCAAACTACAACTGCCAGGAATGGAGTTCTGCATAAAATACTATAGGTTTGCTTGGATTTAGCACTCCTTCTGCTGGCTGGAGGAGAATGGTGCAGAATAACATCATTAGAGGGAAAGAGGAATAAAATGCAATGTCTCCATCTCCATATTGCTGTAGCCCAGCACCTTGCTATATACACATACACACACACACAGACACACACATACACACACACATACACATAGACACAGGCACATACACACACACACATACTTACAGACACACATACACAGACACACATATACACACACACACACAGACACACACAGACACAGACACAGACACACACACACACACACACAGGCACAGACACACACACACACACACATAAATATACACACATACATACACACAAAGACACACATACACACACACAGGCACATACACACACACACGCACATACACACACACACACACACACACACACACACACACACATACACACATACATACACACACACAGACATGCATATACACACAGACACAAACACACACACACACACAGACACATACACAAACACACACACACACACACACAGACACATACACAAACACACACACACATACACACACAGACACATACACAAACACACACACACACACACACACAGACACATACATACACACATACAGGCACACACACACAAACATACACAGACACACACACATACAGATACATACACATACATACACACACATACACAGACACATCCACACAGACACATACATACACACACACACACATATATACATACACACAAGGATATAGACACCCTGTTACCTTGAGTGTTCATGAGCTGTAGAGTATATTATGTCTGTGGGTTTTTGGACCGTTGAAAGGATTTCAAGCTGCATTATGTGCAATGGCTAAGTACTTTTCTGCAAATTGTTATTTCTTTCTCATTACACTCCTATTAATGAATGTTGCATTGGGTGGCCCTAATTTCTATATCTGACCATTCAGGATCTGTGTTTCGGAGAGATCTGAGCAGGCCTGGCTGGAACTGAAGAGGTCCTGGCACAGAACGGGTGTGCGAATCACAGAGGCCACTGCTACTCGTCTCCTACGAAGAATGTACCGGGTCTCTGGGGCGGTCCAGGGCTGTCACTGGCAGCGGTAGGTGGAACGGCCATCATCCAGTCCAGATGCAGAAATCTTATCTAATCAGCTTCCATTACATTATGAACCGCGCTATGTGCCAAGCGCATATTTGTCTAAGTGCTGCGATAACCGCGTATTTGTACGCCCGCCGGGATATATGCTGCAAGTGTATTCAAAATTACCTGCACACACACACATATATATATATATATATATATATATGAGAAAATATTACTGATATCCCTCCTGCCGAATAAAACACTCCTGGATTCCAAGTTGTAACATAAAGAAAAAATAATTTATATTTAGAGTGTGATGATGTCACTCCACAAAAATTAGTGAAAGAACTCCAATAAATGTAGTATACCTGTATAATATTATTACACTTATATTTGGAGAGTGGTGATGTCACTCCTGTATAATATAGCTTATATCAGGAGAGCGGTGATGTCACTCCTGTATAATATAGCTTATATCTGGAGAGCGGTGATGTCACTCCTGTATAATATAGCTTATATCTGGAGAGCGGTGATGTCACTCCTGTATAATATAGCTTATATCTGGACGAGAAGGCGCTGCTCGCAGTCTCTGCTCTAATTCATCCCAAAGGTGTTCTATTGGCATAGGCGTGTGCACAGGGTGCGCCAGGTGTGCCTGGGCACACCTTAATCACCCTGTGTGATGCAGATTCCCCCTGTTTAGACCCTTGATATATCACCAAAGCCCCCTAGTGGGGCTCCTAATAAAAATAATGAAAAGAAAATCTACTGACACTGCCCTACTGACACCAATCCCCCTTCCCTTCTGACACCATCCATGCTCTGTGGACACCGTCAGTATACTGTATATACGCATGCACAAAGCTTTGGGGTGCACACCCTAATACATTAGGCTGTGCACACCTATGTCTATCGGGTTGAGGTCAGGACTCTGTGCAGGCCAGTCAAGTTCCTCCATCCCTAACTGGCTCATCCATGTCTTTATGGACCTTGCTTTGTGCAGTGGTGCGCAGCCATGTTGGAACAGGAAGGAGCCATCCCCAAACTCTTCCCACAAAGTTGTGAGTATGAAATTGTCCAAAATTTCTTGGTATGCTGACTAGGGTTGCCACATCATCCCTTTAATCCAGGACATATATTAATTACACAGGTTCTGTGGCTGATTAAGGTGGTAATTAATCTCACTTGGTGTCTTATCTGCATTAAATTAGCATCAGAACCTGCGTAATTCATATGTGTCCTAGATTAAAGGGATGATGTGGCAACCCTAATGCTGACGTCTTAAGAGTTCCCTTCACTGGAACTAAGGGGCCAAGCCCAACCCCTGAAAAACAGCCCCACACCATAATCCCCCCTCCACCAAATGATTTGGACCACTGCACAAAGAAAGGTCCATAAAGACATGGATGAGCGAGTTTGGGGTGGAGGAACTTGACTATCCAGACCTCAATCCGATAGAACACCTTTGGGATGAAGTAGAGGGGAGACTGCGAACCAGGCCTTCTCATCCAACATCACTGACTGACCTCACAAATGCTCTTCGTGAAGAATGGTCAAACATTCCCATAGACACTCCTAAACCTTGTGGACAGCCTTCCCAGAAGAGCTGAAGCTGTTATAGCTGCAAAGGGTGGGCCAACCCAATATTGAACCCTACAGACTAAGACTGGAATGCCATTAAAGTTCATGTGCATGCAAAGGCAGGCGTCCCAATACTTTTGGTAATATTGTCTATCTTATATCTGATTAGTGGTGATGTTGCTCCTGTATAATATATCTTATATCTGATTACTGATGATGTCGGACAACCCAACATGCTCTTCTGAAGACCAACTAAAGTGGCACAAGGCCAGTTTGGGAAATAAAAGTCCATCACTGAGCATTTCTAGTTGAATAATTTTTGGACATCACCCAATCAGCTTATAAACTGCCAACCCCTTCCAGCACAGAGAGGGAGAAAATAAACTTCACAATCAACAAAAAGCAACAGCGGACACGAATCCTTCCACGGCCATCTTTACTCTCAACATTAAATAATTTGAGCTGTTTGTGTTTATTTGGATAAAAAACTGTATATACAGGATCATAGGCGTCCGCAGAAATTTTTTCAGGGGGGGGGGGGGGCATCATTTTAAGGTCAACCATGCTATGCCGCTTTTTGACATTATCACATTATCACGGTCAGAGACTGCAGACATAGTACAGGAGATGGTCAGAGACTGCGGACATAGTACAGGAGATCGTCAGAGACTGCAGACCTGGTAGAGGAGATGGTCAGAGACTGCAGACATACTACAGGAGATGGTCAGAGACTGCAGACATACTACAGGAGATGGTCAGAGACTGCAGACATACTACAGGAGATGGTCAGAGACTGCAGACATACTACAGGAGATGGTCAGACACTGCAGACATAGTACAGGAGATGGTCTGAGACTGTGGACATGGCACACGAGACGATTAGAGACTTCATACATAGCCCAAGAGGATAAGGACCTAGTGGGCAACCCCTGATCCGATCCCTGATTCCGGGGGG
>BLSH010102371.1:509747-525154 GCA_018402905.1 Glandirana rugosa
ACCCTTCTTACGAGGAATGTAACCCCTAGTCACCCTTCTTACAAGAAACATTCTTCCCACTCACCACCAATGTAAGGGACATTCTTCCCACTGATCCCCAATGTAAGGAGCATTCTTCCCACTGACCACCAATGTAAAGAACATTCTTCCCACTGATCCCCAATGTAAGGAGCATTCTTCCCACTGACCACAAATGAAAGGCGCATTCTTCCCACTGACCACCAATGTAAAGAACATTCTTCCCACTGATCACCAATGTAAGGAACATTCTTCCAACTGACCACCGATGTAAGAAGCATTATGCCCACTGACTACCAATGTAAGGAACATTCTTCCCACTGACCACCATTGTAAGGGGCATTCTTCCTACTGCCCATCAATGTAAGGAAAATTCTTCCCACTGACCACCAATGTAAGGAACATTCTTCCCACTGATCCCCAATGTAAGGAGCATTCTTCCCACTGACCACCATTGTAAGGGACATTCTTCCCACTGACCACCAATGTAAGAAACATTCTTCCCACTGACCACAAATGTAAGGAACATTCTTCCCACTGATCACCAATGTCAGGAACATTCTTCCCACTGATCACCAATGTAAGGAACATTCTTCCCACTGATCACCAATTTAAGGAACATTCTTCCCACTGACCACCAATGAAAGGGAAATTCTTCCCACTGACCACCAATGTAAGGAATATTCTTCCTACTGATCACCAATGTAAGAAGCATTCTTTCCACTGATCACCAATGTCAGGGACATTCTTCACACTGACTACCGATGTAAGAAGCATTACGCCCACTGACCACCAATGTAAGGAACATTCTTCCCACTGACCACCAATGTAAGGAACATTCTTCCCACTGATCACCAATGTAAGCAGCATTCTTCCCACTGATCACCAATGTAAGCAACATTCTTCCCACTGACCACCAATGTAAGGAGCTTTCTTCCCACTGACCACCCATGAAAGGAGCATTCTTCTCACTGATCACCAATGTAAGGAACATTCTTCCCACTGACCACCAATGTAAAGGACATTCTTCCCACTGATCACCAATGTAAGGAGCATTCTTCCCACTGATCACCAATGTAAGGAGCATTCTTCCCACTGACCACCAATGTAAGGAACATTCTTCCCATTGACCACCAATGTAAGGGACATCCTTCCCACTGACCTCCAATGTAAGGAACATTCTTCCCACTGACCTCCAATGTAAGGAACATTCTTCCCACTGACCTCCAATGTAAGGAGCATTCTTATCACTGACCACGAATGTATGGGACATTCTTCCCAGTGACCACCAATGTAAGGGACATTCTTCCCATTGACCACCAATGTAAGGGACATTCTTCCCACTGACCACCAATTTAAGGAGCATTCTTTCCACTGACCACCAATGTAAGGAACATTCTTCCCACTGATCACCAATGTAAGGAGCATTCTTCCCACTGACCACCAATGTAAGCAACATTCTTCCCACTGATCACCAATGTAAGGGAAATTCTTCCCATTGACCACCAATGTAAGGAGCATTATTCCCACTGACCACCAATGTAAGGAACATTCTTCCCATTGACCACCAATGTAAGGGACATTCTTCCCACTGACTTCCAATGTAAGGAGCATTCTTCTCACTGATCATCAATGTAAGGGACATTCTTCCCACTGATCACCAATGTAAGGAGGATTCTTCATTTTGACCACCAATGTAAGGGACACTCTTACCAATGATCTCCAATGTAAGGGGCATTCTTCCCACTGATTTCCAATGTAAGGCACATTCTTCCCACTGACCACCAATGTAAGGCACATTCTTCCCACTGATCACCAATGTAAGGTTCATTCTTCCCATTGCTCAACAATGTTAGGGACATTCTTCCCATTGACCACCAATGTAAGGATGTCCCTTACATTGGTGATCAGTGGGAAGAATGTCCCTTACATTGGTGGTCAATGGGAAGAATGTCCCTTACATTGGTGATCAGTGAGAAGAATGTCCCTTACATTGGTGGTCAGTGGGAAGAATGCTCCTTACATTGGAGATCAGTGAGAAGAATGTCCCTTACATTGGTGATCAGTGGGAAGAATGTCCCTTACATTGGTGATCAGTGGGAAGAATGTTCCTTACATTGGTGATCAGTGGGAAGAATGTCCCTTACATTGGTGATCAGTGGGAAGAATGCTCCTTACATTGGTGATCAGTGGGAAGGATGATCCTTACATTGGTGATCAGTGGGAAGAATGATCCTTACATTGGTGGTCAGTGGGAAGAATGCTCCTTACATTGGAGGTCAGGGGGAAGAATGCTCCTTACATTGGTGATCAGTGGGAAGAATGTCCCTTACTGTCACGTACCTGGTGGTAGAGTCTGGCTTATGCGGGGGCAACCTCTCTTGCGGCCCTGGTTCGAGAACCCCTGATAGTGGGAACAGGGAGCTCAGGAGCACAGGGGGGGCATGAGGGCTGGACAGTCCTTAGCTGGAAGTCCACTGGAGCTCGTGCAAACAGGAGAGTAGTGATTCAATCCGGGTCGGCAACTAGCGGGCGGTGCGGTACAGCGGGATCAGGCAAACGGATGGTCGGGTACAGGCAGGGTCGGCAACGCACTGGCAGAAAAGGTACAAAGGGATTAGACAAGCGGATGGTCGTAGGCAAGCCGGGGTCAGATGCAGGCAGATAGCAACAAGTCCAAAGGGATAGCCGGGGTCACAGGAACGGGTAGTCATTCAGAAATAGCTTGCTGGGGGCACAGGTGCAGGAAACGCTGTAGAACGGACAGCACCGTGCACTAAGTCCTGCAGGTTTAAATAGGGCCGATTGGCGCCTGTTTCCGGCAAGGGTGCGCGCGAACGCGCACAGGTGCGCGCACCACCGCAGAAACCACTGGAACTGCTGTATCTTCCTGACACTTACATTGCTGGTCGATGGGAAGAATGTCTCTTACATTGGTGGTCAATGGGAAGAATGTCCCTTACATTGGTGGTCAATGGGAAGAATGTCCCTTACATTGGTGGTCAATGGGAAGAATGTCCCTTACACTGGTGGTCAATGGGAAGAATGTCCCTTACATTGTTGAGCAATGGAAAGAATGTTCCTTACATTGGTGGTCAATGGGAAGAATGTCCCTAACATTGTTGAGCAATGGGAAGAATGCCCCTTACATTGGTGGTCAAAATGAAGAATGCTCCTTACATTGGTGATCAGTGGGAAAAATGTTCCTTACATTGGTGATCAGTGGGAAGAAAGCTCCTTACATTGGTGATCAGTGGGAAGAATGCTCCTTACATTGGTGATCAGTGGGAAGAATGTTCCTCACATTGGTGATCAGTGGGAAGAATGTCCCTTACATTGGTGATCAGTGGGAAGAATGATCCTTACATTGGTGGTCAGTGGGAAGAATGTTCCTTACATTGGTGGTCAATGGGAAGAATGTCCCTTACATTGGTGGTCAATGGGAAGAATGTTCCTTACATTGGAGGTCAGTGGGAAGAATGTCCCTTACATTGGTGGTCAATGGGAAGAATGTTCCTTACATTGGAGGTCAGTGGGAAGGATTTCCTTACATTGGAGGTCAGTGGGAAGGATTTCCTTACATTGGTGATCAGTGGGAAGATGGTCTCTGACGTTGATAATCAGTGGGAAGAATGTTCCTTACATTGGTGATCAGTGGGAAGAATGCCCCTTACATTGGTGATCAGTGGGAAGAATGCCCCTTACATTGGTGATCAGTGGGAAGAATGCCCCTTACATTGGTGATCAGTGGGAAGAATGTCCCTTACAGTCAGCTAACATGATCATTGGTGTCATGCACCCGGCAAAGCCCCAAAACTATGCAGGCACCATCAGATGGGAGGTAAACCATCCAAAGCTAAAGGAATCCCTAACAACCTCTGGAGGAACCCTAGGATTCTGAAGAACCCTAGTTTAGAATGGCTGCCATAAAGATGATTTCCGTTTTCCCAATCTTCTCCTTTAAACCTTTATCTTCATAAAAAGAAAAATTACAAAACAGCTCCTATAGCAGCTCCGCTCCAGCCACTTTCCTCCAATACCAGCTCTGTATCCAGAATATACACATCTTATTCTTGATACTTTTACTTTTCATATAAAAGACACTGCTTCAACTTTATCTTCCAGTTTAAAAATATGACGCTCCATCCATAGTGATAAATCTCTCTCACAAAACTTTATCGGCTTCATATTTTCCATTTTCAGGCTTTGAACACATGAAAATGGTTAAAGTGAGACCATAAAAAGTGGAAATAGAACATCTTCATTTGTAACAAGAAATGAGCACTAAGACGATACGACGAACTACAGATTCATGAAGTTAGATGGATCAGAGTATTCCAGCAATTCTGACATTGTAAAAACACCCGTTTGTTGCTAAATATTACTGGCATACCAGTTACCAGTGTAAGTATCTGGAGCAAATGTAGATTGCCAGCTTCTCTCCAGAGTTTAGCTCTGTCTCTGTATTCAGCTTCCCTCCAGAGTCAGTTTCCTTTCTGGTTTCAGCTACATGGCAGAGTCCAGCTTCCTTCAAACTTCATGCAGGCTCTGGAGTCCAGCTTCCTTCAAATGTCACCCAAGCTCTGGAGTCCAGCTTCCTTCAAATTTCATCCAAGCTCTGGAGTCCAGCTTCCTTCAAATTTCATCAAAGCTCTGGAGTCCAGCTTCCTTCAAACTTCATCAAAGCTCTGGAGTCCAGCTTCCTTCAAATTTAATCCAAGCTCTGGAGTCCAGCTTCCTTCAAATGTCATCCAAGCTCTGGAGTACAGCTTCCTTCAAACTTCATCCAAGCTCTGGAGTCCAGCTTCCTTCAAATTTCATCAAAGCTCTGGAGTCCAGCTTCCTTCAAATGTCATCCAAGCTCTGGAGTCCAGCTTCCTTCAAATGTCATCCAAGCTCTGGAGTCCAGCTTCCTTCAAATTTCATCCAAGCTCTGGAGTCCAGCTTCCTTCAAATGTCATCCAAGCTCTGGAGTCCAGCTTCCTTCAAATGTCATCCAAGCTCTGGAGTCCAGCTTCCTTCAAATGTCATCCAAGCTCTGGAGTCCAGCTTCCTTCAAATTTAATCCAAGCTCTGGAGTCCAGCTTCCTTCAAAATTTCATCAAAGCTCTGGAGTCCAGCTTCCTTCAAACGTCATCCAAGCTCTGGAGTCCAGCTTCCTTCAAACTTCATCCAAGCTCTGGAGTCCAGCTTCCTCCAAATTTCATCCAAGCTCTGGAGTCCAGCTTCCTTCAAACGTCATCCAAGCTATGGAATCCAGCTTCATTCCTATTTCAACCCCACGTCCTTATAATTTCAGTTATACTCCAGAGTCCAGCTTCTGATGTCAGCCCTGCCCCACAGTCCAGCTTCATTCCTATTTCAGCTACACTACACTCCAGAGTCCAATTTTATCATAATTACAGCGATGCTCTGCAGACCAGCTGCTTTTCCAATTTCAGCCCTGCTCCAGAGTTCAGCTTCTTTCGGATTTTAGCTACACTCTGGAGTGCAACTCCATTTTGCATTCAAGCCTGTTATAGAGCCAAAATTCAGCTCAACTTGAGGTATGGTATACAGCCCAAATTCAGCTCAACTTGAGGTATGGTATAGAGCCCAAGTTCAGCTCCACTTGAGGTATGGTATAGAGCCCAAGTTCAGCTCCACTTGAGGTATGGTATAGAGCCCAAGTTCAGCTCCACTTGAGGTATGGTATAGAGCCCAACTTCAGCTCAACTTGAGGTATGGTATAGAGCCCAACTTCAGCTCCACTTGAGGTATGGTATAGAGCCCAATTTCAGCTCCACTTGAGGTATGGTATAGAGCCCAACTTCAGCTCCACTTGAGGTATGGTATAGAGCCCAAGTTCAGCTCCACTTGAGGTATGGTATAGAGCCCAACTTCAGCTCCACTTTCAAGTCCAGCTCCATTCAGATTTCAGCTCCATTCCAGAGTTCAGCTTCATTCCGATTTCAACTCAAGTACAGAGTTCAGTTTCATTCTGTTTTTAGCTTCACTCCAGGGTCCAGCTCAATTCAGATTTCATCTCTACTCCATAGTTCAATTTTCCTACGGCTTTAGCCATATTCCAAGTTAATTTCTGCTCCAGAGTACAGCTCCATACCGATTTCAAGTCTGTTCTAGAGCCCACTCCCCTTCGAGTCCAGCTCCACTTCAAAGTCCAACTGCATTTGCTCCAGGATAGAATCCAGTTTTAATCTGATTTCAGTTCCTGTCCAGAGTCCCGATTCACTTACATTTTTGCTTTGCCTGAGAGTCTGGTTCTATTCTGACTTATGCTCCACCCTGGAGTCCAGCTCCATTCTGACTTCACCTTCAATCTAGAGTCCAATTCTATTTTGATTTCAGCTCCACTCCACATCCATTCTGATTTTTCTCACCAATATCTACACTCCAGAGTCCAGCTCCATGCAGGTTTCACACCCATGTCCAGCTCTATTCAAATTTTAGCTCTGCTCCAGTGTACAGCTTTATTCTGATGAAGGCTCCAGGCCATAAATCAGCTCAGGTGTTACAGCCAAGACCTGTTACTTAAAATGGAAGGCAAGTCATAACCTAATGAAGTCTAAATCTACTTTCACCCCATTATAAGCCCAATCTGTCCACCCTGTAAAGGAAAGATGGGTATAATTAACTATTCTAAAATCGCTCCAGTGCAGTCACATGATTGGGCCCTAGCACCAATGTAGAGGAGGAACAGCCAACAACGGATGCCCCATAGTAAGCCTATGGGTGACGTCATCACCCAGGCTTTGCATCCGTTGTTGCCAATGTCTCCTCTACACTGAAGCTGACACTGGAGAGATTGTGCAACTGCACCGAAGCAACTTGATGATAGGTAAGTATCGGCATCTTTCCCTTTACACGGTAGATAGAATAGGCTTAGGATGGAGGTGGGAGTAGATGTAAGTGTAATTAGGTTTTTGCAATCACAAACCACAGAGCAACCAGTCCAAATGACAAAGTGCAAGTGTTCAACATCACAGTATATCAAAAGAAACAATTGATTATATACAATCCTGAACTGTGACAAGCATGCAACCAGTGAAAGTCCGTGACATGATTCATAAGAATTAAAAATCAGCAAAAACTCATAGTGATCAGCATGTAACCAGTGAAAAGTTCATATGCTGATAAAAAAAGTCCCCAACACGTAAATTTCCTCATAAAGTCCTCCTGTGCATAGATCTTCATAGTGCTCAGAGCTCCAAATGCCACACAGAGTGATCAGGGGCAACGCAACCCCCTTCGTGGTTAGACTCACCAAAACGATTGGGCCCCTTAGCACTACTGCATGTGGGCCAAGGCATGATACTTCAGATGAAACTTCAGGGGAATCTTCCTTGGCTTTCAATGACTCATAAAAATGAATAGAGAACCGACATGGTGTAGTATGCTCAAATGTATTGTAGAAGAATTAAAATCTCACTTACACAGTTGCAGAGTACAAAACGCCTTTTAAAATCATCAAGTGAAAGTTTTGGTGAGTCTAACCATGAAGGGGGGTGTGTTGCACCTGATCACTCTGTGTGACGTTTGGAGCTCTGAGCACTTTGAAGATCTATGCACAGGAGGACTTTATGAGGACATTTACATGTTGGGCAGTGGTGGCTAGTGAAGTTTTAGGATGGGGGGGGGGGGTCGCCAGACCCTGCCCTTCCTTTTTGACCCCTCCTTCTTCTCATAAGCCCCACCCCGTATATAGTCTACCCACTCCGTCCCCTGTATTCCACATCTTTCCACCCATAGTGTCAGGAGTATACAGACCCAGCATCACAGGACAGAGTATACAACCCCAGCATCACTGATCAGGGTATATAGCTCAGCATCACAAGACAGAGTATACGGCTCAGCATTATAGATCAGGGTATACTGCTCCACATCACAGATCAGGGTATACAGCTCCACATCACAAATCAGGGTATACAGCTCCACATCACAAATCAGGGTATACAGCTCCACATCACAAATCAGGGTATACAGCTCCACATCACAAATCAGGGTATACATCTCAGCCTCAGAGTATATAGCGCAGCCTCAGGGTATATACTGCTCAGCTTCAGGGCACAGGTCAGCCTCAGGGTATACAGCTCAGCCTGAGGGTATATAAACAGCTCAGCCTCAGGGTACATATACAGCTCAGCCTCAGGGTACATATACAGCTCAGCCTCAGGGTACATATACAGCTCAACCTCAGGGTATACACAGCTCAGCCTCAGGGTATACACTGCTCAGCCTCAGGGTATACACTGCTCAGCCTCAGGGTATACACTGCTCAGCCTCAGGGTATACACTGCTCAGCCTCAGGGTATACACTGCTCAGCCTCAGGGTATACACTGCTCAGCCTCGGAGTATATACCGCTCAGCCTCAGGGTATACACCGCTCAGCCTCAGGGTATACACCGCTCAGTCTCAGGGCAGTGGTGGTTGGTGGGCGCAGATGCAATCACCCCCCCCCCCCCCCACCCGTACCCCGCACCAGGGGCGGCCGGGGGGGCTCGAGGCAGGACCGACACTTACTGGTTGAGAGCGTGCAATGTGGTGTGGTGTGCTGAGTGCTCTCCTCTTCTTCTCCTCCTCCATGCGGGTTTAGACTACAGGCAGCGGCGGCTCCGTTGTCTCCCCTTCCAAAGCACCAGGCATCCAATAGGATCGCCTGGCTCTTTGGCCAATCGGGAAACAGGTCTCACCGACCTGATACCTGATTGGCGGGGAGGCACTGTAGTGTGAAAATAGCGAAAATTAATTTGGTGGGATCTGGGCGCACTCTCTACGCTCTGAGCCCACACTTTTTTGAAGCCTATTAGAGCCTCAGGCTCTAATCACGTGCTTCAACAAACAAACCCCCGCCTATCCCCGTCATAGTAATCCATACACCCGGCGTCCTGAAAGGGGCCGGGCGCATGGATAGGGGGCAGCGCCCGTGCGCCCTCAATGCACGGGCTGCCACCGGTGTTGGGGACTTTGTTCATCAACATATGAACTTTTCACTGGTTACATGCTGATCACTATGAGTTTTTGTTGATTTAAATACTTATGAATCATGTCACAGACTTTCACTGGTTGCATGCTTGTCACAGTTCATGATTGTATATAATCAATTGTTTCTTTTGATGTAATGAGATGTAGAGCACTTGCACTTTATAATTTAGAGTGTTATTTGGACTGGTTGCGTTGTGGTTTGTAATTGCATATTCTGATATTCATATAAACAGCAGCAACTAGACTATTGGTACTGAGTATATGCAGCGCGGGTGAATTATTCACCATATTTTGGCTTTTACTTGCCTTCCATAGGATTACTGAACTTATCTCGGTTAACTTTAGAAAAAAAATGGCTGCAGGCAAATCGATTTTGCTTCCAATTTGATCGGATGTAGGAAATGTGTAGGACACACTAAAAAAAAATCTAGTTCTATTGCGTGCCCAAAGGTAGACCCTTGATTACACATTTAATGCCACTGGCAGGTCTTCTTTACAAGTGATAAGTCAGTTGAAGGAGACTTCCCACCACGAGTCCTGCGTGAGGATCTACCTGGATAAAATTAGAGTTGAATGTCATTGTGTCAGGAACGTCATGTCAGCCGTCTGAGATATCATGCCAGCCATAAGGCTCATGCCCATGTACATAAATGTGCATGTTTTTGGACATGGGAGCCTAAGCTAGCATAGAACATGTGCAGGCATGCATGTGGACATATGGGCACATCTACCACAAATACTGATGCCCAAATCTGGGCCCTGCATGAGATCATTGCTGGATGATCATTCACCTTGTATCTCTGTTATCCTTGATCCTGAACCTGCTTGACCCCGTTATTGACCTGGCTATGGTCGGATGTCCCTCTGGACCACCTCTGCCCGTTTATGTCTGCTGCCTACCTGTATTACTGACCTCAGCCTTGATTCTTGACCAAGATTTTGCCTATCAAATTCTGTACCTTGTTGCCTTGTACTTTGCCAACCTCTGCTTATCTCTGACCTTGATCCTGCTTGACTGTTACCAAACATAGGTGGTGACTCAGCTCTGCTCTCTATTGGTCTCAGAAGTTCTAGCCTGCGGTTCCATCCTCCTGGCAACTGCGCCCTTCCATTGCCCTAGGAGTTCCTGTCTCAGCTTTCAGGGATGCTTGGACAAGAAATGTACAAGAGGCCTCCCTCAGCGGCGGAACTACCAGGGTCACAAAGGTCACACTTACGACCGGTCCGATGGGTGGTGGGAAGTGGCAAAACGTCAGGAAGGGGGCCCGCTGCACGCCTCTCAGTTTACACTGCTGAAACCCAAAAGTCGTGTGACTTGCTTATAACTTCCTTGCGATTTTTGTGATTTACAATTGCAGTCTATGGCACTCAAATTCACCAAAGTCGCAGAAAATTACTGGCGACCAGAGGAAAGGGCGCCAGGATCAGTGGGAAGGATCCTGGGCATGTACAATAGGAGGTTCCCCCTATAACGTTTTATTGGCAGCAATAATATGACAAGGGTATAATTATTGTAAAGGAATATGGTTTTGTTTCATTCAAATATCAAAATTGATTATACATTTCCATAAATAGGTGCAAATTGGAATGATCAAAAGCATGAGCTCTGGTTGTGCAAACAAGGGACCTATACATCACATATACAATGTTACACTGTTACAGTGAGAAGGATCATATACGATACAACAGTGGCTGCGTCAATGCCCGAACGCGTTTCGACCTTTCAAAGGTTTGTAGGTCTTCCTCAGGGGGAAGGGTCCCTTTCACTGAACATTGATTGTATGGCACCAGTTCCAGAGCCAGAGTATGGTTAAAAACAAATCAGCAGATATTGCCTCAGTATGCGCTGTCCCCGCTCCCATAGCCCGGAACCCCGTTTCCACCTAGGAGCTTGCAAGAGGTCACACGTAGATCCCTCTGTGGAGGGGTGCAGTAAGCTGCACCAGGAATTTACAACTGGTAAACAGAGTTAATGTCTCCTATCAAGATTGCCCCTTGGTGGGGGGGGGGGATTGAGATGAGGTGAACAGTGTTAGGCCTCATTTACACTGCTGCTGGTAAATGGACGTTTAGAGGCATTTGGGCATTTTTTTCAGCTGCCCCTAAATTTTCCTCTATGTTATCTTATTAGTACATTTACACAGGGTCGTTTAAGGTCGTTTCCAGGCAGTTGAGTTTAAAGGCTTTTTTTGGAACGCAAAAAAATGGATTCAGACGCCAGTTCAGAGACATTTGAAACACCAAACAGCTTGTAAACGCTGCTAAACATGCCTAAATGTGGTAACTCACGTCTAGGACCATTTCGTTTACAGCCATTTCCATTTCCAAAAAAAAATTTTTTTTTAAAAAACGCTCCTAAACGCGAACGCGGCAAAATGCCGCTAAACACACGGCAAAACGGTAGTTTTAGACGCCGGCTTCCGGCTTTGAAAAATTGTTCAAAGGAGGTTGAAATAGCATCCCGTGTAAATGGAGCCTTAGTGTCCAGTATGGAGATTCCATATGGAGAAGCCTCGTCTGTACGATCCTGGGCATGGAGGGGAGGACCAATGGGCTCTGGAGCCAATGTAAAGGTAAGTAGAGCTTGGTTTTTCCTTGGATTTTTCCTTGGCCGTTTGTTGTCACCTGATGCCCTCCAATGCTCCTTACTATATAGACCAGTTATGGATGGAGGCAGTGGTTTACTTTGTAGCCAATGTAAAGGGCCTTGGGGGGTCAAGGGAGCCCTTCATGGTTTCTTGCACCAAGGACCTGAAGGTTCTAGTTATGCCTTTGTGGATATTTGATTTTGGTCAGGTAAACGCACTGAAACCTTTGCAGTTATTTTGCTATCTGCTGGGTGTCCAGTGCATCCCTGTACCTTTAATGAGGGTTGGGCTACCTCCAGGCCACCTGCCTTCATCTATCTCATCACAATGCATGGCTCCCACTATGGAGTCTCTCACAAGCCAGAGATAGGTCTGGAGGATGCAGGGAGCCTTGCTGGGGTCCTTCAGCTTACGCATGCATTTGCAAATGTGGGTAACCAATCCTCTGCTTTTAATGCACACTGTTAGACAGGTCAATATGGCTGGTTTCAAGCTGGTGGTAAGTAGAGCTTGGTTTTCCTTGGATTTTTCCTTGGCGGTTTGTTGTCACTTGATGCCCTCCAACGCTCCTTACTATATAGACCAGTTATGGATGGAGGCAGTGGTTTACTTTGTAGCCAATGTAAAGGGCCTGGGGGGGTTCAAGGGAGCCCTTCATGGTTTCTTGCACCAAGGACCTGAAGGTTCTAGTTATGCCTTTGGCCTCATTGATCATCTCAAACTCCTGATAAAGGCATAAGACACATTGGTTGTACTTTGTTGACTAGAAATGTTATCAATTGCTGCAGATCAAGCTGTAATTTGGCTCCCCGGCTCTTCCCCAAACAGGCGATGAGATCCATCCATGACCTGTGATAAGATCTACCCATGACCTGTCAATCAGCGGGACCCGAGGTATCATTGTTCCGTTCCAAATCAGAATTTTAAAACCATTTTTACACTTCCCTGGAACATCATCTGCTCAGATTACTTCTCTGGACGATGACGGCCATTGCGAGAGGCAGCATAAGCGCTCCAGCCTTGAAAGCCGCAAAATCAATATAAATGGATTGACTGATGCTTTGGGAAAAAAAAAAAAAAAGGCAAGATAGAAGAAAAATGACTGCTTTAATGCAAGCAATATATTTAAAGAAAGCACCAATGAATGCATTTAGATCTAGCTGCAGCCCTAACATTAAAAAGGATTACCTCTTTCGGACGGCCTCTATAAATACTCCATTGCACATACGGCGCGGCTCGATAGGACGCGGCCGCAGCTGGGAGCCTCTTTGCATAATAGATTAATACAGCAGAGTCTTGTAAAATGGAAATAGAGGATTCTTTACAAGGCCTGCTGCTTAGCTCGACATTTCTGGAACAAAACAAAGGTCACCTTGCAATAGTCACATCGCCTTGAATTGTTTTTTTTACCACCCTGGCTCCTGGCCAAGCGGCTAATATACCGAGACAACAAACAGCAGATGCAATCCGAAGGCTTTTTAGGGGGAAAGTACAGATTAAAAACACTACAGGAGGAACGGTGTTAGGATTCTTTACAAGATACTTTAGGCTGAACTTGCATGGGTGATCTTTACTTACAGAGCCTTGAAAAAGTATTCATACCCCTGGAAATTCCCCACATTTTGTCAGGTTACAACCAAAAATGTAAATGTATTTTATTGGGATTTTATGTGATAACTCAGGGTTTCTCAACCAGGGTTCTGTGGAACCCTAGGGTTCCTCCAGAGGTTGCTAGGGGTTCCTTGAGCAATGGTCAATTTCTACCTCTCAGATAAATTCCCAATGACACCATTGATCTTTTTAGCTATCTGTAAGGGGGGTAATTCTTCCCAATGACCACAAATGTAAGGAGCAATCTTCCCATTGACCATCACATTAATGTATCATGAGTTGTAGATCTTTCATTTTTAGCAGGGGTTCCCCGAGACCGGAGAATTATTTCAAGGGTTCCTCGGTGTTGAAAAGGTTGAGAAAGGCTGTGATAGACCAACACAAAGTGGCCCATAATTGTGAAGTGGAAGGAAAATGATAAATGGTTTTTAATATTTTTTACAAATACATCTGTGAAAAGTGTGGGGTGCGTTTGTATTCAGCCCCCTTTACTCTGATACACCTAACTAAAATCTAGGGGAACCAATTGCCTTCAGAAGTCACCTAATTAGTAAATAGAGTCCACCTGTGTGTCATTTAATCTCAGTATAAATACAGCTGTTCTGTGAAGTCCTCAGAGGTTTGTTAGAGAATCTTAGTGATCAGCATCACGAGGGCCAAGGAACTCACCAGGCAGGTCAGGGATAAAGTTGTGGAGAAGTTTAAAGCAGGGTTAGGTTATAAAAAAATATCCCAAGCTTTGAACATCTCACGGAGCTCTGCTCAATCCATCATCCAAAAATGGAAAGAGTATGGCACAACTGCAAACCTACCAAGACATGGCCGTCCACCTAAACTGACCGCCCGGGCAAGGAGAGCATTCATCAGAGAAGCAGCCAAGAGGTCCATGGTAACTCTGGAGGAGCTGCAGAGATCCACAGCTCAGGTGGGAGAATCTGTCCACAGGACAACTATTAGTCGTGCTCTCCACAAATCTGCCCTTTATGGAAGAGTGGCAAGAAGAAAGCTATTGGTGAAAGAAAACCATAAGAAATCCTGTTTGCAGTTTGTGAGAAGCCATGTGGGGGGAACAGCAAATGTGTGGAAGAAGGTGCTCTGGTCAGATGAGACCAAAATTGAACTGTTTGGCCTAAAAACAAAACGCTATGTGTGGCGGAAAACTAACACTGCACATCACCCTGAACTCACCATCCCCACCGTGAAACATGGTGGTGCCAACATCATGGTGTGGTGATGCTTTTTTTCAGCAGGGACAGGGAAGCTGGTCAGAGTTGATGGGAGGATGGATGGAGCCAAATACAGGGCAATCTTAGAAGAAAACCTGTTAGAGTCTGCAAAAGGCTTGAGACCGGGGCGGAGGTTCACCTTCCAGCAGGACAAGGACCCTAAACATCCAGCCAGAGCTACAATGGAATGGTTTAGATCAAAGCATATTCATGTGTTAGAATGGCCCAGTCACAGTCCAGACCTAAATCCCATTGAGAATCTGTGGCAAGACTTGAAAATTGCTGTTCACAGACGCTCTCCATCCAATCTGACAGAGCTTGAGATATTTTACACAGAAGGATGGGAAAAAATGGGTGGGCAAAGCTGGCAGAGACTTCCCCAAAAAGACTTGCAACTGTAATTGCAGGGAAAGGCGGTTCTGCAAAGTATTGACTCAGGGGGGCGCCATACAAATGCCCCCCACACTTTTCACAGATTTATTTGTAAAACATTTTGAAAACCATTTATCATTTTCCTTCCACTTCACAATTATGAGACACTTTGTGTCGTCTATCACATAAAATCCCAATAAAATATATTTACGTTTTTGGTTGTAACCTGACAAAATGTGGAAAATGGCAAGGGATCTGAATACTTTTTCAAGACACCGTAAAAGAAAGGGATAGTGAATTTTTATATAGCTCAGTCTTTCCCTAGAGTCCAACTGAACTTGAAATTTAAATAAGCTAAATGCATTTCAGAAGCATCAAAACAAAAGCCTGAAAAGGATTACATTTGTTTTTTTTATTGAAAGCAGCCACAGCCCAATTAGAAAAGCCTGTCCCCTGCCAGCATGTTGCCAAGAAAGACTCTTGCTCCCTGTGTGGAAGCAGTGGTCTCTCTGCCATGTCCTCTGCTGACTCAAAGCTTGAGATCTCCAATCAGCAAATATTCTGCCCAATGCTGATTGGGGAAAGGTCTAACTCTGAATCAGTAGGAGG
>BLSH010102371.1:553499-563983 GCA_018402905.1 Glandirana rugosa
ATATTCTCTGTCCAATCCCCCACCCTGTTCTGGACATTCCCAATGAATTTGACGTGGGAGCGGGAGTTTTTTTGATGATAAAAAATGGAAACCCTGGGTCGTTTCTGGAAGCAGAATAGACGTGTAAGAAGGGTGTGCGTACATCAATATCTCCAGGGTTTACCGGTTGGGAGTGACGGAAATGTACTTCGGACGTGTCTCGAACGACGGTCCAATGTGTGTCGGACCTTATACCGTAGGGACTGTTACCGGGCGGGGGCTCTAGCACCAACACCAATGATCTGGGGGCATTTCTCCCCTGGGGGGCACAAGTTCACTGACACCAATGATATGGGGGCTTTTGCATTCCCGTACTTATATTGTTCGAAAAAAACTTTTTTTTCTGTTGGGAAAAGGAAGAATTTATGGGCCCCGATCTCACCAAGGTTGAGGACCCCGGATTTACAGTGACCATCCAATGGCTCCCATGATTGTCTCGGTCACTCTCAGTCATGTGACTTTAAGATGTTAACCCTTTGAGGAAACTTGCATTCAGTGGGTGGGGTCATTGCCCGGTTAGCAGTCCAGAAAGTACAAATTGCATGGTAAATCCTAATAAATCCTCCTGAGCCAGCCCAGTGAACCTCGGGGGCGGGCCATTGTCAGGGATGCCATATTCCAGGCTGTGTGTAACCTGGCAGCAAGCTCTGTGCAGGCTTCATGTAAAGGCAGTGAGGGTTGGCCATTTGGGACCTCTATAACTACATGCGTGTGGGAAGAATGTGCAGATAAGACGAAGGTCTTTGCTGGGTCCCAAAGGTAAAAAATAGTAGTTTTTTTGAGGGCGAGGGTGCAGTTTAAGTAACCCTTACAGGTCTTGTCCCACCCCCTAACTGTGATTGGACAGTGAAGGAAGAACCAGCAGGTTTATGAGGCCATCTACGTCACTCTAGGACAGTGGTCTCCAAACTGTGGCCCAAGGGTTGAATGCGGCCCCTTACTAGACTTTATTCGGCCCTTGGGGCACTATTCTTCCAACACCAACAATGAATAACTATTTCTTCCACTGACACAAATGATGGGGCACTATTCCGCCCACTGACACCAATGATGGGACACTATTCCTCCCACTGACACCAATGATGGGACACTATTCCTCCCACTGACACCAATGATGGGACACTATTCCTCTCACTGATACCAATGATGGGGCACTATTCCTCCCACTGATACCAATGATGGGGCACTATTCCTCCCACTGATACCAACGATGGGGCACTATTCCTCCCACTGATACCAACGATGGGGCACTATACCTCCCACTGATACCAACGATGGGGCACTATTCCTCACACTGACACCAATGATGGGGCTCTATTCCTCCCACTGACACCAATGATGGGGCACTATTCCTCCCACTGATACCAATGATGGGGCACTATTCCTCCCACTGATACCAATGATGGGACACTATTCCTCCCACTGACACCAATAATAGGGCACTATTCCACCCAGTCGGTGGGGTTATTGCCCGGTTAGCGGTCCAGAAAGTATAAATTGCTTCTCCTCTTGTGTTAACTGAGGGTAGGGCAGCCTGTAAGCACCAGGCGGAGCTGGGATGTAAGAAGGTGGAAGCACTTACACACCTGTATTCATCTCCGTCACTCTGCTCTCTCCTTCTATCAGCATGCTCCTTGCATTGTAGCACAACTGACTGGCTTCTGCTGCTTCTCCCTCTACCAGTCTGAGCTCTGCTGTACAAGGAATGTCCAACTCAGGGGCTTACACTGCTTTTAATGACCTAATTATTGGGAGTTGCGTTAATTTGAACTTTTTATATACCCCCCCCCCCCCGGGAGTTCCACGCTCAGTAAGAAGCCGCCAGACCGGGAAGGGTTAAAATTCCAGAAGCTTCTACAAATGCTTTAACAAGGCCGCCCATTGATTTTCCAGGCTATGCGGCACTTATTTATGTATTTAAAGGCAGTTGATGCTGCAGAGCGGGAGACGCGGAGGACTCGCCGGGCCGCTAAGATTACACAAATTGCCCAGACGGATGCGGGCGAGTACAAAAGGCGATATGTAAATATAGAGCCATAAACCACTTGTGTTCCCCGGGCCGGAGAGCGCGGAGCGGCGGAACATTGAGTCCCCGCCGCTGCATTTACTGTGACATCGGCTGCTTAGTTTAATTTCATCCATCACGATAAGTGCATCTTCAGGAAGGAGAAAATATAAAATTAAATAATAAAAAAATAAAAACGCAACGGACAAAAACGTCTTCACAAAAAAAAAAATAAAGGCAGAAATTCCGATCTCCCCGAGCGCAGGCATTAATGAGAGAAAATGGGCATCATTCCGGCGAGCGAGCACGGGGCGGCGCGCAAAATCCTGGAAACTCTGCAGGCCGCTGTCTCCTCTCATTTCATTCGGACAATCGAGACGAATAAAGTGCTGCAACAGCGGCTCTCCCAGACACGTCTGTATCTCCCAGCTTAGATTTTGCTTTCCCTGGTCCTCCCCCGCCTCGCCGACCTAACAAAATATCTCCTTTTTTGTTACCTGATTTTATTCCTGGTGATGTCATAATTGGGTCTCTGTGCTTCTCTATGCAATGCAGGCAGATCGTGGCTGGTGGGAGGGGCCAGCAGGGGGCGGTACAGAGCTTCCTGAAAACATCACAGCACCCGGCCTCAGTACTCCTCTGTGCTGAGCCAAGCGGTGGGCTGTGGGCGGGTTCTTGGGAGGAGTTATGCAAATAACCCGCAATGGGTGGGTGTCGGCCTGGAGGAGTGGGCGTTCCTAGTCGGGGTGAATTTGCATAGGTAACGCCCACATGTGATGCTGAGCCTCCATGGTTGAAAGAACTGAAATCCAATGAAGGAAAGGGCGTGTCCAGCTGAGGAGGAGATGATTGGACGGGATGAATCATGTGTAGGGTGACTTTAAATCTTTATTTATTAATAGTGTTTTTTATGGATTTTAGTTTAGATTATAGATTACAATTTTTAGGGTTTTTTTTTTAGGTTTTTAGTTTATATTATTAGTGATAATTTGTATTTTTTTATTGCTTTTAGTTTATATTATGGGTTATAATTTTCAGTTTTTTTACTTTATATTATACAGTATCTCACAAAAGTAAGTACACCCTTACATTTTTTTGTAAATATTTTATTCTATCTTTTCAGGTGACAACACTGAAGAAATGACACTTAGGGGCTGATTTACTAAAGCTTGAAAGTGCAAAATTTTGGTGCAGCTCCACACAGAAACCAATCGGCTTCAAGGTTTAAGGGCCGGTTCACCCTGAGGCGATCCTAGGCGATTTGCGATCCGACTTGTGTCACCCCAATTCGCCTGACATCAGGAATCCCACTGGAATGGATGAAGACGTCTTAATATGCGCTACTCAAGTCCAAAGCGATTCCAAAAAAGGTTCCTGTACTATTTTCAAGCGGCTTCTAGGCGAATTGAGCCCATAGAAGTCAATGGAAGTTCGCTTCCAAGTCGGATCCCCGTCTATGAAGAAGCGACTTTCCAGGAAGAAGAACATCATTTTGCCAGAAGACACATCTCTCGTGTCCCAGGTACTCGTGTTGAAATCGCCTGAAATCGCCTAAAATCGCCTGATTTCGCGCAGAAGTCGCGCCGCTTCGCCTTTTCAAATCGTCTAGCAAAGTCGCCCCGAAGTCGGATCGCCTCAGTGTGAACCGGCCCTTATTGTGAAAGCTGAGGTTAGAAGCTGATTGGCTACCATGCAAAGCTGCACCTTTTTTTTGCCCTCTCCAGCTTTAGTAAATCAACCCCTTTGCTACAATGTAAAGTAGTGAGTGTACAGCTTGTATAGCAGTGTAAATTTGCTGTCCCCTCAAAATAACTCAACACACAGCCATTAATGTCTAAACTGCTGGCAACAAAAGTGAGTACACCCCTAAGTGAAAATGTCCAAATTGGGCCCAAAGTGTCAATATTTTGTGTGGCCGCCATTATTTTCCAGCACTGCCTTAACCCTCTTGGGCATGGAGTTCACCAGAGCTTCACAGATTGCCACTGGAGTCCTCTTCCCCTCCTCCATGACGACATCACAGAGCTGGTGGATGTTAGAGACCCTGCGCTCCCCTCCACCTTCCACTTGAGGAGGCCCCACAGATGCTCAATAGGGTTTAGGTCTGGAGATGCTTGGCCAGTCCATCACCTTTGCTCTCAGCTTCTTAAGTAAGGCAGTGGTTGTCCTTGGGGTCGTTATGTTGGAATACTGCCCTGCGGCCGTCTCCGAAGGGAGGGGATCATGCTGTGCTTCAGTATGGCACAGTTCATGTTGGCATTCGTGGTTCCCTCAATGATCTGTAGCTCCCCAGTGCCGGCAGCACTCATGCAGCCCCAGACCATGACACTCCCACCACCATGCTTGACTGTAGGCAAGGCACACTTGTCTTTGTACTCCTCACCTGGTTGCCGCCACACACGCTTGACACCATCTGAACCAAATAAGTTTATCTTGGTCTCATCAGACCACAGGACATGATTCCAGTAATTCAGCAAACTGCGTATTTTCTTGTGCATCATCTTTAGAAGAGGATTCCTTCTGGGACGACAGCCATGCAGACCAATTTGATGCAGTGTGCGGCGTATGGTCTGAGCACTGACAGGCTGACCCCCCCACCCCTTCAACCTCTGCAGCAATGCTGGCAGCACTCATACGTCTATTTCCCAAAGACAACCTCTGGATATGACGCTGAGCACTGCACTCAACTTCTTTGGTTGACCATGGAGAGGCGGTATTCTGAGTGGAACATCTCCTGTTAAACCACTGTATGGTCTTGGCCACCACGCGTCAGCTCAGTTTCAGGGTCTTGGCAATCTTCTTATAGCCTAGGCCATCTTCATGTAGAGCAACAATTCTTTTTTTCCGATCCTCAGAGTTCTTTGCCATGAGGTGTCATGTTGAACTTCCAGTGACCAGTATGAGAGAGTGAGAGCGATAACACCAAATTTAACACACCTGCTCCCCATTCACACCTGAGACCTTGTAACACTAATGAGTCACATGACACCAGGGAGGGAAAATGGCTAATTGGACTCAATTTGGACATTTTCACTTAGGGTTGTACTCACTTTTGTTGCCAGTGGTTTAGACATTAATGGCTGTGTGTTGAGTTATTTTGAGGGGACAGCAAATTTACACTGTTATGCCTTGTACACATGGTTCGATGATCACACGTACAATGTTGTATGCAGCATACTGACTGCACTACACGATCGTACGTCCGGGGAAAGAACGTTCAGGCGCATGTAATTAGCATCCGGCCGTTCCTGACTTCTGAGCATGCGTGTTTTGCACAATACAACTTTGTTGGACCAACTTCTCTGTACACACGATACAGCAGCCGTATGAGAGCTTGTTGGTACGACCAATTTTTCTAGTCTGCTCATACAACTCCTTGTACGACCGTCGTATGTGCGACTGTTCAAATCGCGCATACGAACGATTGATTTTGCATACAGCGGTCTTGAGTACGACCTGTAGTATGCGATCGTCGTCCCGTGTGTACGAGGCTTTATACAAGCTGTACTCTCACTACTTTACATTGTAGCAAAGTGTCATTTCTTCAGTGTTGTCACATGAAAAGATAGAATAAAATATTCACACAAATGTGAGGGGTGTACTTACTTTTGTGAGATACTGTATATATAGGTTTTAGTTTATATTACGGGTTATAATGTTTAGTTTGTATTTTGTATTGTTTTTAGTTTATACTGTATACATTTTTTGTTAATATTATCTAAATTGTTATGATATATATTTTTATTTTATGTGTTATAGGTTTTAGTTGATATTTTTATGGTTTTTAGTTTATATCATATTTTTTAGTCTAGATTATGTATAATATTTTTTAGTTTTTAAATATTATATTTTGGTAGCTTTTTTATCTTATATTATGTGTTATTTGTTTATTGTATACTATATTTTTTCTTTTTTTTTTTACTTTGCTTTTTTTTTTCTTTTTTTTTTTTTAGGTCATTGAAAAAGTGAAAATGTTAAAGTGCACCTACATTTTCTGTAATCAAACCTATGTTTTCATGATAAGCACAGTGTTACAAAGTTACAATGTACAGTCTAATCACTGGGGGAGGGGAGACTGAGGAAATGCTTCCTCCTCCTTCTACAAAGTTACAATGTACAGTCTGATCACTGGGGGAGGGGAGACTGAGGAAATGCTTCCTCCTCCTTGTACAAATTTACAATGTGCAGTCTGATCACTGTGGGGAGGGGGGACTGAGGAAATGCTTCCTCCTCCTTCTACAAAGTTACAATGTACAGTCTGATCACTGGGGGAGGGGAGACTGAGGAAATGCCTCCTCCTCCTCCTTCTACAAAGTTACAATGTGCAGTCTGATCACTGTGGGGAGGGCGGACTGAGGAAATGCTTCCTCCTCCTTCTACAAAGTTACAATGTACAGTCTGATCACTGGGGGAGGGGAGACTGAGGAAATGACTCCTCCTCCTTCTACAAAGTTACAATGTACAGTCTGATCACTGGGGGAGGGGAGACTGAGGAAATGCCTCCTCCTCCTTCTACAAAGTTACAATGTGCAGTCTGATCACTGTGGGGAGGGGAGACTGAGGAAATGCTTCCTCCTCCTTCTACAAAGTTACAATGTACAGTCTGATCACTGTGGGGAGGAGACTGAGGAAATGCTTCCTCGTGCCTGCAGCAGACTGATGACATGGATAAAGTGGATAAAATGATACAGTGGCCGTATATTGTGATGGGTCAGGAATTTATTCCCGATCTTCTTTACACGATTGTGTCATCTCTGAGCCAGAATCTCAGTCCAGGAAGTAGACGATGACCCTGGATGAAGCCTGAACAAAGATGGTGCCGTCCTTCCGGAGAGGAAATCAGATGACGGCGGGGGGAGCGCGGTGATCTATGATCGGGAATAATCCCCGGGGAGTGGATCGGATTCGGGTTTCTACATCCAGGAACATCGTACTAAGAAGTCATTCTGAAAGAGGACAGATTTTCCTTCCAAGCCACAGAGTGCGAATTTCCATAAAATTGGGGTAAGATTGGCGCAAGTCCGGAGCGCGGTGTGCGGAACGCTCGGCGTGATATCAGCTTAATGTCCAAATACAACATTACTCAACCAATCATCCGAATCGATACAGATAAAGCCATTATAAAGATTCCTCGTTCCGGGCCAAACCATCCTCTTCAATCACTTCCTCGCCATCGCCAGAGCAGAGACTAACGACTCCTGACCGCCGCCGCCAAACCCGCGCTACCAGATGTCCGCTACCCGGGAGCCATCCCAGCAAACCAAGACCAGGCCCGGAGTTCTCTGTATGAAGTGGGGAATCGGATCCAATAATCTCCGAGTTCTCTTACATAGACGCAGCCATAAATCTCACCACCAGCAGCCCACACATCTTATAATTTATTCTATTTCTCTGCCCAAGACAAGAGGTACAAATAATAATAAAAACAAAAATAATAATTAGTAATTAAAAACAATAATATTAATAAAAACAGCAATAACAATAATAATAATAAGAATAACAATAACAAAAACAATAATAATAATAATAAAAACAAAAATAATAAAATCAATAACAACAATAAAAAATATAATAGTAATAATACTAATAAGTCATCCCACAGGCTCGGTTCACAGTACTATGGGGAAATTCATCATGCAGGCTGGGCCCACAGTCCTATGGGGCAATTCATCACGCAGGCTGGGCCCACAGGCCACAGCCCAATGGGGCAAGTCATCATGCAGGCTGGGCTCACAGTCCTAAGGGGCAAGTCATCCCACAGGCTGGGTTCACAGTCCTATGGGGCAATTCATCATGTAGGATGGGCTCACAGTCCTATGGGGCAAGTCATCACGCAGGCTGGGCTCACAGTCCTATGTGGCAAGTCATCATGCAGGCTGGGTTCACAGGCCTAAGGGGCAAGTCATCCCGCAGGCTGGGTTCACAGTCCTATGGGGCAATTCATCACGCAGGCTGGGCTCACAGTCCTATGTGGCAAGTCATCATGCAGGCTGGGCTCACAGTCCTAAGGGGCAAGTCATCCCACAGGCTGGGTTCACAGTCCTATGGGGCAATTCATCATGCAGGCTGGGTTCACAGTCCTAAGGGGCAAGTCATCCCGCAGGCTGGGTTCACAGTCCTATGGGGCAATTCATCACGCAGGCTGGGCTCACAGTCCTATGTGGCAAGTCATCATGCAGGCTGGGCTCACAGTCCTAAGGGGCAAGTCATCCCACAGGCTGGGTTCACAGTCCTATGGGGCAATTCATCACGCAGGCTGGGCTCACAGTCCTATGGGGCAATTCATCAGGCAGGCTGGGTTCACAGTCCTATGGGGCAAGTCATCATGCAGGCTGGGCTCACAGTCCTATGGGGCAATTCATCACGCAGGCTGGACTCACAGTCCTATGGGGCAAATTCATCACGCAGGCTGGGCTCACAGTCCTATGGGGCAAGTCATCATGCAGGCTGGGCTCACAGTCCTATGGGGCAATTCATCACGCAGGCTGGACTCACAGTCCTATGGGGCAAATTCATCACGCAGGCTGGGTTCACAGTCCTATGGGGCAAGTCATCATGCAGGCTGGGTTCACAGTCCTATGGGGCAAGTCATCCCACAGGCTGGGTTCACAGTCCTATGGGGAAATTCATCACACAGGCTGGGCTCACAGTCCTATGGGGCAATTCATCACGCAGGCTGGGCTCACAGTCCTATGGGGCAATTCATCACGCAGGCTGGGCTCACAGTCCTATGGGGCAATTCATCAGGCAGGCTGGGTTCACAGTCCTATGGGGCAAGTCATCATGCAGGCTGGGCTCACAGTCCTATGGGGCAATTCATCACGCAGGCTGGACTCACAGTCCTATGGGGCAAATTCATCACGCAGGCTGGGTTCACAGTCCTATGGGGCAAGTCATCATGCAGGCTGGGTTCACAGTCCTATGGGGCAAGTCATCAGGCAGGCTGGGTTCACAGTCCTATGGGGCAAGTCATCAAGCAGGCTGGGCTCACAGTCCTATGGGGCAAGTCATCCCACAGGCTGGGCTCACAATACTCCAGGAACAAGCAGCACTCACATGTCATTAAAAAAGTTCACCCAGGAAGAATACTCATCACCCTGCCAAGGAAGCTGTCAAGATGTCACAAGACCTACTAGAAGACTGCATAAAAAAGGTAAGTAGAAGATCTCAAAAGAAAAAACAGGGCGAGCCTTGGAGAGGCACAGGTGGATGGTGGATCTGAAATGGAGTTCCACTTTAAGCCCAACAGGGCTGTGTGTAGGGAATGGGGACACCTTCTTGGAGATATGGACCTATGAACACAAATCCTGCAAGGAGACTGGATAAATGCTGGTAAAGGGGACCTTTAGCTGGCCTCTCCATAGACAGGATGGGTAGGATCCATGGGCGTCCGCAGAAATTTTTTCAGGGGGGGGCATCATTTTAAGGTCACCCATGCTATGCCGCTTTTTGATATCACATTATCACGATCAGAGACTGCAGACATAGTACAGGAGATGGTCAGAGACTGCAGACATGGTACAGGAGACGGTCAGAGACTGCAGACATGGTACAGGAGACGGTCAGACTGCAGACATGGTACAGGAGACGGTCAGAGACTGCAGACATGGTACAGGAGACGGTCAGAGACTGCAGACATGGTACAGGAGACGGTCAAAGACTACAGACATAGTACATGAGATGGTCTGAGACTGTGGACATGGCATACGAGACGATCAGAGACTTCATACATAGCCCAAGAGGATAAGGACCTAGTGGGCAACCCCCGATCCGATCCCTGATTCCAGGGGGGGGGGGGGGCAATTGCCCCCCCTTGCCCCTACCTGCGGACACCCATGGTAGGATCATTTAGTCCCTATTGCCTTCCAAGCTCCCCACGGTCAGACTGACAAGCAGCGGCCTGGATTCCTCCACCATAAACAATTTCTAATGTTTTTGCCCGACAACTGATAAGGAACGCAGCGGAGACTTTAAACAGTTATGCAAATGAATGGCTGCCGAGCACACAGCAATTAAAGCCATTTGCCTTTTAAAATGCTATCCTCATTAGAGTATAAATACCACTCAATTGACTTTGTGTCTTCCCTTTTTTCATGTTATTGACACAAAGAGAAAAAAAAAGAAAGAAAGTTTCATGAGAAAATTGCAGATGCTTTTCTGTGCAGCTTGAAAGGAATTAAAGAGAAGCATTCAGTCCAAATGTTGATTAGTTGGTGGGGAGTCGGGAGGCCGTCAGTGGCGCTCCTTTCTTCTGCCGAGCTAAAAGAAACATTCATTCAAGTCGAAAAATTCATTATCACACCTCCCCATTACATAAAGTGCCATTTCAACACGCCGATCTTTAGCCTGGCCACTGAAAATTATATAATGAGACATCTAAGAGTGGCGGATGAAAGCAGATAGGAGGATTCTGGAGGCAAATGTTAGTCATTAGGACTCG
>BLSH010102371.1:594488-608064 GCA_018402905.1 Glandirana rugosa
AGACGCTAAAAATAGCCCTGACGCTATAACGTCGCCTGTACAGCCTGTAAAAACTGTGAAAAAACCCTGGTTACTGTAAATATGTCGCTAGGCTGCGTGGGCGTGCCCGCGGGTCGGGCGGACTCGATGTCCGCTCCTGACCCGCGATCGTCTTACAGAGCTGTAGAACGGGGAACCGCCGATGTAAACACGGCGGTTCCCCGTTCTGTGAGAGGGGGACAAGCAGATCTACTGATCCCTGTCACTGGAATCAGTTAGATCTGTTATGTCCCAGCCAACCCATCCCCCCCACAGTTAGAACACACCCAGGGAACATTGTTAACCCCTTCACTGCCCCCTGCAGGTTAACCCCTTCACTGCCAATGACATTTATACAGTAATCAGTGGACATTTAAATTTCTGATCGCTGTATAAATGTCATTGGTCCCAAAAAAGTGTCAAAAATGTCCGACATGTCCGCTGCAATATCGCAGTCCCGATAAAAATCGCAGATCGCCGCCATTACTAGTAAAAAAAAATTAATAATAAAAACGCCATAAATCAATTCCCATAGTTTGTAGATGCGATAACTTTTGCGCAAACCAATCAATAAATGCCGATTGCGATTTTTTTTACCAAAAATATGTAGAAGAATATATATCGGCCAAAACCGATGAATAATTGTTTTTTTTATTTTTGGATATTTATTAGAGCAAAAAGTAAAAAATATTGTTCTTTTTTCAAAATCGTCGCTCTTTGTTTGTTTATGGCGCAAAAAATAAAAACCGCAGAGGTGATCAAATAACACCAAAAGAAAACTCTATTTGTGGGGAAAAAAGGACATCAATTTTATTTGGGTGCAACGTCGCACGACCGCGCAATTGTCATTCAAAATGCGACAGCGCTGAAACCTGAAAATTGGTCTGGGCAGGAGGGGGGTTTAAGTGCCCAGTAAGGAAGTGGTTAAGTATTACCTTGGGGAGATGCAGACTAGAATACTGCAATCACTGAGCAGCAAATTATACCACCTGTGATGTATTTCAGTTATCCTGCAAACCTGGCCTGTTAGTGGGTCCCGAGGACCGGAGTTGAGAACCACTGCTTTAGAGGAACCAACAACTCTGAGGAACAAGGACCTTCTGACTGGATAAAAGTCAATAGATTGTTAAGGTGGGCCCTCAAATGTCACTGTTATGGGCAAACGTAAAGATTGCATGGAGACTGTAAAAACAGATTGTGTGATTAGCCCATTACTTATGGCCAAGCATTAAGCCCTAAAGCTGGCCATAGATGGATAGAATTTCAAACAAAAATGTAATTTTGGAATGTTAAGCCTTTGATAAACTACCCCTCAGTTGGAGTAAAACAGCCCATGCTTGGGGAGCATGTGACCTCCACCAATGTGAGAGTGCTGGCTTCTAACAGCCAACTGCTTGGCCAAAATACGGTCACATGACAGAGGGGGCAATGCCACTGCTCACTTTAGGTTTGGTTACCAACACCCCGTATTTTACGGAGGAAAGGTCTGTGTCAGAGGATTGTGGGGCTTTTTACAGACACGGTCAATTTGTTCTTCACAGAGGGAATTCACATTCCCTCAAAATTCCCTCATAAATGGTGAAAATAATGGAAAAATAAAGCAAATGCCAACATTTGATGGCGATTGTTCAATAATCTATTTACATTTTTTATAATTAAAAAAAAAAAAAAAAAAAAAAAACAGCCATTTTTTGAAGGTGGGTCAAAGAGAAAATGATAGAATATGTCATTTTTTTTTTTTCGTTTTTATAATCTTCAATGTGGTTGAAGAATGCATACTATAATCTCTAAAAACATATTTTTAGAACATGCAAAAAAAAAAATACAACAGAATCTTGATTCTTATTACAATTGTAATTTTGATGAAACAACATACACACATGTAACATCAATATGAAATATCTACTAATATGAAAATTGTGATTAAATAATAAAAAAAGTAATTAAAAAAAGTCATGTGTGTGCATTCGGGCTCTACCAAAGTTCCTGTCCAGGTGGGTCGAGCGTCTAGGGCCCTATTTCCCAACCTGAGGCACCTTAGTACTAGCAATGTGCCATTTTGCACACCCCAACAGTCATAGAAACATAGAAGGGCGAGTGGTCTATCGAGTTTACCCAATTTTCCATATATATATATATTTATTTATTTCATATAGATCATGTTTGGAATAAGTTACGGTTGACTGGCTCACTACCTTTATGGAAAGCCTATTTCAAACATTAATTACTCTTTTGGCCCTTTGCAGACCCCAGCAGTCTTAGAAGTATAAAAGAAAAAAAGCAAGTGGTCCGTCGAGTGTGCCCAAATTTTTTATACATGTAGTCTGAGTCTAGATCTATGTGTTGCCCCAGACATGCTTGAATCTACTTACTGTTAACTGGCTCGCTAACTTTGCTGGAAGTCTATTCCAAGCACCAGCTACTCTTTTGGTAAAATAATATTTTCACTTAAAGAGTAGTTGATGCTTAAGACTCCACCTAAGTTCCAAGCCCAGATGGGCCCAACGTCTAGGGGTCCTAGCGCCCTACTTGCAGCCCTTTTGTACTTGTTGGGTCACCTTTTGCAGATGCCTATCTGGACAGACTACTGGGGTCTGCAAAGGGCCACATAGCAAGTACTAAAAGGGCTGCAGGTTGGGCCCCAGGGCTGTAGTAACTTGGCCTATCTGGGCAGACTACTGGGGTCTGCAGAGTGTCTATGGCCCTGGTGCCTAACCTGCAACCCTTTAGAACTTGCTGTGTGGCTGTTTGCAGTCCCCAGCAATCTGTCCAGATAGTCCAAGTGTCTATAGCCCTGGTGCCCAACTCACAGCCCTTTAGTACTTGCCATGTGCCTCTTTGCAGACCCCAACAGTCTGTCCAGATAGACCAAGTCTCTACAACCCCGATGCCCAACCTGCAGACCATTAGTACTTGCTGTGTTGCCCTTTGCAGACCCCAGCAGTCAATAGTACCAGTCATTTGTACTGACAGCAATGTTGGGCGGTTTCATATCCCCAATCTCTGACCATCTCCTGTCTCCTGTAATGAGTTTTCATTCTCCAACCACCCCCACCCCCTGCTTCATGTCTGCAGCCTCTTGTCACCTCCTCTAATATGTCTGAAGTCTCCGATAGTCTTCTGTCACATACTGAATTTTACACGTGGCCCTTTGCAGACCTGAGCAGTCTGTCCAGATAGGTTGAGTGTCTATGGCCCTGGTGCCCAGCCTGCAGCCCTTTAGGAAATTGATGGGGGGGGGCTTTGCAGACCCCAGCAGTCTGTCCAGATAGGCCAAGTGTCTATGGCCCTGGTGCCCAACTTGCAGCCCTTTAGTACTTGCTGTGTGGCCCTTTGCAGACCCCAGCAGTCTGTCCAGATAGGCCGAGTGTCTACGGCCCTCCTGCCCAACCTGCAGCCCTTTAGTACTTGCTGTGTGGCCTTTTGCAGACCCCAGCAGTCTGTTTAGATAGGCAGAGTGTCTATGGCCCTGGTGCCCAACCTGCAGCCCTTTAGTAATTGATGGGGAGGCCTTTGCAGACCCTAGCAGTCTGTCCGGATAGGTCAAGAGTCTACAGCCCTGGTGCCCAACCTGCAGCCCTTTAGTACTTGCTGTGTGGCCTTTTTTAGACCCCAGCAGTCTGTCCAGATAGGCCGAGTGTGTACGGCCCTGGTGCCCAACCTGCAGCCCTTTAGTACTTGCTGTGTGGCCTTTTTCAGAACCCAGCAGCCTGTCCAGATAGGCCGAGTGTCTACGACCCTGGTGCCCAACCTGCAGCCCTTTATTACTTGCTGTGTGACCCTTTGCCTATCTGGACAGACTACTGGGGTCTGCAAGGGCCACACAGCAAGTATTAAAGGCCTGCCTGCATGTTGGACGCCAGGGCCATAGACACTCGGCCTATCTGGACAGACTGCTGGGGTCTGCAAAAGGCCACAGAGCAAGTACTAAAGGGCTGAAGGTTGGGCACCAGGGCTGTAGACACTTGGCCTATCTGGACAGACTACTGGGGTCTGCAGAGTGTCTATGGCTCTGGTGCCCAACCTGCAACCCTTTAGTACTTGCTGTGTGGCCCTTTGCAGTCCCCAGCAATCTGTCCAGATAGGCCAAATGCCTAGGGCCCTGGTACCCAACCTGCAGTACTTGTTATGTGGCCCTTTACACACCCCCAGCAGTCTGTCTAGATAGGCAGAGTGTCTACGGCCCTGGTGCCCAACCTGCAGCACTTCAGTACTTGCTGTGTAGCCCTTTGTAGACCCCAGCTGCCAGTAGTAACAGTCATTTGTACTGAGGGCGGTTTCATGTAATGTTTCCCCAGTCTGTGACCATCTCCTGTAAAGTGTTTTCAGTCTCCAAACCAACCCCGTTTCATGTCTGCAGTCTCTTGCCACCTCCTCTAATATGTCTGAAGGCTCCGATAGCCTTCTGTAAGTTACTGAATATTACGCATGTCCCTTTGAAAGCTGTCAGGGCCACAGGTGACAACTGCTTGTCTAGGGGGGCTACAAGGAATTAAAAAACATGAAATTTTCATTAAAAATGTAATCCCTGGGGGTGCAGTTCTGGGGCATTCAAAGGATATGAGAGGGTCCCTGTTTAAATTTTGCACAGGGGTCCCCCCGTGATTTTCTACGACTCCTCTAATAGAGATCAAGCACTTTGTCAACTTTTTCTCCAGCGCTTTTGACATCCCAACCCGTCTCAAAGCGCCGCAAACGTCTTCAGCAATCAAAAGTAATGTGTCTGGGGAGTGCCGGGTCTAAGGGCCGCGTCGCGAGTGCTCTCCCGCTAGATCCATCGGAGGGTAAAATGTGTCATTTATGCATCGGCTCACAGAGAGAGAGAGGAGAAGAACGCCGTTCCCTGTGAAGTTAATCTAATAATAGAGTGGAAAGCAATGATTACCGTTTCATGCGCACCAGCTATTTGTAGCAGTGGTTGGCCTAATTCCGCGGGCCGCGCTTGTCAGAGCGCGGGGATTAACAAGTGTTTAGCTGACTACCTATTGGGAGACATGAAGAAATTGTTTAATGAGATATAAACTCTTACATTTCCTTTCCGGAGACAGACAGTGTGCTGAGTCGGCTTCTACAGGATCAGCGCAAAAGACGTGGTAAATCAAGGCTCGGTTTTCAGCAAACTTCCCCCGTTCTCTATGGAGACCTGAACACAAACATGCACACACATGTAAGCGGCATGACACAACCACAAAGGGCCACAGACCCGCAGGGGGGTCTCGCTTATTACACTTGCACCCTCTGACCCTTCGCCCACTAACTTTTCATACATTTGCTTAAAATCTCACTTTTATATAAAGGCTCAGCCATTGGGTAAGAAAAAAAGGGTATACAGATCTGTACGGCATGTAATGTGATCACACAGCTGAGAAATAAGGGGGAGAGATAGTTAGAACTGCTGCCTTCAACTTCTGAGCCTATGGACACGGTCAGTTCCATTTCTTGTGGAACATCCTTTCGCAACCAAACATGGAAGAACCATTCAATTAAATTTCCCGGATCAGGGAAGCCCTGATAATAATTCATATAGCTACAGCTCACCCTACATTAATATGATGGTCAGTGGGGAGAATGATCCTTACATTGGTGATCAGTGGGAAGAATGTTCCTTACATTGGTGAACAGTGGGGAGAATGCTCCTTACATTGGTGATCAGTGGGAAGAATGTCCCTTACATTGGTGGTCAGTGGGAAGAATGCTCCTTACATTGGTGATCAGTGGGAAGAATGCTCCTTACATTGGTGATCAGTGGGAAGAATGTTCCTTACATTGGTGGTCAGTGGGAAGAATGTTCCTTACATTGGTGATCAGTGGGAAGAATGTTCCTTACATTGGTGATCAGTGGGAAGAATGTTCCTTACATTGGTGATCAGTGGGAAGAATGCTCCTTACATTGGTGGTCAGTGGGGAGAATGTGCCTTACATTGGTGATCAGTGGGAAGAATTTTCCTTACATTGGTGATCAGTGGGAAGAATGTCCCTTACATTGGTGGTCAGTGGGAAGAATGTGCCTTACATTGGTGGTCAATGGGAAGAATGTGCCTTACATTGGTGGTCAATGGGAAGAATGTGCCTTACATTGGTGATCAGTGGGAAGAATGTTCCTTACATTGGTGATCAGTGGGAAGAATGTGCCTTACATTGGTGGTCAGTGGGAAGAATGTTCCTTACATTGGTGTTCAATGGGAAGAATGCTCCTTACATTGGTGGTCAGTGGGAAGAATGCTCCTTACATTGGTGGTCAGTGGGAAGAATGTTCCTTACATTGGTGATCAGTGGGAAGAATGTCCCTTACATTGGGGCTCAGTGGGAAGAATGTCCCTTACATTGGTGATCAGTGGGAAGAATGTCCCTTACATTGGTGGCCAGTGGGAAGAATGCTCCTTACATTGGTGATCAGTGGGAAGAATGTTCCTTACATTGGTGATCAGTGGGAAGAATGCCCCTTACATTGGTGATCAGTGGGAAGAATGTCCCTTACATTGGTTATCAGTGGGAAGAATGTCCCTTACATTGGTGGTCAGTGGGAAGAATGTCCCTTACATTGGAGGTCAGTGGGAAGAATGTCCCTTACATTGTTGGTCAGTGGGAAGAATTTCCCTTACATTGTTGGTCAGTGGGAAGAATGTCCCTTACATTGGTGGTCAGTGGGAAGAATGCTCCTTACATTGGTGATCAGTGGGAAGAATGTTCCTTACATTGGTGGTCAGTGGGAAGAATGCACTATAGCAGGGATATGCAATTAGCTCCAGCTGTTGCAAAACTACAAGTCCCATCATGCCTCTGCCTCTGGGTGTGATGCTTGTGGCTATCAGAGTCTTGCTATTGCTCATGGGACTTGTAGTTCTGCAACACCTGGAGGTCCGCTAATTGCATATCCCTGCACTATAGGTAATAATTGTCATAGAAAAGAAAATTTGGTGCCAGGTTTTGGAACTCAGCACTAATTAAAAGGATGTGTCCTGGGGACTATATATGGCCTACTAATGGATGTCTACAGTGACTGTCCCATGTGGTCCAAAGGGACAATAAAGACCTCTTCTAATGTCTCAAAATGCCCACTGAGTTTGTTACAAAGGCTCCATTTTCTTGAATATTGGCTGAGCCCCATCCCTAGGACTTATCCCTGCCCACCCACCTGTTATTATCAAGTGATTGGGAGTTAATTTCAGGGTTGGACATGGACCCAAAGTCATGGAGGTCCGGTCTGTAGTAAGAGTGAAGTTGGGATCAGAGGGGCGCACAGAAGAGGGTTTTCTGGCTAACTGCAAGCACCCCATACCAGCCCCTTATTGGCTGATCTTCTACTGTTATAGCTTGTGATTGGTTGAGGTTCACTTACAGGTTTGTGTATGGTTACTCACGACAGATTGAAGGTTCATAAAAAAAACTGTATACAACAATAACCATGAGTCCGGCTCCCAAACCATGTAAAGGGTTAACCATTTGTAAGTAAATATACCATATGTATTAATTGTAAATATGTAAGTAAATAGCATTCCCAAGACAGTTGTAAAGAACATCTAAACATTTAAGAGTAAAAACTTCACAACCCAACTGGAACCATTCCACCCCGCCACCTTCCTGAACAGCATTATACAAATCATCATCATTACCACACTGGGTCCCCTGTGGGGCTAATTTACTAAAGAAATAGAGATTGTTCACATTGCATAGTGAATGGTAAAGAAGGTAAATTTGTGTTAACTTTAAAAAAATGGGAGAGAAATAATAACAAAATAATAAATAAAATCAAGATGTTTGCTGGCACATGATTGGGTATTAAAGGGGACTACAGCTTCATTGAATTCAGCAACATTCCCTTTGTAATACTCACTTTGGACTGACCTGTCCCTCTTAACTTTCCTGGGTTCCAGTCTCAGGTCTCCTTTCCGGAGCGGGACTACCGGCACTTCTTAATTTTACCCAGAGCAAGAGTGCCGCAGCCAATCAGGAGACAGCCCTAATGATTGGCATCACCTTATACTGTAAAGGAATGCCCGGCTCGGCATTCAAGCAATGCTTCGCTATTTCTCAGCTGTGCCCCCTGCTGCAGTACTTACCTGTGTACCCCCTGAGTAACAGAGCACCCTTTGTCTTATTCCTCTATCTCTAGAGACCCCAGTGTACTCCTGTGCTCCCCATGACTCCAGTGCACCCATCCACCCACCATCCTAAGCCTACTACAGAATCCAATGTGCTCCCCATGACTCCAGTGCACCCATCCACCCACCATCCTAAGTCTATTACAGAATCCAATGTGCTCCCCATGACTCCAGTGCACCCATTCACCCACCATCCTAAGCCTACTACAGAATCCAATGTGCTCCTGTGCTCCCCATGACTCCAGTGCACCCATCCACCCACCCTCCTAAGCCTACTACAGAATCCAATGTGCTCCTGTGCACCCCATGACTCCAGTGCACCTATTCACCCACCATCCTAAGCCTACTACAGAATCCAATGTGCTCCTGTGCACCCCATGACTCCAGTGCACCTATTCACCCACCATCCTGAGCCTACTACAGAATCCAGTGTGCTCCTGTGCACCCCATGACTCCAGTGCACCTATTCACCCACCATCCTAAGCCTACTACAGAATCCAATGTGCTCCTGTGCACCCCATGACTCCAGTGCACCCATCCACCCACCATCCTAAGCCTACTACAGAATCCAATGTGCTCCCCATGATTCCAGTGCACCTATCCACCCACCATCCTGAGCCTACTACAGAACCCAGTGCGCTCCTGTGCTCCCAATGACTCCAGTGCACCCATCCACCCACCATCCTGAGCCTACTACAGAATCCAGTGCGCTCCTGTGCACCCCATGACTCCAGTGCACCCATCCACCCACCATCCTGAGCCTACTACAGAATCCAGTGCGCTCCTGTGCACCCCATGACTCCAGTGTACCTATCCACCCACCATCCTGAGCCTACTACAGAATCCAATGTGCTCCTGTGCTCCCCATGACTCCAGTGCACCCATCCACCCACCATTCTGTGCCTACTATAGAATCCAGTGCGCTCCTGTGCTCCCCATGACTCCAGTCTAACTCACATTCATACATACAGTATCTCACAAAAATAAGTACACCCCTCACATTTTTGTAAATATTTTATTCTATCTTTTCATGTGACAACACTGAATGCCAACATGTACTGTGACATACTGAAGCAGAGAATGATCCCCTCCCTTCGGAGATTGGGCCGCAGGGCAGTATTCCAACATAACAACCCCAAACACACCTCCAAGACGACCACTGCCTTGCTAAAGAAGCTGAGGGTAAAGGTGATGGACTGGCCAAGCATGTCTCCAGACCTAAACCCTATTGAGCATCTGTGGGGCATCCTCAAATGGAAGGTGGAGGAGCGCAAGGTCTCTAACATCCACCAGCTCTGTGATGTCGTCATGGAGGAGGGGAAGAGGACTCCAGTGGCAACCTGTGAAGCTCTGGTGAACTCCATGCCCAAGAGGGTTAAGGCAGCGCTGGAAAATAATGGTGGCCACACAGAATATTGACACTTTGGGCCCAATTTGGACATTTTCACTTAGGGGTGTACTCACTTTTGTTGCCAGCGGTTAAGACATTAATGGCTTTGTGTTGAGTTATTTTGAGGGGACAGCAAATTTACACTGTTATACAAGCTGTACACTCACTACTTTACATTGTAGCAAAGTGTCATTCCTTCAGTGTTGTCACATGAAAAGATAGAATAAAATATTTACACAAATGTGAGGGGTGTACTTACTTTTGTGAGATGCTGTGTGTATGTATGTATGTATATATATATATATATATATATATATATACACACACACACATAGAAGACACACGTTATGTCCGGTGAATGCACAGGCGCGGTATGGGGTGCAGATGCCGGCTCTGGTATAATTAGTTGAACTGATTGAATTATCCATTGTAATTCTTTTCAGCATTAAACCCATTTTGCTGAGATGCATAAAATAAAAGTCTTTGGATAACAGATGCTCGGGATGGGATTCTGCGACGCTTCTTTCACACGGTTCCCCTGACCCCCGCGCCTATTTAGCCTTGTAGGAAAATAAGTCATTAACCCTTTATTCATCTAGACTCCTCAACCCTCTCCTATTGCTCTCCACTATACAGCAAGATTTGGGGGGCGGGGTAATCTCTGAATAATTAAATAATCCCTAAAAAAAGTCACTTTGGGTTGGAAAATAAATCTTTAATTTGAGAAGCGGGAGCAACATAGAGAGCAAGGACTCTTCGTTTCATCTACTAGGGGAGTGCAGGGAATGGATACAGGTCAGGATTGAGTCACAAAGTGTATAGAAGAGCCAACACGCCACATCGATTATCTGAATGATTGCCTTAGCCTGCATTCAGATAGGGGCGACCCGACTTCAGCGCGATTTCGCTAGGCCACTTCAGCGCGACTTCCAGGACCTCGGGCGACTTTACAACAGGACTTTTGCCAGGCGACTTTGCCTTGACCAATCAAAGAAGGGAGGGAGGGGGCTGCCTAAAAATAAATTCTATTCTTTTAACTGTAAAGTCGATTCCATGTAGATGGGGGATCCGACTTGGAGGCGACTTCTATTGAATTCTATGGGCACAAGTCGGATAGAAGTCGCCTAGAAGTAGTACAGGAACCTTTTCAGAAGTCGCCTTGAAGTCGGAGCGACTTCAGTCGTGTATATTAAGACGGCTCTCATTCATTTCAATGGGATTTCCAATGTCAAGCAACTTGAGGCAACTCAAGTCGGATCGCAAGTCGCCCCTATGTGAACGGGCACTTAGGGTCATACATGGCCAGATGTTAGTCAGCTGTGCTGTATCAGACAGAAGTCCTGCATCAACTTAGACAAGGACAGTTCTTGTGATTGTGGGAGCGTACCTGAGAGAAGAAAGGCAGCAGAGGGTATTGATGGTGGAGGGTAGAAGACCAGACAACTGCAGAGTGGTTCCTGTATCACCACACAGTCTTCAGCACAGAGAGGTGCACAGGAGTCACTAAATGACACAAGAAGTTCTGGGGTGCAATGGAGTCATGAGGAGCATTTGGGTCAGTAGATGACACGGGATGTTCTGGGGTTGCGTTCAAGTCATGGGGAGCACTGAGGTCCCTAGCTAGCACAGGAAACCCTGGGGTGCACTGGATTCACCAGGTAAATTGGTCTTTGTTGATGGCACAAGATGCTCTGGGGTGCACCGTGGTAATGGGGCACATTGGGGTTGATAGATGACACTGGATGCTCCAGGAGTCATGGGGGGCACAGGGGCTCACAGGGGTCTGTAGATTATACAGGATGCTCTGGGATGCACTCAGGGCAGCCATCAGAAATGTTGGGGCCCCATACACCGCTTTAGACCTGGGCCCCCCCATCTGACCACCAACATTCCCCAGGGTCCGCCCACTGGCCATCCCACCACATCCGCCCACTGGCCAGGGGTGCACACATGTTGCAGCCGCAGTAGGAATTATACACCCTGGCACACATACCAGGTGTAGCCTGCCAAGCATGACCCATTCAAGTGAGGTGAAGTGTGCAATCCATGCTAGTGTGGGATCCAAGGGGTTAAAAAAAAAAAATCAGTGCACAAGCAGCACAGCCTCACCCAATGCTTGCAATAAGACCTCACACCAAACCATAGGTGCTGGAGGTCCCAAACGTGGACCTGTTGTGGTCCAGGAGGGCCTCTCCATGTGACCAAAGTTTGGTATTTTTATCGCCTATGGTTTGAGAGAAGGGTGTCCCAAAACCGGGTGGCCCCTCCCATAGACTCCAATGTTAAGTCACCCGACAATTGCCAGTCAATGACTGGTCCCCTTGAGGACCCGGTACAGCCAAACCATAGGTGCTGGAGGTCCCAAACGTGGACCAGTTGTTGCCGAGTGGGCCCTCTCTATGTGACCCAAGTTTGGTATTTTTTATCGGCTATGGTTCGGGAGAACGGTGTCCCCAAACCGGGTGTTCCCTCCCATAGACTCCAATGTTAAAGACAGCTAAAGTCTTTGCTGTAAGGGCCCCTTGAGACCCTGGGGCCCCTTACAACAGTACTGCCTGTACCCCCCTGATGGCGGCCCTGGGTGCACTATAGTCTATAGTAGATGCACTGGGGTCTATAGGGGACAAGATGCTGCAGGAGTCATGGGGAGCACAGGGGTGCACTGAGGTCTGTAGATTATACAGAATGCTCCGGGGTGCACTGGAGTCAACACTGCACTGAGCTTTGTAGGTAACACAGGATGCTCTTGGGTACACTGGCGCCATAGTGTGCACTGGAGTCTGTACATTACACAGCATGCTCTGGGGTGCACTAGAGTCATGGGGCACATTGGGGTCAGTAGATGACACACAATGCACACAATGAGTTAGGGACGTTAGATTGTAAGCTCCTTGAGGGTATGAATGTACAATGTATATGTAAAGTGCTGCGTAAATTGACAGCGCTATATAAAGCCCCATACACGCGATCCAAAAATCTGACGGGAAATACCGCTTACGATGCAATCGTACGATAATCGGATTGTTAGTACACAGCTTACAAGAGCCGATCATGACAGTTCATCTAATAATATCCGATCGGACACGCATGAAAATTTTGATCACATGATAACACATCGTACGATTTTCGTTTAACCACTTGCCGACCGCATAGCGACTATAAGCGGCGACAGTGTGGCTCTGTCCAGCAAATCGCCGCTTGCGGGCACGACGGCTAGGGGGCGAGCGTGCTCCCTGAGCGGGGCTGTGGGTCGGGCGGACCGGATGTCAGCCAGCGCCCCGTGATGCCCTGTGACAGAGCCAGAACGGGGAACCGCCAAAGTAAACACGGCGGTTCTCCCTTCTGTCAGGCGGCATCTAAGAGATCTACTGATTCCGGTCACTGGGATCAGTTAGATCTCTGGTGCCCCTGCCAGCTCAGCCCCCTCACAGTTAGAACACGCCTAGGGAACACAGTTACCCCCTAGATCTCCCTCTGCAGGTTAACTCCTTCACTGCCAATGACATTTATACAGTAATCAGTGGATATTTACATTTCTGATCGCTGTATAAATGTCATTGGTCCCAAAAAAGTGTCAAAAATGTCCGACATGTCCACTGCAATAAAAAAAAAAAAAATCACAGATCGCCGCCTTCACTAGTAAAAAAAAAAATTGGAAAAAAGGCCAGAAATTAATTCTAATGGTTTGTAAACGTGGCAACTTTTGCGCAAACCAATCAATAAACACTGATTGCATTTTTTTTTAACCAAAAATATGAGGAAGAATATAAATTGGCCAAAACCAATGAATAAATTAGTTTTTTTTTATTTTTTTGGATTTGTATTTTACCAAAAAATAAGAAATATTATTTTTTTTTGCAAAATATTGCTATTTTTTTGTTTATAGCGGTGATCATAAATGACGCAAAGGGGATCAAATACCACCAAAAGAAAGCTCTATTTGTGGGAAAAAAAGAACGCAAATTTTGTTTGGCTACAACGTCGCACGGCAATTGTCAGTTACAAGCGACGCAGTGCCTAGTGGGGGGGGGGGGGTGGTTGGCAGGTGGCAGAAACCACGCATTTC
>BLSH010102371.1:608074-621363 GCA_018402905.1 Glandirana rugosa
GCCCCCCCCCCCACGTCCACTAACCACAAGTCTAAAAGCCATAAGTTGGTCAAAGATGGCCAGGTTCAGCAGGAACCATCCAAGATTCGAGCCATCTATGGGCAGGCTGGTTGTAATAAAGTTGATCCATCAACTGACTGCAGTACAACCAGCCTGTCAGCTAAACATGCAGAATGAAAAAATTTGTTTCGTTTCGGATCGATTTGTTAAGGTACTAATTTTGTTTTGATGCAATCAAATCAAAATTTGTTTCGTTTAATTTCGTTTATTCATTTTCAACCGGATTCAAGATTTTCACAGTATTCTAAATCGAATTTGAATCTAAAATATCAGGATTCATTGTGACGAGTATTTAGTTCTATTCCATTCGAATTGTGAAATTTGAGTTTTAGAAGACGGCTATATTCTTTCTAGTTTATTCTATTCTCTTTTATTCTTCTCTATTCTAATCTTTTGAAAATTCAGATTTCCGTAGACGGCTATATTTTAATTGCACGCGGTCTTTGAAGGAAATCAGCAATAGCCAGCAACATTTCAAAATTATTTTTTTATTAAATTCAAATTCGCATAATTCGTTATTTCAGCTGGAATTTCGCATCGTTATTTTGGATTCATTTAGCCCCTTCAGCCCCGGAAGGATTTCACACTTTAGGACCAGAGCACTTTTTGCGATTCGGCACTGCGTCGCTTTAACTGACAATTGCGCGGTCGTGCGACGTTGTACCCAAACAAAATTTGCGTCCTTTTTCCCCACAAATAGAGCTTTCTTTTGGTGGTATTTGATCCCCTCTGCGTCATTTCTTTCTTTCTTCATTTCATTTCTTTCTATAAACCAAAAAAGAGCGAGAATTTTGCAAAAAAAAAACCCAAATTTCTTACTTTTTGCTAAAATACAAATCCAAAAAAAAAAGAAAAGAAAATATAAAAAAACATTTTTTACCATCGGTTTTGGCCGATTTATATTCTTCCTCATATTTTTATTTAAAAAAAAAAAAAAAATCGCAATCGCCGTTTATTGATTGGTTTGCGCAAAAGTTGCCGCGTTTACGAATGATGAGAATCAATTTCTGGGTTTTTCATTTTTTATATTTTAATAGTAATGGCGACAATATGTGATTTTTAGTGGTATTGCGATATTGCGGCGGACATGTCGGACCATTTTTACACTTTTTTGGGACCATTGGCATCTATACAGCGATCAGTGCTATAAAAATGCACTGATTACTGTGTAAATGCCATTGGCAGTGAAGGAGTTAACCTGGAGGGGGCACTCTAATGGTTAACTGTGTCCCCTCAGTGTGTTTTAACTGTATGGGGGCTGGGCTGGCTAGGGGAGGGGGGTGATCACGGCTCCCATATACAGGAAGCCTGTGATCACAGCCCTTCCCCCTCTGTCAGAATGTAGATCTGTGTTTACTTACATGGACCTCGGTTCTCTCACTGCAGGGGAGCCATCGTGGGCAGCCAGTAGAGATAGAGTCCACCTACCTGCTCCCTGGCCCCCCCGGAACACAGTGGGTACGTGAGCGTGCCTCCGGCGGCGCGCACGCTCACAATACTAGTCATCGCGGCCGCCGTCAGCTGACGGCGGTTTGCGATAATGAGCCCCTTTGTCGCCGTCACGCTGCGGCGGGCGGTCGGCAAGTGGTTAAAATTTGTTAGTATTGTAATTCAGAAATTCAGATGTATCCGAATCTCTGAATAATGAAAATGTTGATTCAGAATGAAACAAACCGTGCGTTTGTTGGCCGCTAGCAGTGATCATTGCGTTCTGCCAGAAGGGAAGGCAGCCCACCAGAAGCGCTGCGGGAGGGATTCCCCCATCAACATAGTCTGGCAAGTTATCCTAAAGTCAGTTCGTTGATCGGCTTCAGTACAACAAAGCTGTCAGATTTTTTGCATGTAATCACTGCAGGTGGCTATAGCCACTAGCAGTAATCAGTGTTCTGCCGGCAGGGCCAGCAAAACACAATAGCGATGCAGGAGGGTTAACCCCATCAACACTGAATATATATATATATATATATATATATATATATATACACACACACACTATATATATAGTAAAGAAAAAGAGAGAGAAGGGAGGGGGAGGGAAGAAGGTTGCAGTCATCACAGACCAAGCGCTAATTCCTACTAATTAGGAATCAACACTGAATATCAGTGGCGGCTGCTCATGCAGGGCACAGGGGCCCCGCCCCCCTAATCCATGCGCCCAGGTCCTAATCTTCATGCAGGGCGTCGGACGCATGGATTCCAATGTGTTTTTTTTTTTTTTTTTAAACACATGATTACAGCCTGAGGCTCTAATTGGCTTCAAAAAAGGGTGGGCACGGGGCGCAGAGCACTGCACCCGGAGCCCACCCAGTTGTGTGACAAATTAATATTCGCTAATGTCTTCCCGTTTCTCCACCCGGCCAATCAGGAAGTGGGTCCTAAGACCCGATTGGCCAGGAGTCCTAAGACCCGATTGGCTAGGAGTCCTAAGACCCGATTGGCCAGGAGTCCTAAGACCCGATTGGCCAGGAGTCCTAAGACCCGATTGGCCAGGAGTCCTAAGTCCTTATTGGCCGGGAGGAGAAGCGACCACTGGGACTCAGGAGGAGACGCATGGGGGGGACCTGGTGGACGATAGGCGAGCAATGCGGTGATCGATCAATCGAGCGAGTGCTGGAGGGGGGGGGGTGTGGCTGGTTGGGGTGAGGGCTGCGGGCCAAAGAACATTGAGCAACAGCCCCCACTGCTGAATCTGTTGATGGGGGAATCGCAATTTTCTTTCTTTCCATCCACAGTGGGGAAAAAAATGATATAATCTATGGCTTGCTTAAGTCATACTTGCCTAGGAAGAAAGGATTGTTGTTCTCTTTAGGCTCGGCTCACATCTCCATGCTCCGAATTGCGGGTGGAATTGCCTCGATCCTGCCTGCGATTCGCAATAGCAGCAAATTGCGGGACTCCCCGGCGTACCCGGTGCGCTGCCTGGCGATTCCAATAGCACCCCAGACACGGCGCGATTTTCCGGTGGTTCGTCGGGCAACAATCACGGTAAAACCCCCGAATAGAAGCGCGGGACGCCTGTCGCCCAAAAGAGGTACATGAGCTTCTTTTGGGCGACGAGCGTCCCGCGTTTCTCCTGCGATCGTCGCCCCCATACGCCTAGATGTGAACAGAGCCCCAGAGCTCGATTCACATCTATGCAGGTTGCTTTTGAGCGTTTCTGCAGTGCTTTCTGTTTTTTTTACCGTGTTTTTATTGCGAATTTACCACGATTTTGTCGCAATTTGCTTTTTTTATTTAATTTTTTTTTTGGGGGGGGGGGGGGGATTTGTTGCTGGGCAGATTTAAAAACACAAAATGGCGGGATGCCCGTGGCCCAAAAGAGGTACATGAGCTTCTTTTGGGCGACGAGCGTCCCGCATTTTCTATTTGGGCGTTTTTCCCATGATTGTCCCCTCCATACGCCTAGATGTGAATGGAGCCTAGGGGCTCGCTTCACATCTATGCAGGTTGATTTTCAGCGGTTCTGCAGTGCTTTTTGCTGTGCTTTCTGCGTTTTTTACTGTGTTTTTATCGCAATTTTACCACAATTTTGCATTTTTTTAAATTTATTTTTGATTATTTTTGGATAAAATTTGCTGCTGGGCAGACTTAAAAATGCAAACTCGTGGGACACCTTTCACCCAGAAGAGGTACAGGAGCTTCTTTTGGGCGATGGGCGTCCCGTGTTTGAGAATTTTTCCAGCGACTGTCACGCCCATGCGCCTAGAGGGCTCCATTCACATCTATGCCTGTTGCTTTTGAGCAATTCTGCAGTGCTGCGGTTTTTTTTTACCATGATTTGCGTTTTTATTTTTTGGGGAAAATTTGTTGCTGGGTAGATTTAAAAATGCAAAATCGTAGTAAAAACGTGTCAAAAATGCGTCAAAAACGAAGGGCTTGCGTTTTTCTTGCATGCCCATTGAAGTCCGCGACATGCAAAATGCTGCGTTTTGCGCGCAAAAAAAAAAGTCCCCGGCCCTTTCCAAAATGCATTGATGTGAATGTGGTCCATAGGAACCAATGTTAAAAAAAAAATCCCTGCATTTCTGCAAAATGCAAAACACATTCGAAAAAAACGCATTCCTGTGAATCGAGCCTTAGGCTTCATTCACCCCTATGCATTTTTTTAGTGCTTTTTTGCAGATTTGCACTACAGAACGCGTTCCATAGGAAACCATGGTAAATGGACTGCAGTGCAAAAATCTGCAAAATATTAACTAAGCCTAAGGGCCGATCCACACCTAGGCGATCCGACTTCAGAGACAACTTTGCTAGGCGATTTGAATGCGACTTCAAGGCAACTTTGGGCGACTTACAACGCGACATGAAGCGACCTACATGCCAGGCAACATTGCCTTTGGCCATTCAGAGAAGAGAGGGAGGGGGGGGGGGGGTTGCCTTAAAAAAAGATATTTTCCTTTTCAGGCCTCTTCACACGGGGCGATCCGACTTCAGGAGAATTTGCTAGGCGACTTTCAGGTGACTTACAGCACGGCTTTGCCTGTGGCCAATCAGAGAAGGGAGGGAGGGGGTTGCCCCAAATAAATTCTATTCACTGTAAAGTCGCTTGCATTAAGATGGGGGATCCCACTTAGAGGCAACTTCCATTGAATTCTATGGGCATAAGTCGGATAGAAGTCGCCTTGAAGTAGCACAGGAACCTTTTCTGAAGTCGGAGCGACTTCAGTACCGTACATTAAGACAGCTCCTATTCATTTCACTGGGATTTCACTTGATAAGCGACTTGGGGCGACTCAAGTTGGAGCGCAAGTCATCCCTGTGTGAACGAGCCCTTCCTGTAAAGTCACTTCTTCATAGACGGTGATCTGACTTGGAAGTGACTTCCATTGACTTCTATGGCCTCAAATCGCCTAGAAGTCACCTTTTCAGAAGTCGCCCTGAAGTCGGAGCGACTCGAGTAGCGCATATTAAGATGGCTCCATTCATTTCAATGGGATTTTTGATGTCCAGCGATTTGAGGCGACAAGTTTTCTGATGTATAAAAAATATAATAATGTAGCTGTGAAGTTTTCTGAAATTTATAAAAAATGTAACAATGTAGCTGAGTTTTCTGAAATTTATAAACAATAAGGCTCCATGCACACTGGACGCCATCTGGGCTCTCTCTGCGTCGGCCAGGAGACGCTGCTCAGAAAACGTTCTTTTGCAAGGTTTTGTAAGCAGCGTTTACCGGCGTTTATCGGCGCCTGCGTTTTTGGGCGTTTTTTTTTCTTCATTAGCTTCCATTGACTGCAAAAACCGCCGGACGCTGATAAACAGCCGTTTACCGGCATTTAGCATTTTTTGTGGTCAAACGACTTTTGAACGCCAATTTAGGGCGTTCAGATAACAGCCCAAAAACGCCACTGCTGATAAACGACAATTAACGTCCATGCATGGACACATAGGATAACATAAAGTGGTGTTTTTGGGCTGTTTAAAAAAACGCCCAAACGACCAAAAACGGTCGTTTATCAGATACAGTGTGCATGGAGCCTATAACTGAGAAGTTTTCTGATGTATAAACAATGCAACAATGTAGCTGAAAAGTTTTCTGATGTATAAAAAATGCAACAATGTAGCTGAGAAGTTTTCTGAGATTTATAAACAATGTAACAATGTAGCTGAAAAGTTTTCTGATGTATAAACAATGTAACTGTGAAGTTTTCTGATGTATAAACAATGTAACAATGTAGCTGAGAAGTTTTCTGATGTATAAACAATGTAACAATGTAGCTGAGAAGTTTTCTGATGTATAAACAATGTAACGATGTAGCTGAGAATTTTTCTGATGTATAAACAATGTAACGATGTAGCTGAGAAGTTTTCTGATGTATAAACAATGTAACAATGTAGCTGAAAAGTTTTCTGATGTATAAACAATGTAACTGTGAAGTTTTCTGATGTATAAACAATGTAACAATGTAGCTGAGAAGTTTTCTGATGTATAAACAATGTAACAATGTAGCTGAGAAGTTTTCTGATGTATAAACAATGTAACGATGTAGCTGAGAATTTTTCTGATGTATAAACAATGTAACGATGTAGCTGAGAAGTTTTCTGATGTATAAACAATGTAACAATGTAGCTGAAAAGTTTTCTGATGTATAAACAATGTAACTGTGAAGTTTTCTGATGTATAAACAATGTAACAATGTAGCTGAGAAGTTTTCTGATGTATAAACAATGTAACAATGTAGCTGTGAAGTTTTCTGAGATTTATAAACAATGTAACAATGTAGCTGAGAAGTTTTCTGATGTATAAACAATGTAACAATGTAGCTGTGAAGTTTTCTGAGATTTATAAACAATGTAACAATGTAGCTGTGAAGTTTTCTGATGTATAAACAATGTAACAATGTAGCTGAGAATTTTTCTGATCGGATCACAAGTCACCTAGGTGTGAACGGCCCTCAGGCAAAGTTTTATAAACAACGCAACAATGTAGCTGTGCAGTTTTCTGATGTATAAACAAAGTAACGATGTAGCTGATACGTTTTATGAAATGTATAAACAATGTAACAATGCTTAGTGGTCACAGCAGCTGATCGAGAACATGAAACCTGCAGCTGCTCTAACAAATGAGGAAGAACGCCATAAAAAAATAAAATGGCGCATGGTGGTAAGTGAAGGCTCGACTTATAGGAAGTGGCAGCTCCGCTCGCCCCCGGCGCTCCCCCTTAGTTTTGCCACTCAATAATTTGACTGATTCACTCGAGTGGCCAGAAGAAGGACATTTTCTGCCCAATTTCAGAGTAATCAAATCACCTGCTCTACAATCACTGGGGGCCAACCCAATTGCACTCCGGTGGGAACGGCGAGACGACGGCGGAGGCGCCTTCTGCATTAAGTGTGCCCGCGATATCGGCGCTCGCTGACAAGTGCCACTTTAGTCTTTAAAGCCGTCTTAGAGGTCTCTGAAAATGAACATTATGTGGGAGATAATGACAGCGAACATCAAAACGCTCGCAGCGACACTCCGATCGTCCTCCAGACGCCGTATCTTCTGAGCGCGGCTCTATCAGGGGCCCCGGGAGTTATCTTTCTCTTTTCTTTTTTTTACAGTCATAATCCGCAATTGTTCCGGAGATGTATTTCATATTTATTTCATATTGCGGGATAATCCCCTGTTCTTCTGTCATTCAGGAGACGCGCGTCGGCAGGTATGGGGGATAAAAGCAGAGTATATATTCAGATATTCCGAGGCGTTTACGCTAAAGCCGGTCACACAGATATTAACCCCCCCCCCCCCCCCGCAGGTTTTCTTCTTTTCTTTCGCTGTTGTCATTTTTGAAAAATTTCTTTTGATCTCTTCACAATCAAAAGTACGATTGCCTTCAATATATGGTTAGTGGATCGATTGTCCTAAAGGCTGGAACGCAAAAATACAATTCAGGTACATGTGCGGTGGAACGGAGGGTGCACGCTAACACCCACACACCGTGCATACGCGTCCATGGCGCTCCCAGCACAGCGACCGAGGGGTCAGAACAGTGCCGGGACAAGGTCATCCAGAGCCCAGGGCCAATATGCCAAATCCCCCCAACATGTACGTGCCATATGTGTTGACAAAAATCCCCCCAAAAAAACACTGAGGACTAATCTGCATGCTTACCCCCTATGCATAAATCCCCCCTCCTCCACCCAGGACAAATCTGCCCCCCTGCTGAAATCCCCCCTCTCAGCACAAATCTTTTCCCAATCTCCCAGCTCAAATGCCCCCACCCCTGAAAAAAAATCACCCCTAATAGCACAATTCCTACCCCATATGTGTCAAACACAAGGCCCGCGGGCCAAATTCGGCCCTCCAAGCCATTTCATGTGGCCCTCACACCTCTCCTGCAGCTATGGCGCCCCCTTTGTCTCCACCTTCATCTTGTATCAGCAGTAGAGAAGAGGACAGAACTCCTCCGCCAGATCCTACACTTTTCTGTGCCGCTGCAGAGAGGCTGGTCTCAGCAGTCAGCAGCAGGGAGGAGGACAGAACTCCTCCTACAGATCCTGCACCTGACTGCATTCTGCAGCTGATTCCAGCCCTCCTCCGAACCTCCTCCAGACACTAAAATTTTTGCTTCCCAGCTCTGCCCCCAGCTTCTTCCCAGTAACAGCATAAGATGAGGGAAGAGCACTGCGATGTAGGGGAGGATGGGGGACTCTTGACATCTGATGTAAAGAGGGGGACACCTAGTCTTACAGATACAACCGGCCCTTTGAGGGAGACCCATAAATGCTGATGCAGCCCGCAATGAGATGGAGTTTGACACCCCTGCTCTACCTCTAAAATTTCCCCTCCTAGTGCACATCTTCTCCCCCCACTTCAAATTCTCCCAAACACCCCTCCAAGCACAAATCTTCTTTTGTCCATTCCCCCTCCCAACACAAATCACCCTAAATTACTACTATTAGTACCCCCCAAACTTCCCCTCCTAGCACAAATCTTCCCTCCATCCGCCTCCCAACACAAATCCCCCTAAATTACCACTCTTAGCACTCCCCACCAATCTTCCCCTCCTAGAACAATACTTATACCCTGCCGCCCCCCCCAAATACCCCTTCCAACACAAATCCCCTCCCCACTAATCGCCTTATGGCATCCCCCCACCTGATAGTGCCGCCCCCTTCTGCCCACCCCTTGTCCCGGCCCTGGGTCAGAAACAGCCCCCAGTCTATGTTGGTGACCAAGAGCTGGCGGGACAGGCTCCCGATCATGTGACCACTGTGACAGCCAATCATAGTGATCACATGATCTGAAAGTCCCCCCTGCCTCCTGACAAAAAAATGGAAGTTCAGTCCATCTCCCAGGTGGTTCAACCCTATAATGGCTCATCCGCAGACGTGCCAACAGGCTCTGCCCAGCCTTAGTAGCCTTACAAATAAAGTGGCAGGGGATTTCTTTCATCTATGCCGGCCCGTTATCCTAAATAACCTCCAAGAAAGTGTGAAGTCCCCCATAAAATCCATACCAGACCTTTATCTGAACATGCATCCTGCCTGGCCTGGAAAGGAGGAGGACAAAAGGCACCCCTCCTTCTGAAGCAAACCAAGCCACATGCCCCCAACATGGGATGGGTTGCTCATGTTGATGAACACAAGGGCCTCTTACCCACAACCCTGTCCCAGTGGTTGTGGGGGTCTGTGGAAGGTGGGCTTATCAGAATATTAAAGCTTCCTTTAAGATAAGAGGGACCCCAGATACCACCTCATGCACCCATGTGAATGAGTAACCCCCTCCAAAAAAATGCAAATTTATAAATACAGACGCCACACTTGACAAGTCAGATAATAAAACCCCCCCCAAAATGTCCTACTATGTACATCCATCATCCAATCACGTGGTCAAATCGACATAATCATGATCAATGATGCCCACCAGCCTGGTGAAAAAATTTAAAAAATCACCACCAATTCTTCTCATCACATCACTTTTCTGCACTGAGCAACATCTCCAAGGCCCCATCCCTAAATGTTAATAAAAGGGCAGGGTCACTCGGGTGAAGTCATTGACCAAATATGGCCACGGCCAAAGATTCCCCCAAAAAATACATACCAGACCCTTATCCTTGACGAGAATAGATATTGATGACCACCGTCTGGAAAGCACAGACAATCTGAGTGGAGAAATGTCATCAGCACACCAAGGATTCCTCAAAAGGGACCTTGCCTGGCTCTGAAACATTGCCGAATGTGCACCGTGTGACTTTGTGAATAAAGCTTTGGACTCTTTTGAGGAATCCTTGGTGTGCTGATGACATTTCTCCACTCAGATTGTCTGTGCTTTCCAGCCGGGGGCCATTGATCTCTATTCTGGTCAAGGATAAGGGTCTGGTATGTATATTTTGGGGGAAACTTTGGCCGTGGAGCTATTTCAATGAATGCGTGCGAGGGGAATATTGTGGTTAGATATCAAGGGAAACCCCCCTATGAAAAAATAAAACTGGATCAAAAGCCCCGTTGGCTCCCGACTAGCAGCCTTGACTGAGAGCCATTGGAGACAGCTAAGTCAGTCAGTATGCTGGGAGCAAGTGGTGGGTATGCTCTCAGCACACAACTTCAGACTGATGTAGACAAATATGTATGGCAGCTGGGCATTACGACCCACTTTTCATGCAGCCACATATATGGTTGGGAAAAAGTTAACAACTGATTACTGATGACAGGAAGGAAGCCATCATATATAGTAGAGGTAGAGCTACCACTACTGTTTAAGAGGCTCAGCTCCAACCGAACGAGCAATGATGTCCAAGAAGCCAAAGGCCAGTCTGAAGTTGTTTGAGCCAAACCTTAAGCCCAACCCTAGTCCTCACACTGGCCCTCCTGACACCTGCTGCTTTTTTGTGTATACAGTATGTATCAATTTGACATTACTTCTAGAACTTGATGAGACGCGAGGTGAACTTATGGGATTTTAAGTCATTGCCAGAGATCCTGGTGGTGGGGCGGAAGGTTTGCCATGTGCTGCTTCAAGAAGGTCATCTTCGCACCTCCACTGGTGACACCACAGCATGAGACAGTTGGCAGGCACAATGAGGGGGTTAGAGGGTGATGACCAAGTTTGAAGAACATAACTAGGACAGAAAATTAGGAGATGTTGGAAACAGGAAGAAGAAGATATGAGAGATCCAGATCAACAGGCAGAAGACAAGGACAATTTCTGGACACAGTCAACAACAGAATTCAGGATCGGTTCAAGCCAAACAAAAAGAAGTAAGCAGGGTCACCACAGAGGGCAACATGGAAAAAGAAGCTATGGGAAACTACAGTACAACTGGAGGAATGCTTGTGTCTTACTATTGCAGGTGGCACTAGAGCCCAACAGAAGGGATGAGCATGGGTTTGGTCGAACTTGGGTTTGAATCAAACTCGGAAGGAATCTCTAGCTGCTGCCCAATGCAGCCAGAGTATGTGTCCATATTAGGTGAAATGATATTATGGGCATTCTCACCCATTGTCTATATGCAACTGCAAAGAAAATAATGCCCTTGCCACAGTTGACTGGGGGACGTTGGGCGGGAGTGGCAACTTCCTTCTGGGTTCAGTCTGAACTTGGGTTCAGATCAATCCCAGAAGTAAGAGGGCACTCCTATCCGTGCCAACCAATCAACTGCAACAAGAGCCTATGGGCATATTAGGTCAGTGATGTCATGAGCATCCCCACCCATTTGTGTACGGGCAACTGTAAAGTGAAGAATGCCCTGGTCACAGTTGATTGAGAGGTAATCGGCAGGAGTGGCAATTTTCTTCCTGGGTTTGGACTGAAATTGGGTTTAGACAAACTCAGAAGAAAACTGTCACTCCTGCCCATTGCCACCCAATCAACTTCAGCCAGAGCATGTGGGCATATTGGGTCAATAATGTCATGACAATCCCCACCCCCTGCAATGGGGTGGGAATTGTCCTGGCTGCAATTGATTGGGCGGCAAAGGGTGGGAGTGGCAACTTCCTTCTGGTTTTGGTCTCAAATTGGGTTTGGATCAAACCTAGAAGGGTTCAGTCCCTCCCACTCATTGCCACCCAATCAGCTGTGGCCAGCGCATTCCGCACCCTGCCATTGGGGGTGAGGATGCTCCATGACATCATTGATCTAATATGGCCATGTGTTCTGGTTGCATTTGACTGAATGGCAATGGGTGGGAGAGTTGAATTTCTTCTGGGTTTGATCTAAACACAATTTCAGACTGAACCCAGAAGGAAGTTGCCATTCCTGCCCATTGCCACACAATCAGCTGTGTCCAGCATTCTTCGCTCCACAGTTGCACATACACAAATGGTAAAGACAAACGCAGAAGAAAGCTATACTTCCTGCCCACTGCCACCCAATCAGCTGCAGCCAGGGCATTCCCCACCCGCTGTTGGGCGTGAGGATGCTTATGGCATTGTTGGGAATTGCCTGGCTGCAATTGATTGGGGGCAATGGGTGTGATGGCAATTGATTGGATGGCAACTTCCTTCTGGATTCGGTCTGAAATTGGGTTTAGATCAAACCCAGAACGGGACGGTCACTACCACCCACTGCCACCCAATCAGCTGTGGTCAGGGCATTCCCCACCCCACCATTGGGGGGGGGGGGTGAGGATGCTTATGACATCGTTGACCTAATATGCAGTTGAATGAAAGGCAATGGGTGGGAGAGTTGAATTTCCTCTGGGTTTGATCTAAACCCAATTTCAGACAGAACCCAGAAGGAAGGAACCCAATCAGCTGTGTCCAGCATTCTTCGCTCTGCAGTTGCACATACACAAACGATAAAGACAAACCCAGAAGAAAGCCATACTTCCTGCTCACTACCGCCCAATCCACTGCAGTTTAAACATTTGGCCATATTAGGTCAAGGATGTTATGAGCATCGCCACCCCCAGTGGTGAGGTTGGGAATTGCCTGACTGCAATTGATTGGGGGCAATGGGTGGGAGTAACAACTTCCTTCTGGATTCGGTCTGAAATTGGGTTTAGATCAAACCCAGAATGGGACGGTCACTACCACCCAATCAGCTGTGGTCAGGGCATTCCCCAACCCGCCATTGGGGGGGTGAGGATGCTTATGACATTGTTGGCCTAATATGGCCACATGTTCTGGCTGCAGTTGATTGGGTGGCAACGGGTGGGAGAAGCTTCCTTCTGGGTTGAGTCAAAACCAACGTTCAGACCAAACTGGTAGTCATCCTTACCCAACGGTCAAGATCCTCAAGGGTTCAGCTGTGCCCTTTTAATGAACGAAAGAGAAAATCTTGTAACAACCTCTGGCGGAAAACAAGACCAAATGAATGTTACACTACATATATTTTTTCAACCGTTCTTTACGTTATTGGGATACAAACAAGCTTCCTATCGTTAAACACTGAACATATGGTCCGAGCAGCATACAGCTACATTTTTATATATTTTTTTTTCTCAAGCCTCAGAGATGTCACCGGCGCTCACAAAGTCACCGCGGTTTGATGGCACAAATGTTAATTAAGAATTCCTTTTGACTCACGGTGGAAGGGGAAAAAAAAGCCCTCGCCATATGTTCCCGAATATATAACATTTATGAGAGGCATAATTTATGCTATTTTGTCTCTCCGTACTTAATCAAGTTAAATAAATTGAACGTGGGGCTACATTTCAATGTTTGTGAGTGCGCAGCGAGTTCATATATTTCAAAAGCGACAAATCAGCTCTGTGGAAAATATAAGTTTTCTGTTTGTAGTGGCGGCTGAATGCAGATGGATACATGCAAATGCCTGCTGCCATGGGGGGGGGGGGGGGGGGGGG
>BLSH010102371.1:637298-681918 GCA_018402905.1 Glandirana rugosa
ACCGTTGGGATGTAGTCGGTACCGATCCCAACGGTGTAGTAGGGAAATTAGGTCCTGTGTATGATTAATGGGTCCAAGACACCGACTAATTCCACCACTAATTTGAGTTACCACGGAATGGACGTAATTTAATCGGAGTCTTGTTGGACACATTAGGTATACACAGGACTAGGGTTGCCACATCATCCCTTTAATCCAGGACACATATGGATTACACAGGTTGTTCTGAGGCTAATTTAATGCAGGTAAGGCACCATTGAGTTTAATCACCACCTTAATCAGCCACAGAACCTGGGTAATTAGTATGTGTCCTGGATTAAAGGGATGATGTGGCAACCCTAGCCATGGCTGATGTAGGGTTGCCACCTCATCCCTTTAAACCTGAACACATATGAATTACACAGGTTCTGAAGCTAATTCAATGCAGGTAAGGCAACCAAGTGAGTTTAATTACCACCTTAATCAGCCAGAGAACCTGTGTAATTCATATGTGTTTGGGTTTAAAGGGATGAGGTGGCAACCCTAGGCTGACGGTGGGATCAGACTTTCTCCTGGTTGTTGTAGACTTCAACTCGAGAGAAGTCATGGGGTCAGAACTTAGAAGCAAAACAGCATATCTGCATCAGAGCGCCACAGCCTCCTCCTTGAGTAGGGATCACTAGGATCAAGCAGCGTATCCTGGTCAGGGCAACTCCGCTTCACTCACAGGTCCCCTCCAACACCGCCACTCATAGGGAAGTTATTTTGTTTTATATAAGCCTTATTCTAGGCTTACCTCTGGGTTCTTAGCTGCCATTTCTTTGATGACCCCATGACTTCTCTAGAGTTGAAGTCTACAACAACCAGGAGAAAGTCTGATCCCACCGTCAGCCATGACACTACAGCAAGCAGAATATTAGAGTGGGAACATCTGGTCACCTTGCATTCTGACGCCTACTTCTACCCATGCTGAGGATCCATGATCCTGCCACCACCAGTATCCAGCCTGATTGGCCCCTAGACTGAAAAGCTGGGGGTCCATTATTTCCAATCAAGACATCAGACCAAAGAGAGGGACAGCGGAGGAGGAAAGAGGAACTAACAGATCTATTTCCCAATGGAGGATGGTTGGAAACTGAGTTTGAACCAATGTTCACTCTTGTTCCGTTGTATTTTCAACTCTAGAGAAGTCATGGGGTCATCAAAGAAATGACAGCTAAGAACCCAGAGGTAAGCCTATAATAAGGTTTATATAAAACAAAATAACTTCCCTATGAGTGGCGGTGTTGGAGGGGACCTGTGAGTGAAGCGGAGTTGCCCTGACCAGGATATGCTGCTTGATCCTAGTGATCCCTACTCAAGGAGGAGGCTGTGGCTCTCTGATGCAGATATGCTGTTTTGCTTCTTAGAGCTCCAGTGTGTTTGTTGGCACGTGGTGGCACAGGTGGAGGAATTATTAGAGTGGATTCATCAGAGGATTCATTCGTTGCACAGATTTGGACTGCATGAAGCACTGGCACTTTATATATGAACTGTTCATTTATTCACATTCACCTTGCATATGAATTGTTCATTTTTTTTATTTTATATTTGCACTCCTATGGGATGTATAGGAAACAGATAGCGCTGCTAGCACTTTGAGATTTTAAGTGTGTTTTTTGATTTTATTTATTTGTTCACAGCAGCGGCTGTCATTATATTGACCTTTTTGCACATTTATTAATTATTGAATATTGATTGTGTTACATTAGCGCAGTGTTTTTTGCTTTATAAGAAATATTGGTTACTTTGCAAAATTGTCGCTCTTTTTTTTGTTTATAGCGGCGATCAGAAATGACGCAGAGGGGATCAAATACCACCAAAAGAAAGCTCTATTTGTGGGAAAGGAAAGGACGTCAATGTTGTTTGGGTACAACGTCGCACGACCGCGCAATTGTCAGTTAAAGCGACGCAGTGCCGAATCGCAAAAAGTGCTCTGGTCCTATAGTGGGAAATCTTTCCGGTCCTTCAGTGGTTAAGCGACTTAGTAACCGGGCCACAATGAGAGGAGCGGCCGGATGACAGGCCCGTGTCCTCTCTGTATATGCAAAGCGAACACAGCCTGCTCTACCCCGATCCGATGGAAAGGGATGGATCCACTTCTGTTTTTTTTTTTCTAGCAGATCAGATTGGAGGAAGGCGGGTTTACATCTCCCACTCTATAGAGATGAATGGAGGTTCCAATTGGGTCAGATTTAGGGTTGCCACATCATCCCTTTAATCCAGGACACATATGAATTACACAGGTTGTTCTGAGGCTAATTTAATGCAGATTAGGCACTAAGTGAGTTTAATTATCCACTTAATCAGCCACAGAACAACCTGTGTAATTCTTATGTGCCCTGGATTAAAGGGATGATGTGGCAACCCTAGTCAGATTGTGTGAAATGGGCCTGATGCTGCTTTTACACTGATGGTTTGCGCTCTGCCCACACCGCGGTGGCAGCGCAGTGCACCTGATGGCTTTCCTGCAGGTTAGCTTTAGAGCCTGTTCACATAGGGGCGACTTGCGCTCCGATCTGAGTCGTCTCAAGTCGCCCCAAGTCACTTGACGTCTGAAATCCCATTGAAGTGAATGGGAGCCGTCTTAATGTACGCTACTCAAGTCGCTCCCACTTCAGAAAACGTTCCTGCACGACTTCAAGACGACTTCTATCCGACTTGTGCCCATAGAATTCAATAGAAGTCGCCTCCAAGTCGGATCCCCCATCTATATTGGAGCAACTTCTCTGATTGGCCACAGGCAAAGTCGCCTGGCATGGAGTCGCCTTGTAAGTCGCCCACAGTCACGCTGAAGTCGCGTTGTAAGTCGCCTAGCAAAGTTGCGCCAAAGTCGTATCGCCCCTGTGTTAACGCAGCCTTAGAATTCTATTATATCCTGCAGGTGTGGCGCACCTTTCTGAAAGCGCACCAAACTCACAGGTAATAACAGAAGTCTATGGCTCAGTGCAGGTAAGGCTGCGGATCAGACCAGTAACCACTGCAGAGCAGATATGCCCATATATACTCTGCGATTTTAGTAGTAAACTTACCTTTAATAACGGTTTTCCATTCAGGTATCACCAGCTGTTGCTGTACCAGGCAGAAAGCATTTGGTATCACTCTGCCGGAGCCGGTGCTGTACAGGAAGCATTGGCTTATCGCGGCTCTGCTCTGCAGCTGCTTGCTTCCTCTACCGCCGGCTCCATTCACAACACTGATGTGCTGGTATGGCGGGAAGGCAACCTGCAAACTGGGCTTGCCAACCCGCCCTCCCAGAGCAGGAGGTTGCGGGTCACATCAGAGGGCTTCGCGGGCCACATGTGGCCCCCGGGGCCACTGGTTGGGCACCCCTGGTTTACACTACCATTATAGCATCTATAAACTATTCAATATATTTATGGAATTTGTATTTATTTATTTTTTTACTAGTGGGACTGCAATATTGCGACGGACAAATCGGACACCAACTGACACTTTTGACACTTTGTGAGAACCAGTGACACTAATACAGTGATAAGTGCTAAAAATATACACGGTCACTGTACTAATGACACTGACAGGGAAGGGGTTATACATCTAGTGCAATGGTTTTCAACCTCAGTCCTCAAGTACCCCCAACAGGCCATGTTTTGGGAACTACCCTTAGATAAAAAGAGCTCCTATCGATACCATGTCATGGATATTGATTTAACCACTTCAGCCCCGGAAGGATTTCCCACGTTAGGACCAGAGCACTTTTTGCGATTTGGCACTGCGCCGCCTTAATTGATAATTACGCAAACGTGCAACGTTCCACCCAAACAAAATTTGCGTCCTTTTTTTCCCACAAATAGAACTTTCTTTTGGTGGTATTTGATCCCCTCTGCGTCATTTCTGATCACCGCTATAAACCAAACAATTTTGCAAAAAAAAAAACAATATTTCTTACTTTTTGCTAAAATACATATCAAAAAAACAAAACATATTCATCAGTTTTGGCCGATCTATATTCTTCTACATATTTGTGGTAAAAAAAAAAAAAAATTGCAATCGGCGTATATTGATTGGTTTGCGCAAATGTTGCTGCATTTACAAACCATGAGAATTCATTTATGGCATTTTTACTTTTTTTTTTTTTTTTTTTTTACTGGTAATGGCGGTGATCTGCGATTTTTTTTTTTTTTTATTGGGACTGTGATATTGCGGCAGACATGTCGGGCATTTTTGACACTTTTTTGAGACCAATGACATTTATACAGCAATCAGAAATTGAAATAGCCACTGATTACTGTGTAAATGTCAGTAGCAGGGAAGGGGTTAACCTGCAGGGGGCGATCTAGGGGTTAACTGTTTTCCATAGGCGTGTTCTAACTGTGAGGGGGCTGGGCTGCCAGGGGCATAAGAGATCTAACTGATCCCAGTGACAGGGATCAGTAGATCAATGTCCCCTGTCAGAGCGGGGAACCGCCGTGTTTACATTGGCGGTTCCCCGCTTTTCTTCTGTTGTAAGCGATCGCGGGTCGCCGGCGGACATTGAGTCTGCCCGACCCACGGTTACACTCCTGGAGCTTGCGGCGGACATGAGAACACGCCGGCGGCTGCACATGCTCGCCCCCTAGCTGCGCGTGCGCAAATCGCCATTTAGAGACGGTGATTTGCATTATGCTGCCATCTTGCAGCAGTAAATGTACGTGACGCAAAGTAAAGGAAACCCTGAAGACATGGCCTATTGGGGTACTTGAGGACTGAGGTTGAGAACCACTGATCTAGGGCAATCAAAGGGTTAACTGTGTGCCTAACCTGTGTTTTTGTGTATTGTGCACTGCTTTTACTAAGGGGAGAGATGGATTTTAGTCCTTGCTTTGCAGGAACACACAATCCATCCCTCCCCCCCCCCGTCAGAACGGAGACCTTTCCACGAAACCAAAACTAATTTTCTGCACTCAAAGGCAAGGCCCCACACGGATGTTGGTCTAAGCCCTTGGCTTGATGTATTAGGATAAGTGCCGCCTTGCTGCCCACAGAGGACGTCCCCGAAGCACTGCAGTAGAAACACATACAAAAGGTGCATTATCCTCAATTGATAGTTTATTGGCTCTGAGGAAGAGGCGCAACCTCGAAACGCGTCAGCCAGTCCATTTAGGGCAGAGTTCATTTGGTATTCGATACCATGGATGTGAACCAAGAGATTGTTTGTGAGTATGATTTTCTTTTTTAACAATAAACGATCGATTGAGGATAATGCGTTAGGCCTCTGCGCCTTTGTTTGTGTTTCTACTTCAGAATGGATTTCTGCCTTGTTTACATAGACAGATCCCCGTTCTGTGTGTTTTACCCTCGATTGGTGGGTGCCAGAGGACACTGAGTGCCCGACACCCGTGGATCGGCTTCTGCTGTGAATAATCACAGCAGAAGCGGTCCGCGTGCGCCCTCTGCAGGCAGAAGTGCAAGATCCTATATATGTACACGTGATCCTGCACAGAGCTCTGCAGGCAGAAGTGCAAGATCCCATATACAGTATATACACGTGATCCTGCACAGAGCTCTGCAGGCAGAAGTGCAAGATCCCATATATATATATATATATATATATATATATATATATATATATATATATATATATACATACATACAGGTGATCCTGCACTCTAGCACAGAGCTGCTATAGGGCGGTCAGCAAGTGGTTTTTAGAAATAATGGCACTGCAGACATAATGTGCGTTTTGGGGTAAGTGTGCAGAAACGCACAGGTGTGAATGGGGTCTCACAGCTAATTTTCACCATATTTATGATGACATCACGACTTGCCAATACTAACTTTGCAATCTAAAAATATAATTGTATAGATTTTTAGATATGGAACCTTTTTGAATTTAATGAAACCATAGTAGTGATGTAACTCGGCCAGCTGTCATGCGCACAATGCTTAGCGGAGTTCTCACTTAATTAGAATGAACTGGCGCACACGTACAGAATTAATTACTGACGAGGACACAAGTTCCAGGAGGTTTATTCCCCCCGCGCTGAGCGGAGGGCATCGCGCTGAAGACAGCAGCCACTGCGGCGCTCCCAGCAGACTGCGCCACTTAAATCAATATTAGTTTACTTCCCGTGGATGAGGAGGAAAGGCTGATCGGATAATGACTCTCGTTACCTGTGGGGGAGATGAGTCCTGGAGATAAGAGACCCGGCACTCCGTGCGGCAGAAGACGTGCGTTCTCCTGGATGGCGACTCCCAGCGAACGCTTCGGGGGCCTCCCGGGCCGAGAGCTGCAGAGGAATAGAAGGATTCAGAATCAGAGCAGATATAAAGAATACATCAGAGCGTGGCGAGGAAAAGGCAGTACTCACTAAATACAGAGTTTACCTTCAACAACCTTCCCAATGAGATCAGCTAATAGGAGAACAGAGAGAGATAGTATGAAAGAGAGGGGGAGGGGAAGAGAGAAGAAGGAAATACAAAAGAGAGAGAGAGAGAAACCTCATAAGACAGACAGAGAAAAACAGAGAGGGGGTATGAGAGAAAGGGATGGAAACAAAGAGGAGGAACAGAAAATAGAGAAAGAGAGAGAGAGAGGGAACCAAGCCCCATACACACAAACAGAATATCGTACACAAAATATCGTGATCATATGATAATCTGATCGTTAGTACACAGCTCTTGTCCAAAATCTTCTGAAGGGACAAACACGAACATTTTTTGTCTCGTGTGATATCTCGTATGTGATTTTCATTTACTCAGTACAGTTTTCTGAGTTCATCAGAAAATGCAATATAAATACATTATATTACATCCAAATTTTTATTCAGTCATATGAGAATTTTTGTACTTTAGTAACCATTTGGTTTTTGATATGGAGACACGCATGCAAAAATAAAAATCTCATTGGGTGTAATAGGCTTAAGGGAAAAAGAGAAAGCGAAAAAAGAAAAAAAAAAAGGGCGGAAATTTTAAAAAGACGGGGGGGGTAGGAGGGGAGAAAGAGGGGAAGGTAAAAAGGGTGAGAAAGAAGGAGAAGGAGGGAGAGAAAGAAAGAGAGAGGGGGAGAGAGAAAGAGAGACAAAGAAAGAGGAAGAGAGAGAGGGGAAGAGAGAAAGAGAGAGAGAAAAAGAGGAAAAAAGAGAAAAAGAGAAAGAAAGGGAGAAAGGAAGAGAGAGTGAGCGAGAGAGAGAGAGAAAGAGAGAGGAGAAAGAGAAAGACAAAAAGAGAAAAAAAGAGAGAGAGAAAGAGGAAGAAAGAGAAAAAAGAAAAAAAAAGAAGAAAAGAGGGAGAGAATGAAAGAAAGAAATAATAGAGAGAGAAAGAGAGTAAAAGAAAGAACAAAAAAAAAAAAAGAAAAGAAAGAAAGAGGAAGGGAGAAAGAAAGATGAAGAAAGAGAAAGAAAGAAGAAAAGAAAGAAAGAAAGAGAGAGGAAGAGAGAGAGGGGAAGAGAGAAAGAGAAAAAGAGAAAAAAAAAAGAGAAAAAGAGAAAGAAAGAGGAAGAAAGAAAAAAAAAGAAAGAAAGAAAAAGAGAAAGTAAGAGAGAAAGAGGAAGAGAGAAAGAAAGAAAGAGAGGAATAGAGAGAGAGAGGGAAAGAAACGGAAAAAAAAAGAGAGAGATAAAGAAAAAGAATGAAACAGAGAAAAAGAGAAAGAAAGAGAAAAAGAGGAAAAAAGAGAAAGAAAGAAAAAATGAAAGAAAGAAAGAGGGAAATAGAGAGAGAAGGAGAAAGAGAGAAAGAGGAAGGGAGAGAGAAGGAGAAAGAAAGAGAGGAAGAGAAAAAAAGAGAGGAAGAGGGAGAGAAAGAAAAGGAAAGAAAGATACAAAGGATAGAAACAGAAAAATAGAGAAAGAGAAGGATAAAAAGAAAGAGAAGGAAAGGAAAGAGAAAGAAAGATGCAAAGGATAGGCTGCCCTGAGCTGGGTGTGAGAAGCAGTTAATAAGACGTGATAACGGCCCTCACTCAGGCAGGGAAATGTTCGGGGAAGGAGGATAAGGATGGGCCCCGCTCTGTGTCACACAGTTTATTGTCCCCTCATGCGGGAAGATGGATTGCGGTGTACACCGGGGCACGGATAATAGGGTTAACCTCCCCTATCATGGCTGCCATCTCCTCGCAGGCCCCGCAGCCTCATATTAGGCGCTCAGGCTCAATTTCAAATCTGCGGCGTAAAAGAATGCAACAAAAAGCTATATATTTCTATACAGTGTCCCCTCCTCCCCGTAACCTGATTTGTGCCAGTCCTATTTCCATAGAAGGCCGTGCAATGCAATATCTTATCTGTAAATCTACTTCCAGCGCGGAATATATCAGCCGGAGTAATATAATGGGAAAATCACAATATATATTTCACCCACCAATTATTTTCCTGCGGCTGAAATTGGCTCTGTCTGTACCATGTCAATTCTGAAATATGGAATGGGAAACACATCCCCCAAAAAATATCACCATAGGTATATACTGTATATCTACAGACACAACGAGTGATATATTTATATACACAATCCCATGGAATAGCAGGAGCGGATGAATCCATGATAATGCACTCAGGAAATGAATGGCTCTAATTTGGCGACTTTGTAACAAATTTTTTTTTTTCTCTTTCTACATAATTTAGTTATAGGTGAAATCCCATCCTTTATACCTAGCTGGCATTACATGCCTGTAAATGGTCTAAAGGGTATCTTTGCTTTCCTTGTGGTCATTTGGAGACCCCGCATCTATGGAATGAGCACTCTTTCTCCATCTCACAACCGGGCACATGCATGCACAGTGCACTCTCCGTCAGCCAGTGCTCATTCCTTAGAAGCTGTGGACATTCTTAATGGATCTCATGTCCTAGATCACGTGTCAAACACAAGGTCGAATGCGGCCCGCCAAGCCATTTCATGTGAACCTCACACCTCTCCTGCAGCCGCAGCACCCTCCTCGTCTCCACCTACACCTTGTCTCAGCAGCCATCACCAGAGAGGAGGATAGAACTCCTCCTACAGATCCTGTGCCTCTCTGTACAGCCACAGCACCTTCTTGTCTCCGCCTCCCCTGTTCTCAGCGTTCATCAGACTTTGGCATTTGACTCCAGCCCACCTCCAGACCCTGCACTTTCTGCTTCCCATCTCCGCCCTATCTACTTCCCAGCAGAATCACAAGGTAAGGAGGATGCACTGTAGCACAAGGTAAGAGCACAAGGGTGAGGAACTTCTGCTGTAAAGGGGGGTGGGGGAGTTGGGTGCTCTGGACATCTAGTCTTACAGATACAAGTGGCCCTTTGAGGGCAACCATGATACTGATGATGCCCCTACCCTAGATTCTGTGCAGAACCTGGTGAATGATGCTGCATGGAAGTTTTTTGGCCAGGCCTCAGGGACGCCATACTTGGCCTATAGGCTCATCATTTGAAGTAAGTTAAATTTGTCTCCACTGAAAAACATTTTTTTATTGGAAAGTACATTTTATTACTACGGTGAATGTAACCTTGAAACTAATTTTGATGTTCAATGCCACATGATTAAGTTTGAGGCCAACTGCAACAAATTTTGGTAAAATTGGCAATTTCCCTACAAAATTAGATTCAGGCTGGCTGCTCATACCCAACAATAACAGATTCATTCCATTACTTATGGCGCTTGGAATTAAAAGTTTTTTGCACAGAAAGATTTCCTGGCTTGCTGGAAAATGTCCACAATCAGCCGTGGTCAAAATTCAATGGTTTCTCTGCCATACTTGTGCCTCATCCATCCAATGGCCATTGGTCATAATATAAAGTGATGGCGCAGGGCCAAGAGTACACTGGGACATCGGCATGGCCATTGGTCTTAATATAAAGTGATGGCACAGGCCAAGAGTCCACTGGGACATTGGCATGTTATTGGTCATATAAAGTGATGGCACAGGTCAAGAGTCCACTGGGACATTGGCATGTCCATTTGTCATAATATAAAGTGATGGCACTAGGCCAAGAGTCCACTAGTACATCGGCATGGCCATTGGTCATGATCTAAAGTGATGGCACAAGGCCAAGAGCCCACTGGGACATCAGCATGATCATTGGTCATAATATTAAGTGTTGGCACAGGGCCAAGAGTCCACTGGGACACGGACATGCCCATTGGTCATAACATAAAGTGATGGCACAGGTCCAAGAGTCCACTGGGACAAGGACATGGCCACTGGTCATGATATAAAGTGATGACACAGAGCCAAGATTCCACTAGGACATCGGCATGGCCATTGGTCATGATATAAAGTGATGACACAGGGCCAAGAGTCCACTGTGACTTTGGCATGTCCACTGGTCATAATATAATGTGAACGTACCAGCCAAGAGTCCACTGTGACTTTGGCATGTCCATTGGTCATAATATAATGTGAACGTACCAGCCAAGAGTCCATTGCGACATCAGCATGTCCACTAGTCATAATATAAAGTGACGGCACAGGGCCAAGAATCCACTGGGACATTGGCATGGTCATTGGTCATGATATAAAGTGATGGCACAGGGCAAAGAGTCCATTGTGACTTTGGCATGGCCATTGGTCATGATATAAAGTGAAGGCACAGGGCCAAGAGTCCACTGTAACTTCGGCATGTCCATTGGTTAGAATATAAAGTGAATGCAGCAGCCAAGAGTCCACTGGGACATCGGCATGATACCCGTTGTCCGTTCTTCAAGATCAGCCATAAAAAAATGATTTTGTGTAACAAAGTTGGCCTTTGTGGTAAACCAGATACCGTTTCCTACGTCAACCAGCCAAGTAAAAAAAACACAGTTCCTAAGGAGCAATTTAATCAAAGAAGTCCGCGCTTACATCTTCTCATCACCACAGAAACAGCGATTGACTAACGGGTTCGCCGTGGTACGTTCCTCTCCAGGACACCGATAAGCACGCCATTATTGTTTAATTGCATGCTGATTGTTTGTTGATGGTTTTAAGCCCTTGTTAATTGTGTGTGAGCGCTTTTGTTATTTCCTCTCGGTTTAAATTAAGAGTTTCATTAAAGTTTAAGCAACATTGAAGAATAGTTAGCGGCCTGGAGCTGGCGGGGAAGTAAAATGAAGTTCCAAAAAAAAAAAAAGGAGGTGAAGGCCAACAGGAACCGAAAAATTTTAGCTAAAATCGTTCAGTAAGTTCAATATCTCCGTTGTGAACCAGAAGATGATTCTCAGGTCATCACTCCCCCCATGTATGGAAGGAGCCAGGGATGTAAAGTGTAACCTAAACTACTGTAATAATTTTAGCTTATAGCACCCACCACCCCACATGAATATTTTAACCATTTGGTTTTTTTTTTAGCATTTTCCGTTTTCAACCTCTTCCACTGTCTTATTTCCTCCTTTCTCATCGCGGCAAGAGTAACATATCCTTGGCCCTCAGCCTCCCTAGACATTCCCATTATGTATCAGAGAAGGCTGCAGGTGTTTGGTTGGTCGGGAGTCCTGCGGACGATATACACCAATCAGCCATAACTTTATGACCACCCACGTAATATTGAGTAGGTCTCCCTTCTGCCGCCATAACAGCCCTAACCTGTCAAGGCATGGACTCCACTAGACCTCTGAAGGTATGCTGTTGTGTCTGGCACCAAGCAACCGAAAGCAGATCCTTCAAGTCCTGTAAATTGGGAGGTGGGGCCTCCATGAATTGGACTTGTTTTTCCAGTACATCCCACAGATGCTCGATTGGATTGAGATGTGGAGAGTGTGGAGGCCAAGTCAACATCTCAAACTCTTTTCTGTGTTCCTCAAACCCATCGTGAACCATTTTTGCAGTGTGGCAGGGCGCATTATCCTGCTGAAAAAGGCCACTGCCATTAGGGAATACGGTTTCCATGACGGAGTGTACTTGGTCACGCACAATGTTTAACTGCTTCCCGACCGCGCGCCGTCTTTTCACGGCGGCAGTCGGGGAGCCCTGCGCGAGTCGCCGTAAATAAGCGGCGATTCGCATTTGGCCACCAGGGGGCGCGCGCCGCACTCCTGGGGAGTGTGCATGCGGCTCGGGCGGACCCGATGTCCGCCGGCGAGCCGCGATGAGCGGCTACAGGGAAAAGAACGGGGAACCGCCGATGTAAACATGGCGGTTCCCCGCCCTGTCAGTGGGGCATGAGAGATCTACTGATCCCTGTCACTGGGATCAGTTAGATCTCTCATGCCCATGTTAGCCCAACCCCCCCACAGTAAGAACACGCCCAGGGAACACAGTTAACCCCTAGATAACCCCCTGCAGGTTAACCCCTTCACTGCCAATGACATTTATACAGTAATCAGTGGACATTTAAATTTCTGATCGCTGAATAAATGTCATTGGTCCCAAAAAAGTGTCAAAATGTTCCGACATGTCCCCCCCAATATCGCATTACCGCTAAAAATCGCAGATCGCCGCCATTACTAGTAAAAAAAAACAAAAAAAAAAAAACCCCAGAAATGAATTCTCACCATCCGTAAACGCGGCCACTTTTGCGCAAACCAATCAATAAACGCCGATTGCAATTTTTTTTATCGCAAATATGAGGAATTATATAATTCGGCCAAAAACGGTGAAAAAAAATGTTTTTTTATATTTTTTTTTTGGATTTGAATTTTAGCAAAAAGTAAGAAATTAGGGTTTTTTTGCAAAATGGTCGCTCTTCTTTTGTTTATAGCGGCGATAAGAAATGACGCAGAGGCGATCAAATACCACCAAAAGAAAGCTCTATTTGTGGGGAAAAAAGGACGCAAATTTTGTTTGGGTACAACGTCGCACGACCGCGCAATTGTCAGTCAAAGCGACGCAGCGCCGAATCGCAAAAAGTGCTCTGGTCCTAAAGCTGCAAAACCTTCCGGTTGGTAAGTGGTTAAGTAGGTGGTACGTGTCAAAGTAACATCCACATGAATGGCAGGAGCCAAGGTTCCTCAGCAAAACATTGCCCAAAGCCTCACACTGCCTGCACCGGTTTGCCTTCTTCCCATACTGCATCCTGGTGCCATCTTTTGCCCAGGTAAGCGACACACAGGCACCCCACCATTGATGTGATGTAAAAGAAAACTTGACTCATCAGACCTGGCCACATTTTTCCATGGCTCTGTGGTCCAGTTCTAATGCTCACATGAACATTGTAGAGGCTTTTGGCTGTGGACACGGGCCAGCACGGGCACCCTGACCGGTCTGTGGCTACACAGCCCCATACACAACAAACTGTGACCATTGGCCATTTTTTTCTGCTTTCAACACATCACCTTCAGGGATAACATGTTCACTTGCTACCTAATATATCACACCCACTTTTAGATTCCATTGTAACCAGATAATCAATGTTATTCACTTTACCTGTCACTGGTCATACAGATATAGCAGCAATGCTCTGTTCTCAGGCTCCATGCTTTCTGTTTATACACAGTAATTTAATATATACAGTATATACACTCACTGGCCAATTTATTAGGTACAACTGTTCAATTGCTTGGTAACACAAATTGCTAAGCAGGCAATCACACGGCAGCAACTCAATGCATTTAGGCATCTAAATGTGGTGAAGACGACTTGCTGAAGTTCAAATCGAGCATCAGAATGGGGAAGAAAGGGGATTTAAGTGACTTTGAACGTGGCATGGTTGTTGGGGACAGATGGGCAGTTCTGAGTATTTCAAAAACTGCTGATCTACTGGGATTTTCACGCACAACCATCTCTAGTGTTTACAGAGAATGGTCAGAAAAAGAGAAACTATCCAGTGGGCGGCGGTTCTGTGGAGGAAAATGCCTGGTTGATGTCAGAGGAGAATGGACAGACTGTTTCCAGATTATAGAAAGACAACAGTAACTCGAATAACCACTCGTTACACCCAAGGTATGCAGAATACCTTCTCTGAACGCACAGCACATCCAACCTTGAAGAAGATGGGCTACAGCAACAGAAGACCACACGGGGTGCCACTCCTGCAAGCTAAGAACAGGAAACTAAGGCTAAAATTTGCACAGGCTCACCAAAATTGGACAATAGAAGACTGGAAAACCATTGCCTGGGTTGAGGAGTCTGGATTTCAGCTGCGACATTCAGATGGTGGGGTGAGATTTTGGCGTAAACATGAAAGCATGGATCCATCCTGCCTTGTATGAATGGTTCGGGCTGGTGGTGTAATGGTGGGGGGGATATTTTCTTGGCACACTTTGGGCCCCTTAGTACCAATTGAGCATTGTTTAAACACCATGGTCTATCTGAGTATTGTTGCTGACCATGTCCATCCCTTTATGACTACAGTGTCCCCATCTTCTGATGGCTCCTTCCAGCAGGATAATGCACCATGTCACAAAGCTCCAATCATCTCACCACTGGACAATGAGGTCACTGTACTCCAATGGCCTCCACACTCACCAGATCTCATCCAATCATCTCACCATTGGACAATGAGGTCACTGTACTCCAATGGTCTCCACACTCACCAGATCTCATCCAATCATCTCACCATTGGACAATGAGGTCACTGTACTCCAATGGCCTCCACACTCACCAGATCTCATCCAATCATCTCACCATTGGACAATGAGGTCACTGTACTCCAATAGCCTCCACAGTCACCACATCTCATCCAATAGAGCAGGGCGCTCCAAACTTTTCAAACAAAGGGCCAATTTGTTTTCCTTCAGAATTTAGGAGGGCCAGATTGTGGCCAGCGGGAGCAGAAAATATCTCGGGGCCCAGCACCATTGAGAATAAATATGGCCTCAAGGTTGGAGGTCAATATGAGAGGGATTAGTGCCCCTATTAGTGGGAGGCATAGTATACCAATCATTGGTATCAGTGGAAGAAATAGTGCCCCCTTGTTGGTGTCAGTGGGAGGAATAGAGCCTCAAATTGGGGAAGTTGGGTGTGTCTATAGCAAATAAAACAAGAATTCGCCATTGAAAGTTGCTGCCATGACTTCTGTTGACCTTCTACTTGCTGCAGCTGGTTCCCCTCATTGGCAGAATGGAAAAATAACAATAAAATGACATGTGCCCCCTAAAACAAGGCCATCAAACCTCCTAATACCGAGCCTTATGAAAAGAAGGAAGAAAAGCCGCCTGATCCGAGGAAGTATCGCCTAACGGAATCATCTAATAAGATTAATGGAAGGATCTGTGCAGCTGCAGCAACATCATTCCATTCCCTCCTAGGGGACCCACTACATTTTATAATCATTTATTTGACATTTAGCCTTCATTCTCCGGTGTCGGTGAGGTAACTATAAATATAACAATGCAAAGAAAAAAACAGAAAAAGAAATAAACAGCAAAAAAACATAATTCAGGGAAGAGGATTCTTCTGGAAGAGCGGAGGCTTTTCTCGTGATAAATTATGTCAAATCCATAAATGAACGCTGTTGACTAGACAGAAAAACAACAGAGCCCGGCATTTAATCTTGTTAATAGAGACAAGAATACTGATTCTTGGTGGAGCCGGGCGGGTTTTCTGCTTCAGCTTCAATCCATCATTTGCTATTTTGATTTGCTTTTCTTTTTCACCCCGAGTATAGCTGTTAACGTCTCGTTTCTGTTGGATAAATGAAAGAGCTGTACCCATCGGCCATGGAAAAATACCGCTGAATGTAGAGGAATGGATTCACCTGCCTGGAGATTGGTACATACACATCATAGGTCTGGGCGGGAGTGTGCAGGAAGAGGTGGCCATTTTCACTCCTGCCCCAGACCTTCCTTCCTTCCAGGTTGCCGCCAAAAGTGAAAGGACAGAAAAATGGAAGGAAAAGATGGGAGGGAGAGAAGGATGGAAGGGATATATGGGAGGGTCAGCAGGATGGAAGAAAAAGATGGGAGGGAGAAAAGGAAAGATGTAAGCATGGAAGGGAAAGTTTGGCAGGACAGACAGATGGAAGGGAAAGACCAGAGAAAGGGAAGGAAGGATGGTAGGGAAAGATGAAAGGAAGATGAGAATGGATGGAAGGGGAAGATGGGAAGGAAAGAAGGAACAATGGAAAGGAAAGATGGAAGGAAGGATGGAAAGGAGAGACGGGAGGGAGAGAGAGAAGAAAGGATTTAATGGAAAAATGGGATGGAGAAAAGGAAGGATGGAAGTATGGAAGGGAAAGTTGGGCAGGACAGACGAATGAAAAGGAAAGAAGGGAGAGAGAGATGGTAAGGAAAAAAGAAAAAGGAAGACAAGAATGGATGCAAGGGATAGGCTGAATGGTAAGGAAGGATTTAAGGAAAAAATTTGAGGAAGGATGGAAAGGAAATGAGGGAGGGAGTGAAGGAAGGATGGAAAAGAAAGATGGAAGGAAGAGAAGGAAGGATGGAAGGGAAAGATGGGAGGGAGAGAAGGAAAGATGGAAAGAAAAGACAGAAGGGATAGAAGTAATGATGGAAAGGGAAGATGGAAAGGAAAGGCTGGAGGGAAAGAAGGAAGTATGGAAGGAAAAAACTGGAGGGAGAGAAAGAAGGATGGAAGGGAAAGATGGTAGAGAGAGAGGCAATGATGGAAGGGAAAGAAGGGAGGGAGATAAGGAAGGATGGAAAGGAAAGACTGGAGGGAGAGAAGAAAGGAGGGAGAGAAGGAAGAATGGAAAGGAAAGACTGGAGGGAGAGAAGGAAGAATGGAAAGGAAAGACTAGAGGGAGAGAAGGAAGGATGGAAGGGAAAAATGGGAGTGAGAAAAGGAAGGATGGAAGCGAAATATGGGAGGTAGAGAAAGTAGGATAGAAGGGAAAAACGGGAGCGAGAGAAGGAAGGATGAAAGGGAAAGACGGGAGGGAGAGAAGGTAGGATGGAAGGGAAAGACGGGAGGTTGAGAAGAAGGGAGGAAGAGAAGGGAGGATGGAAAGGAAAGACTGGAGGGAGAGAAGAAAGGAGGGAGAGAAGGAAGGATGGAAAGTAAAGACTGGAGGGAGAGAAGGAAGGATGGAAAGGAAAGACGGGAGCGATAGAAGGAAGGATGGAAGGGAAAAAAGGGCGGTAGAGAAGGAAGCATGGAAAGGAAAGACTGGAGAGAGAGAAGAAAGGAGGGAGAGAAGGAAGGATGGAAAGGAAAGATGGGAGGGGAAGAAGGAAGGATGGAAAGGAAAGACTGGAGGGAGAGAAGGAAGCATGGAAGGGAAAGACGGGAGCGAGAGAAGGAAGGATGGTAGGGAAAGACTGGAGGGAGAGAAGGAAGGATGGAAGGGAAGGACGGGCGGGAGAGAATGAGGGGTGGAAGGGAAAGATTGGAGGGAGAGAAACAAAGAAGAAAGGGAAAGCGGAGTGGGAGAAAAGGAAGGATGGAATGGAAAGACAAGAGGAAGAGAAGGAAGGGTGGAAGGGAAATATGAATGGGAGAGAAGGAAAGATGAAAGGGAAAGACTGGATGGAGAGAATGAAGGATGGAAGGGAAAGACTGGAGGGAAAGAAGGAAGGATGGAATGGAAAGATCGGAGTGTGAGAACGAAGGATGGCTTAATCACTATCTATTTGCAACCTATAAGGCCATCTTTAAAATATAAATAAAATCAAAACTTTATTTTTTTTTGTTTTGCATAGAGTGGAGAGGTTTTTCCGGTTTTTATTGCTGTCTGTGCCCCTGTTAGGGAGATTCGCCCTCTTTATGTGTCCTATTACCGTTATCACCGAGAGTGAAAGCAAAAGAATATCCAAAAAATTGGGCAGAACAGAAATAAAGGGAAACTACCAATGGAGACACGAGTTCAGGTGACAATGAGGGATTCCTTCACATGGATTGTCACTAGAAGTGCCTGAACCAGGGCCTTTATGGCAGGATCCCCAGAGATTGATCTAATGAAAAAGCTGCATATTTTAAACTTTTGAAATGGCACAAACATGTTAAATCTTCTATGAGGTTTTAGTGACGGGGTTTACATTTACTTTGAAGAAACTCATGTGATGACTGATCTAGGCAGGAGTCACCCAACTCGCTGCCTATTTAGGACAAAGCCAAGGCTGCGAGGCTGCGGGATGAAAGCTTGGCAGTTTATTAAATTTTTTTTTTTTTTACCCTTTTCTTTTAGAAACTTTTCTAATAGAAATAATAAGAGTGGTTTATTTTTAGAACGATCTTGTTTTAGAATTGCATTATGGTCAAATTAAAATCTCTTTCATTTGGCATTTATTACCGAGCTCTTCAGCGTGCCAAGTGCTGTTAAACTCCCGCTGACCCCGCACGCGCACGCACGCAGCTTACATCGGGCAAGGAAAGGAGAAACAGCGAGGATGGGCCAGTGCTCACCCCCAAAAATGTAAAGACGAACTCCAGCCAAAACTTTTCTTTTTATTCTAGACAATATGGGGGTAGGTTTGGAAACCCCTCTGTTTTTTATTTACATCTCCTGTAGTACGTCTGCAGTCTCTGACCATTTCCTGTAGTAGGTCTGCAGTCTCTGACCATCTCCTGTAGTATGTCTGCAGTCTCTGACCATCTCCTGTACCATGTCTGCAGTCTCTGACCATCTCCTGTACCATGTCTGCAGTCTCTGACCATCTCCTGTAGTATGTCTGCAGTCTCTGATCATCTCCTGTACCATGTCTGCAGTCTCTGATCATCTCATGTACCATGTCTGCAGTCTCTGACCATTTCCTGTAGTAGGTCTGCAGTCTCTGACCATCTCCTGTAGTATGTCTGCAGTCTCTGACCATCTCCTGTACCATGTCTGCAGTCTCTGACCATCTCCTGTAGTATGTATGCAGTCTCTGACCATCTCCTGTAGTATGTCTGCAGTCTCTGACCATCTCTTGTAGTATGTCTGCAGTGTCCGACCATCTCATATAATATGTCGGCAGTCTCTGACCATCTCCTGTAGTATGTCTGCAGTCTCTGATCATCTCTTGTACTATGTCTGCAGTCTCTGACCATCTCCTGTACTATGTCAGCAGTCTCTGACCATCTCCTGTACTATGTCAGCAGTCTCTGACTATCTCAGCTAAAGACTAATGACATCTATTTTTACCGGAGAGGCCGGAGGAAACTTGTCACCACGTCCCTGAGAATTCCTTCTGATGAAAGGACAGAGAGTCTCATTGAGTCCACACTGACCTGTCGCTTTAATTTCCACCCCTCAGATATCTGAATAAAACGTGGATGTGAACCCCCGCGGGATCAGCGTGCGTTCCGTTCCCGAGCCCCAACTCCTGTCTAAAGCGGGTAATTGTTAAATCTTGCTCTCGCTGCTCGGTAATACACACGGAATTGGAAATGAAAGTACGGCTGTGATGTGACACCGACGGGGGGAATTGTCGTCGGGTTGTAAGAATTTATTCCCACCTGGCGCAGCTTTTGTTCTGCGTCCTCTGATGGCGTCCGACACAAAGGCCGTCACGCCGCGCAGCCTGACAGCTCCTACCTCTTCCTGCTTTCTTCCTCAGAGCGTCAGCCGAAAGTTGATCGCTTTCTTCTCCCCTCCCCCACTGGTTTGCCTAACGTGACCGGCGCACAGACTGGGGGTCAGCGGATTTCAAGCAGCGCAGCTGAATTCTGATTGGTATGAATCAAAGCAGAGTGGCTACCGAGGCAGCGAAGCATCATGAATGCAGAAATAAAAAATAAAAAAAGTAGCTGGTGTGCAAGTTGAAGAACTCCGAAGACTCGAAACAAAAACTCTCATTTAAATCTATTCCTCAACAGCCACGAAGGATATAAATCTATTTTAAGTGCATCAAATAGAAGTCTACGCAGAGAACAGAGATGTGGGAGGGGACCACTTGGCTCCACCCACTACAGTCTGCCTGCAGGAAATTACATGAGGGGGCGGAGACAAGACCAGTCCTCCTGCACAAGGAGAGAGAGCAGAGCTGTGGGAGAGGAACAATTGGCTCCACCCACTACAGAAAACTACAGGAGGGGGTGGAGTCAAGGCCAGTCCTCCTGCGCAAGGAGAGAGAGAGCAGAGCTGTGGAAGAGAACCAATTAGCTCCACCCAATACAGAAAACTACAGGAGGGGGTGGAGTCAAGACCAGTCCTCCTGCACAAGGAGAGAGAGCAGAGCTGTGGGAGAGGAACACTTGGCTCCACCCACTACAGAAAACTACATTAGGGGGCGGAGACAAGGCCAATTCTCCTGCACAAGGAGAGAGAGCAGAGCTGTGGGAGAGGGCCAATTGGCTCCACCCACTACAGAAAACTACAGGAGGGGGTGGAGTCAAGGCCAGTCCTCCTGCGCAAGGAGAGAGAGCAGAGCTGTGGGAGAGGACCAATTGGCTCCACCCACTACAGAAAACTACAGGAGGGGGTGGAGTCAAGGCCAGTCCTCCTGCACAAGGAGAGAGAGCAGAGCTGTGGGAGAGAACCAATTAGCTCTACTCAATACAGAAAACTACAGGAGGGGGTGGAGTCAAGGCCAGTCCCCCTGCACGAGGAGCAAAAGCAGAGCTGCGGCAGGGGCCTAGCAGGCTCCACCCACTACAGCAAACTACAGGAGGGGGCGGAGACAAGACCAGTCTTCCTGCACAAGGAGAGGGGCAGCAGGGAGCGGTCTTTATTACAGGAAGTCTCACACAGGATTACTGCACAAAGCTTACAGAGATTCAAGGAAGGATACAAGAGGAATGGATTTAGACAATATCTACTAACCATGGGGCTCAGCTTTATAATTTGTCTAAAGCCAGTTTTTTGGGGAGTCTTTAATTTTGGATGGAGTAGGAAAGGTTTACATACACTGTCTGGGTTTTATTGTCCTCCCTGAGGAAATTCACCATCTTCTAAGGAGGTGAGATTTTCCAATAGGGACACCTGTTTTGGTTACAACTGTCTTAGGAGATTCTCCTTGCTTAGATGAGATTTCCTGTCCAACTGTCAAACCGAGAACAGCCACAAAACTCATTGCTTACCACATTTGGACAGCCATAGGGGAACCCTCGGGCGATGCCCCCCAGGTAAGATGTGTGTATTTATCTGACTGGTTGTTTGTCATTGAACATATTGAATGATTATATACATTGGTTGATATTTTCGTTGACTCTTTTTCCACTGCTTGGCTTTTTTTTAAAGTTACTTGGTGATCTTGTGGGAGATGACATTGTGGGCAGGACAGAGATATTTATCTCCTGACCGCCCGCATACCAGCTGAGGAAGGAGGCCCCTGTGATGTGCAAGTATTTAAGGTGTGGTGTTTCATGTGGTTGGATTAGCTCTGAAGAAGGGGGCCCATCCCCGAAATGTGTCAACCGTCCAACTTTGTCATACATGGACAGATGCCATTGCCGAATGGCTGGAGTTATTTGACGCGCTCATTCCTTACAATCTATGTAAGTACCGTATTTGCCGGCGTAGAAGACGACTGGGCGTATAAGACGACCCCCTACTTTTCCTGTTAAAATAAAGGGTTTGGGTTATACTCACCGTATAAGACTACCCCTCTTCCGCGATCTCAGCGCAGCTTGTAAGGAGACTTCTATCATAGAAGTCAATGTAAGCCGCGCTGAGATCGCCCTGAAAATAGTGCAGGAACCATTTTTCTAAGTCGGAGCGAAGCGATTCGCTCTTATTAGAACGGTTCCATTGCACAGCATTGAGACGACTTGTCAGGCGACTCAAGTTGCCCGACAAGTAGCCTAGATGTGAACGGGCCACTTTTTTACATTTGGTGGTCACAAGCTAAAAGCATTTTTTTTTGCTAGAGAATTACTTAGAACCCCCAAACATTATATATTTTTTTTTCAAACACCCTAGAGAATAAAATGGCGATTGTTTCAATACTTTTTGTCACACAGTATTTGCGCAGCGGTCTTTCAAGCGCAATTTTTTTGGAACAATTTTACTTTTTTGAGTTAAAAAATAAGACAACAGTAAAGTTAGCCCAGAGGATGTTATGCCGAGTAAATAGATACCATACATGACATGGTTGAATATTGCGCGCACTCGCGGAATGGCGACAAAGTCCTGTATTTAAAAAGTTCCATAGGCGACGCTTTAAAAATTTTTATCGGTTAACAGGTTAGCGGTGCAGAGGAGGTATTTTGCTAGAATTATTGCGCACACTCTGGCGATCGCGGCGATACCTCACATGTATGGGTTGAACACCGTTTTCATATGTGGGCGCGACTTACGTATGCGGTTTCTTTGCTGCGCGAGCTCGCGGGGACGGTGGCGATTTAAATCTTTTTTTTTATTATTTATTTATTTTTAGCACTGTTCCGTTAAAAAAAAAAAAAATCTGATCACTTTTATTGCTATCACAAGGAATGTAAACATCCCATGTGATAGTAATATATGGTGACAGGTACTCTTTTTGGAGGGCCGGGGGGTCTAAAAGACCCCCCATCTCTCCTTTGCACTTCACTGTATTCAGATTGCCAAAAACGGCGATTCTGAATACTGTCACTTTTTTAAAATTGGCGCCGTTAGCCACCAAGTAAACCAGAAGTGACGTCGTTTGCGGAATTTGCCGAAGGAGACCCGATCGGAGCCGGCGGACGCACCGCATCGTCGCTCCGGTCTCCCGGTGGGACGGGAGGCCGGAGAAGAGCGGCGGAAGGCGGCGGGAGGGGGGGTGTCCCCTCCCGCTCCCCTGGGATAACGACCAAGCGGCTCCCGAGCCAGATCGGTCATTACCCCTGGATAGCCGACCGCCAGCTCTAAAAAAAGACACCGGGATATAGCCTGCAGGTGCAGGCTATGTCCCGGGAGAGCTGCTCAAACCCGACCGCCGCCTATTTACGGCGCTGGTCGGGAAGTGGTTGTGAACCGGCCCTAATCCCCGGCGTATAAGACGACTCCTGACTTTTGAGAAGAATTTCAGGGGTTAAAAAGTCGTCTTATACGCCGGCAAATACGGTATATTAGCAGCTTTTTTTATTTAATAAACTTGAATGGTGGTATTGCACTAGGCGGTTGCGCCTTCCTGTGTGTTTTTACAGTTTCCCATTATCTCACAGAGGATACATTCAAAAGGACACTAAAACGGAGCAAATAACAGGTGTTCCCAGCGTTGGTGGAATTAATTAAGTTTTAAAAGAATGCGCATGGCTGATTGGCTCACTAAATATTTTCATGTTCATTGTGTATCATGTTGCACCAACAGTCACAAGCAGTACCGAGATTAAGCTTGGAGCCAGCGATACACTATATGCCCAACAATCTTTAGACACCTATTATACCTATATGAGCTTGATGGAAATCCCATTACAAAACCATTACCATTAATATGAAATGACCCCCCTTATAACTGAGTAAACTTTTCTGGGACATCTTTCCGCAAGACTTTAGAGTGGTGTCTGTGGAATATGTGTTAATTTCGAGGTCAGGTACTGATGTTTGATATGAAGACCTGGCTCGCAATTGATGTTCTAATTCATCCTTTCAGTAGGGATGAGGTCGGGCTCTATGAAGGAAGCTCATATTCCTTCACACCAAACGGGTCACACCATGTCTTGATGGATCAAATCAAAAACTTCCAGCATTAATATGGCTCCTCCAAAATCTTGCTTTATTTAATATACGCTAAAAACCTCAGGGTAACCTGCTAACCCTGTGCTTTAGTTCATATTGAATAAAGGAATATTTTCAAGGAGCCATAGCAGTTCTGGAAGTTTTTAAGTTGATGCATTTAATTCACTTTGAAAGGATTGATTGTTCCATGTGCCCTTTGGGGCTGGAGGAGGCATAAGGAGAAGGAGAGCTGTATACTTTTTCCTGTGCTGCAGACCATGTCTTTACGGAGCTGGTCCAAACTGGTCAAAGCAGGTCTTTATGGAGCTGGTCCAAACTGGTCAAAGCAAATCTTTATGGAGCTGGTCTAAACAGGTCTTTATGGAGCTGGTCCAAACTGGTCAAAGCAGGTCTTTATGGAGCTGGTCCAAACTGGTCAAAGCAGGTCTTTATGGAGCTGGTCCAAACTGGTCAAAGCAGGTCTTTATGGAGCTAGTCCAAACTGGTCAATCCAGGTCTTCATGGAGCTAGTCCAAACTGGTCAAAAAATATCTTAATGGAGCTGATCAGAACTGGTCAAACCATGTCTTAATGGAGCTGGACCAAACTGGTCAAACCAATGTATAATGGAGCTGGTCCAAACTGGTCAAACCATGTCTAAATTAAGCTGGTCCAAACTGGTGAAACCATGTCTTAATGAAGCTGGTCCAAACTGGCCAAACCATGTCTTAATGGAGCTGGTCCAACTGGTAAAATCATGTCTTAATGGAGCTGGTCCAAACTGGTCAAACCATGTCTTAATGGAGCTGCTCCAAACTGGTCAAACCATGTCTTTATGGAGCTGGTCCAAACTGGTCAAACCATGTTTTTTGGAGCTGGTCCAAACTGGTCAAACCATGTTTTTTGGAGCTGGTCCAAACTGGTTACACCATATCTTTATATAGCTGCTCCAAACTAACCAAACTACGTCTTCATAAATCTGGTCCAAACTGGTCAAACCATGTCTGAATGGAGTTGATTCAAACTGGTCAAACCATATCTTAATGGAGTCGATTCAAACTGGTCAAACCATATCTTTATGGAGCTGATGCAAATAAGTCAAACCATGTCTTTATGAAACTGGTCCAAACAAGTCGGACCATATCTTTATAGAGCTGGTCCAAACTGGTCAAACCATGCCTTTATGGAGCTGGTCCAATCTGATTAAACCGTGTCTTCTTGGAGTTGGCCTTATACATAGAGTAATAGTCGCGCTAGAACAGAGAAGGGACTTCCCCATTGGGAAAGCACAATTGTCTAAATTCTATTAGCACTAACAGCCCCTTTACTGGGAAACCCAGACCTCAACCATTTAGAGAGGGGTGCATCTACATTTGGTTGTATCAACATGGACTCTTTGCATTCAGGGCCCGTATGAACACAGACTTACAGAAAATTATATCTAGCACAGGCTACCAAATCCTGAGAGCCACTTGCATTGCTTTCTCCAAACATAACAATTCTCAACAAATCATATTTCATGTTTGACTCCCCGTCTGACTGGTGTTAATGGATTTCAGAGATTCTGAAGTAATTTGATTTCCATACGTCTTTCATGGGACCGGTCATCGCACCCGGCCTTTGAAACGACGCTAACCTTTCTTGAAGACAACAAACTTTCTTCCTCTGTTTAGTTTGAGATGCATTCTCGCTCTTTTAATTCAGTCACTTTGTTTAAATGCAAAAAGGAACAAAAAAATAGAAGAAGCGCCCACTCTTCGTTCCGCAGCGAGATTGGCGCCTATTGTTCCATTATCATTCTGTCGTGCATTAAACAACTGTGTTTAACCCAAGCTATTCATTTACTGCTCACTCGCCGTAGTTTGAGGTGCCGCTCGCTGAATGTCGCAGCCGTAGCGCTGTGCGGCGTCTGACAAGGCCCATTAGCCCCCTGCGCACTCCACGCGTCTCTCAATACAACGGCGCACATTGTAATTTACAAATTAAGCGCACGGTGTTCTCACCCTCGATTCTAGATAAAGAATTAAAATGAAAGAAAAAAAACCTTTGTATCTTCCCATGAAAAGGGGATAATTATAAGCACTCAATAAACAAAAAAGAAGATAAAAAAATGAATAGAAAAAGCAAGAATGATGGCACCTTCTCTCTCCTCGCGCTCCCAGTTTGATGAGCGCTTCGGCTGAAGAGACAAAAACAATATAATTTGTTTCCTGGCAAACATGTCAACAATGCAGAGGTGCGACACCCGAAGAGCGAGAGACTTGGAGTAGTTGGGGGGGACTAAATTATCCGAGAAACTTTACTGTTGCGGAAAGTGATCCTTCTCCTGATGTGCCGCCTTCTCACTTATCACACATCGCCTGATAAACTTATTTACCAATCATTAAAATAGAATCTTCTCCCGAAAAGAGAACTTTGGTTGGACAGGTGAATAGGGAATATTTAATCAAAGTAATCCTAAATTTGGGATATGATAACTCAGTGGCGGCTGGTGCTCAGCAAGACACCTCCCACCCCCGACACTCGGTCACACGATCACCGCTTTCCCGTCAGCCCCACAGTTGCTCCATCCAGGTCACGGCTTCGGTGGCTCCCCCCCCACACATGTCTCCTTCCGAGTCCTGGCGGTCGCTTCTCCTCCCAGCCAATCAGGACTTAGGAGTCTCGGCCAATTGGGTCTTAGGACTCCTGGCCAAATCGGGTCTCAGGGCCCACTTTCCTGATTGGCAGGGAGGAGAAACAGGAAGACATTAGCGAATATTAATTTGCTATTAGAGCCTCAAGTGCTTCAAAAAAAAAAAAAAAGAAACCCTACTGGAATCCATGCGTCCAGTGCCTGCATGTAGATTAGGGGCTGATTGCATGGTTTAGGGCGGCGGCACCCCTGCATGAGCGGCCGCTACTGTGATAACTCATGTGTGACCAAAGTCATCTGTATAATGCCAGTGACCCAAATTCTGTCACATATGGTGTCAGAACCCAGACCTGAACCCGCAACCTCTGCTTGTTCTGGCAGTATCTCTTTTTCTGAGCCACCTAAGATGCTGGACAGCTCCCTGCCTGATTCCATAGACAACCTTGCCATGTATCTGGTTTCTCTTGAACTTTGAACCCTTTGCTCCTCCCACAAGGTTTTTTAACTTCTGTGTGCAGCAGCGCCCCCCCCCCCACTAATACTTATCTGTGCCCCCTCTCAATCGAGTGATGTCCACGAGAGACTTGCCTCTCTGGGGACTCACACTCCTGATTGGCTTTTGGCAGCAGTGGGAGCCACTGGCAATCACAGCCAGTGAGCCAATCAGGAGACGGAGGGGGCAGGGCCAAGTCACGGCTCCGTGTGTAAATGGACACACAGAGCCACAAGTCAGGAGCGCGTCTCCTTGGGTGCCCCAGGAGGGAGGAGCCAGTAGTGCCAGGGAGGGATCCGAGAAGAGGATTCCGGCTGCTCTGAGCAAAACCACTGCACAGAGCAGGTAAGTATGACATGTTTATTATTTAAAAAAAAAAAACAAGGATTTAATATCGCTTTAAGCCATGGCTTTGCATTTCCTGTTTGCCAGATTATTGTGCTCTCTCCAGCCGTTATCTCACTCCTGCTGCCGTCCGTACCTTTGCTACCACTCGTTGCCGACCTTTGGCTTGTTTCTCGACTATGCTTCTGCTTGATCCCAACCTAAAAAACACTTGATACCAACCTTTCGCCTGTTTACTGACTACGCTACTTGCTATATCTGCTACTGGACCCTGGCTTGCTCACCTCCTGGTGTGCTGCTCCCGAGTACTGTGTCCTGGTACTAACACGCAGCAAAACCCATCTCCACCAGGGGCTCTGGTGAACACTGGTTAGTACTTAGACCCCGCACCTGGGGTGAGCCCTTGTCATCTGCCAGGGTGACCTGCTTGTGTGGGTGGGAGCCTCTCTACTGCTATAGCTACTGGCCTTGGAGTCTGACCCCTGACATATGGAAGCCACATTCACACCTCTACAGTTTTCATCCGATCATGTTGCAGTACTTAGATGACACCATTCAGTGCAAAGAAGCAGCAAGTGTGCATTTTTCCACCACGAGATTTATGATAGATAGACAGACAGATAGATCTATAGGGATTTTTTTCAGCTGCCACTGCCACCTCCAGTATTGGCCCTGAGCTCACAGACCAGCTTAGTGGCAATGGTTCCCGCCTGTAGCTCTAACCTTCAGCCGGCAATGAAGACTTCTTCCACAGCAGCTGCTCTCTGCCCCTCTGTACTGGGAGGGGGGGGGGGGATTTATTGGTGGGGGGAGCAAATTTTGTTGTACTCTGGCCAGTATTACCCTCTCCTGAGCCCAGCACCCAGTGCAATACATACTCCTGAGCCCTGCAACCTGTGCAATACTCCTGAGCACTGTGCAATAAACAGGCCTGCATCCAGCATGATATACACTGCTGAGCCCTGCACCCTGTTCAATACACACTCCTGAGCCCTGCACAATAGACAGTCCTAAACCCTGCATTATATACACCCCTGAGCCTTGCACCCTGTGCAATACACACTCCTGAGCCCAGAAACCTGTGCAATACACACTCCTGAGCCCTGTGCAATAACCAGTCCAGCATCCAGCATGATATACACTGCTTAGCCCTGTGCAATACACACTCCCGGGCCCTGCACAATATAGACAGTCCTAAACCCTGCATGATATACACTCCTGAGCCCTTCATCCTGTGTGATACACCCTCCTGAGCCCTGCACCCTATGCATTACACATTCCTGAGCCCTGCACTCTGTGCGATATACACTCCTGAGCCCTGCAGCCTTTGTGATACACACTCCTGAGTCCAGCACCCTGTGCAATACATACTCCTGTGCCCAGCAACCTGTGCAATACACACTCCAAGTGTGGTGAAGGATCGGTGGAGGTAACAGATATACCTGCTGAGCAGATTTACATCTATTTGTCCTATATCCAAGTCGCTGTGACCAGATTTCTATCTGGAGCTTTCACTATTTTATTGGACTGCTTTACACGTGTTTATAAAATATCTTTTGTGGATATGGTGGATGTTTTTCACACTCAATCATTGATCGTTTACATGGACTTCCACTAAATTCACTGTATTGTCCCATATATGTTTATTATTATTTTATGTGAGATAGTTTATTAGCGCAACATACTTTCAGATTTATAACACGCTCCTGAGCGCTGTGCAATAAACAGTCCTGCATCCAGGATGATATACACTCCTGAGCCTTGCACCATGTGCGATACACACTCCTGAGCCCTGCACCCTGTGTGATACACACTCCTGAGCACTGCACGATACACACTCCTGAACCATGCACACTGTGAAATATACACTTCTGAGCCCTGCACCCATGTGATACACACTCCTGACCCCTTCCCCCTGTGTGATATACACTCCTGAGCCCTGCACCCTGTGCAATACATGCTCCTGAGCCCTGCACCTTGTGTGATACACACTCCTGAGCCCTATCCCCTGTGCGATACACACTCCTGAGCCCTGTACCCTGTGCAATATACACTCCTGAGCCCTGCACCCTGTGCAATACACGCTCCTGAGCCCTGCACCTTGTGTGATACACACTCCTGAGCCCTATCCCCTGTGCGATACACACTCCTGAGCCCTGTACCCTGTGCAATACACACTCCTGAGCCCTGCACCCTGTGCAATACACACTCTTGAGACCTGCACCTTGTGTGATACACACTCCTGAGCCCTATCCCCTGTGCGATACACACTCCTGAACCCTGCACCTTGTGCAATATACACTCCTGAGCCCTTCCCACTCTGTGATACACACTCCCAAGCCTTTCCTCCTAGGCAATATACACTCCTGAGCCTTGCGCCCATGTGATACACACTCTTGAGCCCATCCCCCTCTGTGATACACACTCCTGAGCCTCTCCTCCTGTATATAACACACTCCTGAGTCCTTCCCCCTGTGTGATACATGCTCCTGAGCCCTGCATCCTGTACAATACCCACTCCTGAGCCCTGCACAATAAACAATCCTGAACCCTGTATGATATACACTGCTAAAGCCCTGCACCATGTGTGATACACAATCCTGAGCTCTGCACTGTGTGCATTACAGATTCCTGAGCCTTGTGTTCTGTACAGTACGTAGTTCTCAGCCCTGTGATCTGGGCGCTACATACAATGATGGATGGATGGATGGATCGACAGATGGACCGATAGATGGTTAGCTATATTACAGATAGATTGATCCAATGATGAATGGATGGACAGATAGATGGATAAGTATATTATACATAGATAGATCCAATGATAGATTAGATAGATAGATAGATAGATAGATAGATGGATAGATAGATACAGTCAGGTCCATAAATATTGGGACATTGACACAATTCTAATGTTTCTGGCTCTATACACCACCACAATGGATTTGAAATAAAAAAAACAAGATGTGCTTTAACTGCAGACTTTCAGCTTTAATTTGAGGGTATTTACATCCAAATCAGGTGAACGGTGTAGAAATTACAACAGTTTGTTTTTAAGGGACCAAAAGTAATGGGACAGATTAACAATCATAAATAAAACTTTCACTTTTTAATACTTGGTTGCAAATCCTTTGCAGTCAATTACAGCCTGAAGCCTGGAATGCATAGACATCACCAGACGCTGGGTTTCATCCCTGGTGATGCTCTGCCAGGCCTCTACTGCAACTGTCTTCAGTTCCTGCTTGTTCTTGGGGCATTTTACCTTCAGTTTTGTCTTCAGCAAGTGAATTGCATGCTCAATCGGATTCAGGTCAGGTGATTGACTTGGCCATTGCATAACATTCCACTTCTTTCCCTTAAATAACTCTTTGGTTGCTTTCGCAGTATGCTTCGGGTCATTGTCCATCTGCACTGTGAAGCGCCGTCCCATGAGTTCTGAAGCATTTGGCTGAATATGAGCAGATAATATTGCCCCAAACACTTCAGAATTCATCCTGCTGCTTTTGTCAGCAGTCACATCATCAATAAATACAAGAGAACCAGTTCCATTGGCAGCCATACATGCCCACGCCATGACACTACCACCACCATGCTTCACTGATGAGGTGGTATGCTTTGGATCATGAGCAGTTCCTTTCCTTCTCCATACTCTTCTCTTCCCATCACTCTGGTACAAGTTGATCTTGGTCTCATCTGTCCATAGGATGTTGTTCCAGAACTGTGAAGGCTTTTTTAGATGTTGTTTGGCAAACTCTAATCTGGCCTTCCTGTTTTTGAGGCTCACCAATGGTTTACATCTTGTGGTAAACCCTCTGTATTCACTCTGGTGAAGTCTTCTCTTGATTGTTGACTTTGACACACATACACCTACCCCTGGAGAGTGTTCTTGATCTGGCCAACTGTTGTGAAGGGTGTTTTCTTCACTAGGGAAAGAATTCTTCGGTCATCCACCACAGTTGTTTTCCGTGGTCTTCCAGTGTTGCTGAGCTCACCGATGCGTTTTTTCTTTCTTTTTAAGGATGTTCCAAACAGTTGATTTGGCCACACCTAATGTTTTTGCTATCTCTCTGATGGGTTTGTTTTGTTTTTTCAGCCTAATGATGGCTTGCTTCACTGATAGTGACAGCTCTTTGGATCTCATATTGAGAGCTGACAGCAACAGATTCCAAATGCAAATAGCACACTTGAAATGAACTCTGGACCTGAGCAGCCAATTGTCCCATTACTTTTGGTTCCTTAAAAAGTGGGAGGCACATATACAAACTGTTGTAATTCCTGCACCGTTCACCTGATTTAGATGTAAATGTCTTCAAATTAAAGCTGAAAGTCTGCAGTTAAAGCACATCTTGTTTGTTTCATTTCAAATCCATTGTGGTGGTGTATAGAGCCAAAAACATTAGAATTGTGTCGATGCCCCAATATTTATGGACCTGACTGTAGATCGATCGATCCAATGATGAATGGACGGACAGATAGATGGATAAGTATATTATAAATAGATAGATCCAATGATAGATAGATTAGATAGATAGAGGACTAGGAACTTTCTGTGCAGATCTGGGCCTAGGACAAACTATTACATTTGGTGTATGAAAAGCAGAGTTCAGACCTGTGGGCTCAGTGCAGTTCGGATGGTCGGCTCGGGGTCGGGGGGTCTATCTCCCGACAATACTTTTTTCTCAGCACTGCGCGGAGTACAGAACAGTCAGAACCTTATTCCAGGTTTTGTTTTATTTTTATTTTTTTCTGTTGAATCCAGAGAAACGTCTCCAATCCCCCCCAGAAAGGAACGACAATGGAGCCGCCTCCCTGCATAAGACAATTTCTTCCAGAATTGGAGTCCTTGAACGCGTTGGCGGCATCCAATAAAATGAGAGCATTTCCCCTCCTGCCCGGCGTTCATTATATGACACAATGAGAGCCATGTCGGAGTATTGTCTCATCTGAAGATCGCTCTTCCCTTACTGCTCGCAGGTGCTTCCTACCGCCTTCCGCTCTGCTAATGAGACGCGATCCCGGCAGAAGTCACTTGGACTCCGTTCTACAAAAACCTCTGATTAAAGGAGAACTCCGACCGAGACACCGAGACCAGAGGGAAACTGTTCCAGGATCACGTTCTGGGCACCGGATACATCTGTACGATCGGCTCTGCAGATCGAGCAATACGTCCGTACAGAGCGAGGATCCATAGATGGACGCTGACTGGCAGGACCACCAAGAGATATAAAGGAAAAAAATGCACCTCATCGAAGGATCAGGAAGGTGTAATAGGTTACATGTTCTTCTTGGTTTAGATACATTTTCAGATTGTAAGATACACTAGATTACCAAGTATTGGGACACGCACAAGAACTTTAATGGCATCCCAGTCTTAGTCTGTAGGGTTCAATATTGAGTTGGCCCACCCTTTGCAGCTATAACAGCTTCAACTCTTCTGGGAAGGCCGTCCACAAGGTTTAGGAGTGTCTATGGAATGTTTGACCATTCTTCCAAAAGTGCATTTGTGAAGTCAGACACTGATGTTGGATGAGAAGGCCTGGCATGCAGTCTCCACTCTAATTCATTCCAAAGGTGTTCTATCGGGTTGAGGTCAGGACTCTGTGTAGGCCAGTCAAGTTCCTCCACCCCAAACTCGCTCATCCATTTCTTTATGGACCTTGCTTTGTGCATTGGTCCAAATCATTTGGTGGAGGGGGGATTATGGTGTGGGGTTGTTTTTTAGGGGCTGGGCTTGGCCCCTTAGTTCCAGTGAAGGGAACTCTTAAGGCGTCAGCAGACCAAGATATTTTGGACAATTTCATGCTCCCAACTTTGTGGGAAGAGTTTGGGGATGGCCCCTTCCTGTTCCAACATGACTGCCCACCACTGCACAAAGCAAGGTCCATAAAGACATGGATGAGCGAGTTTGGGATGGAGGAACTTCTATCGGGTTGAGGTCAGGACTCTGTGCAAGTCAGTCAAGTTCCTCCACCACAAACTTGCATCAATAGGCCTAAAGCCGGCCATAGAGGATTTGATTTCCTTCCCTGCATCCACTGGTTGCAGGAAAGAAAAATCGCTTGATTCCTTCATCAACACAGTTAGGGCTCATGCACACAGGATGCTTTTACAGCTGCTGTTAGGGGGCATCTTGACTTTTTTTTCTTTTTACGCCCCTCCATGTTAGCCTATGTGTCCATGCACACAAACTTTCAGAGGCGTTTGGAGGCATAAGCGTTTAGGGGCAGTAGAATAAAATGACACTCTGTGCGTCCGGGAGCAGAGACAGATGAGCTGTAAAAGAGAAAAAATGCTAGTCAAGAAAAAGCGGCTAAAAGCGCGTTTTTGAACGCTGCTTTTTCCTGGCGGCAGCGCAGGCATTTTTTTAAACGTGCTGTGTGCAGGAGACCATAAGCTTTCAGTGGCATAAGCGTTTAGGGGCCGTAGAAAAAAAAACAACAGCCTGTGCATCCAGGAGCAGAGGCTGTTGAGCTGTAAAAACCAAAGATGCCCAAAAAACGCTGCTAAACGCTGTAACAAGCTTTTATCTGCGTTTGGCGTTTTTCCATTTATAGGGAGTGTTTTACTGTAAAACACCCAAAAAAAATTGTAGTGGGGCTGGCGTTTTTTTTTAAACGTCCTGAGGCCTCAATGTTAGATACTGTTAGCTTCCTGGCGGGGGGTGGGGGGCAGGCAGTGGCGGCTGGTGGGGTTGGTGGCGAACAACCAACCCCCTGGGCGGTCGGTGGCGCTGCACGAAAAAGAACACCCTCCCAGCGGCGTGGCACTAGCAAACCCCCCCCCCCACGCTGTCTGCCAGTAGGTCCTTTCACCATCTAAGTGGCGGGGTGCGGGCAGCTGCTCTGGTGTCCCCTCCAACAAGGGGGATGGGCCCCATTTGGGTGGCGAGGTGCGGGCAGAGGCTCCGGTGTCGCCTCCAGCACAGTGGACAGGCCCCATCGAGGTGGCGGGTGGCGAAGTGCGGGCAGGGGCACCCATGTCCCCTCTGGCACGGTGGTCAAGTCTCATCTAGATGGCGGGAGGTGAGGTGCAGTCAGAGGCTCCGGTGTCCCCTCCAGCACGGCGGGCCCCATCTAGGGGGCCGGTTGGCGAAAAATGGGCAGAGGCTCTGGTGTCCCCTCCAGCACTGCGGGCGGGCCCCATCTAGGCAGTGGGTGGCGAGGTGCGGGCAGAGGCTCCGGTGTCCCCTCCAGCACGGCGGGTGGGCCCCATCTAGGTGGCGGGTGGTGAGGTGCAGGCAGGGGCACCCATGTCCCCTCCAGCGTGGAGGGCTGGCCCCATCTAGGTGGCAGGAGGTGAGGTGTGGGCAGCGGCTCCAGTGTCTGTTCCTCCAGCAGCTTCCGCCGTGCGTCTCCACTCTCTTCCTCCTAAGCGTGAGGCATCCAATGGGATCGCCTGATATTTTGACCAATTGGGAAACAGGTCTCACCACCCGCTTCATGATTGGCAAGGAGGAAATTAGTGGGAAAATAGCAAATATTAATTCGCTATTGTCAAACAACTGTGTGGGCTTCGGGCACCCCGAGCCCACCCTATTTTGAAGCCTATCCGAGCCTCTGGCTATAATCACATGCTTCAAAAAAACACTCCCCCAAACCAGAGCAATAATTGTAAGGCTCTAATTCACAATTAACTTTAAAACTGATAACCTGTAAAGGCTTTCAAAGCCTCAGTGATTTTAGACATCAGATATCTATTTAATTATTTTATTCCATGGTTGTGCACAATTGTAAAACTTGACATGTACGGTATCTATGTACACACCGCAACCCGATCTTTAATATTTTACAAAACCATTGGGTATAATCTTGTGTTTGTTTGCAATAAAATTTGTTTCTATAAAATGCAAGATAAAAAATTACAGCTACCACCATTTTATTTCACAGGGTCTCTGCTTTTAGAAAATATATTATTGAGGGATTTACAGTCATTTTTAGCAAACAAAAAAAGAAATGTAAGTTTTAACATGTGTGCAAGCATTTTTTTTTTAATTCGCAGGGTAGCAAGTGGTTAGGTGACCCCGTTGGGTTGCCCAGTATGGGCTAATCACGGGTCAGGTTCACATTAAGCGAATTGAATCCATTGCTGGAAAAAAAAAACTTCCTGAGAATGCTCACAAGTCCATAAGTAATATTTTTCTTTGAAGATGTTTTCTTTTTACGCTCGCCTTTGGTTATCGGTGATTTGACGCAGCCTCAGCGGCGGCAGTTTCTTGACGAAAAAGGATTTGAGCAATTATTTCCAAGCGGGCCGACTACTCTTTACATCAGAGACTGACCCCCGGCCTCTGCGACAAGACCACTTCATAATTACACCGCATCCTGCAAAAGTTTTTGAAGATAACGTTGTCTTTACACGCCGGTAACAAGGAGCGGAGATGTATCCTCGCCGCGCTCTCTTCAGCGGCGCTGCGATATCATCTCCAGTGTTTAATGTTGGAGTGTCGGAGCGGATCATTTAGCAACAAATCCACTTTGCGCTTTTCTGGCGGCGACAGATCAGTGTAATGAATGGTGTAACCCTTCGTGTCTCTGCGGTACATCAAGGAGACACCGAGATACAGAAGACGGCATCAAATAAAACCGAGCGACGGGCTATCCTCACATGGATCATCAGAGTTACTTGGTTAAAGACGTTACCTGTTAAGGAAAATGTAAGGGGCAGTTCTAATTCATTGAAACCTATCCATTCACTAAAAACAAGTGACATCACTGAGAATGCAGCCTAACCATTCACTAGAGATCAGTGACATCACTGAGAATGCAGCCTATCCATTCACTAGAGATCAGTGACATCACTGAGAATGCAGCCTATCCATTCACTAGAGAGCGGTGACATGACTGAGAATGCAGCCTATCCATTCACTAGAGATCAGTGACATCACTGAGAATGTAGCCTATCCATTCACTAGAGACCGGTGACATCACTGAGAATGCAGCCTATCCATTCACTAGAGATCAGTGACAAGACTGAGAATGCAGCCTATCCATTCACTAGAGACCGGTGACATCACTGAGAATGCAGCCTATCCATTCACTAGAGACCGGTGACATCACTGAGAATGCAGCCTATCCATTCACTAGAGAGCGGTGACATCACTGAGAATGCAGCCTATCCATTCACTAGAGAGCAATGACATCATTGAGAATGTAGCCTATCCATTCACTAGAGAGTGGTGACATCACTGAGAATGCAGCCTATCCATTCACTAGAGAGCAGTGACATCACTGAAAATGAAGCCTATCTATTCACTATAGACCAGTGACATCACTGAGAATGCAGCCTATCCATTCACTAGAGAGCAGTGACATCACTAAGAATGCAGCCTATCCATTCACTAGAGAGTTATGACATCACTGAGAATGGAGCCTATCCATTCACTAGAGACCAGTGACATCACTGAGAATGGAGCCTATCCATTCACTAGAGAGCGGTGACATCACTGAGAATGCAACCTATCCATTCACTAGAGACCGGTGACATCACTGAGAATGCAGCCTATCCATTCACTAGAGACTGGTGACATCACTAAGAATGCAGCCTATCCATTCACTAGAGAGCGGTGACATCACTGAGAATGCAACCTATCCATTTACTAGAGACCGGTGACATCACTGAGAATGCAACCTATCCATTCACTAGAGACCGATGACATCACTGAGAATGCAGCCTATCCATTCACTAGAGACCGATGACATCACTGAGAATGGAGCTTATCCATTCACTATAGAGCGGTGACATCACTGAGAATGCAGCCTATCCATTCACTAGAGAGAGGTGACATCACTGAGAATGCAGCCTATCCATTCACTCGAGAGGGGTGACATCACTGAGAATGCAGCCTATCCATTCACTAGAGACCAGTGACATCACTGAGAATGCAGCCTATCCATTCACTAGAGACCAGTGACATCACAGAGAATGCAGCCTATCCATTCACTAGAGAGCGGTGACATCACTGAGAATGCAACCTATCCATTCACTAGAGACCAGTGACATCACTGAGAATGCAGCCTATCCATTCACTAGAGACCGGTGACATCACTGAGAATGTAGCCTATCAATTCACTAGAGACCGGTGACATCACTGAGAATGCAGCCTATCCATTCAATAGAGACCATTGACATCACTGAGAATGCAGCCTATCCATTCACTAGAGAGTTATGACATCACTGAGAATGGAGCCTATCCATTCACTAGAGACCAGTGACATCACTGAGAATGGAGCCTATCCATTCACTAGAGAGCGGTGACATCACTGAGAATGCAACCTATCCATTCACTAGAGACCGGTGACATCACTGAGAATGCAGCCTATCCATTCACTAGAGACCGGTGACATCACTAAGAATGCAGCCTATCTATTCACTAGAGAGCGGTGACATCACTGAGAATGCAACCTATCCATTTACTAGAGACCGGTGACATCACTGAGAATGCAACCTATCCATTCACTAGAGACCAGTGACATCACTGAGAATGGAGCCTATCCATTCACTAGAGAGCGATGACATCACTGAGAATGCAGCCTATCCATTCACTAGAGACCGATGACATCACTGAGAATGGAGCCTATCCATTTACTAGATAGCGGTGACATCACTGAAAATGCAGCCTATCCATTCACTCGAGAGGGGTGACATCACTGAGAATGCAGCCTATCCATTCACTAGAGACCAGTGACATCACTGAGAATGCAGCCTATCCATTCACTAGAGACCAGTGACATCACTGAGAATGCAGCCTATCCATTCACCTGAGAGTGGTGACATCACTGAGAATGGAGCCTATCCATTCACTAGAGACCAGTGACATCACTGAGAATGCAGCCTATCCATTCACCTGAGAGTGGTGACATCACTGAGAATGCAGCCTATCCATTCACTAGAGAGCGGTGACATCACAGAGAATGCAGCCTATCCATTCACTAGAGACCAGTGACATCACAGAGAATGCAGCCTATCCATTCACTAGAGAGCGGTGACATCACTGAGAATGCAGCCTATCCATTTACTAGAGAGCGGTGACATCACTGAGAATGCAACCTATCCATTCACTATAGACCAGTGACATCACTGAGAATGCAACCTATCCATTCACTAGAGACCGATGACATCACTGAGAATGTAGCCTATCCATTCACTAGAGACCGGTGACATCACTGAGAATGTAGCCTATCCATTCACTAGAGACCGGTGACATCACTGAGAATGCAGCCTATCCATTCACTAGAGACCGGCGACATCACTGAGAATGTAGCCTATCCATTCACTAGAGACCGGTGACATCACTGAGAATGTAGCCTATCCATTCACTAGAGACCGGTGACATCACTGAGAATGCAGCCTATCCATTCACTAGAGACCATTGACATCACTGAGAATGCAGCCTATCCATTCACTAGAGAGCGGTGACATCACTGAGAATGCAACCTATCCATTCACTAGAGAGCGGTGACATCACTGAGAATGCAGCCTATCCATTCACTAGAGAGCGGTGACATCACTGAGAATGCAACCTATCCATTCACTATAGACTGGTGACATCACTGAGAATGCAGCCTATACATTCACTAGAGAGCGGTGACATCACTGAGAATGCAGCCTATCCATGCACTAGAGACCAGTGACATCACAGAGAATGCAGCCTATCCATTAACTAGAGACCAGTGACATCACTGAGAATGCAGCCTATCCCTTCACTAGAGACTGGTGACATCACTGAGAATGCAGCCTATCCATTCACTAGAGACCGGTGACATCACTGAGAATGCAGCCTATCCATTTACTAGAGACCAGTGACATCACTGAGAATGCAGCCTATCCCTTCACTAGAGACTGGTGACATCACTGAGAATGCAGCCTATCCCTTCACTAGAGACCAGTGACATCACTGAGAATGCAGCCTATCCATTTACTAGAGACCTGTGACATCACTGAGAATGTAGCTTATCCATTTACTAGAGACCAGTGACATCACTGAGAATGCATCCTATCCACTTACAAGAGACCAGTGACATTACTGAGAATGCAGCCTATCCATTTACTAGAGACCTGTGACATCACTGAGAACGCAACCTATCCATTCACTAGAGAGTGGTGACATCACTGAGAATGCAGCCTATACATTTACTAGAGTGCGATGACATCACTGAGAATGCAGCCTATCCATTCACTAGAGTGCGATGACATCACTGAGAATGCAGCCTATCCCTTCACTAGAGACCAGTGACATCACTGAGAATGCAGCCTATCCATTTACTAGAGACCTGTGACATCACTGAGAATGTAGCTTATCCATTTACTAGAGACCAGTGACATCACTGAGAATGCATCCTATCCACTTACAAGAGACCAGTGACATTACTGAGAATGCAGCCTATCCATTTACTAGAGACCTGTGACATCACTGAGAACGCAACCTATCCATTCACTAGAGAGTGGTGACATCACTGAGAATGCAGCCTATACATTTACTAGAGTGCGATGACATCACTGAGAATGCAGCCTATCCATTCACTAGAGTGCGATGACATCACTGAGAATGCAGCCTATCCCTTCACTAGAGACCAGTGACATCACTGAGAATGCAGCCTATCCATTTACTAGAGACCTGTGACATCACTGAGAATGTAGCTTATCCATTTACTAGAGACCAGTGACATCACTGAGAATGCATCCTATCCACTTACAAGAGACCAGTGACATTACTGAGAATGCAGCCTATCCATTTACTAGAGACCTGTGACATCACTGAGAACGCAGCCTATCCATTCACTAGAGAGTGGTGACATCACTGAGAATGCAGCCTATACATTTACTAGAGTGCGATGACATCACTGAGAACGCAGCCTATCCATTCACTGAGAACGCAGCCTGTCCATTCAGTAAAGACGTACAATACAAACTTTAATATGAAGAAGCGAAAAGGTAAAAAAAAAGAGCTTGGAACTTGAAAATAATTGAATATATAACAAATAATAAAGTCATTACACTTTGAAGCAGCCCAGCTACAAGACAGATGTACTGTATCACCATTGTTAAATTGAGGTGAAAATGAAAAGAGAAATTGCTCAGACCGACCTCATGACAGGTGAATGTCAGAAATTAGATTTGATATGGAAAAAAAAGAAATAAAAATAAAAAATAAAAAAATCACAAAATCTTCATTTTGCGCTCACTAAATGGATCTTGTGGCCTCGAGTTCTCCTAAACAACCACTGATGGGAATCAGCAGCTGGGAATTTCAATACTCCAAATTATCAGGACCCCCCAATCTCCAGCTCCAGAGCATCAGTCATTTCACAGAGGCCTCCTGAAGGGCTCCTGGTGTGGGCCAAGCCCTCAGCTTCCCGACTCTCATCCTGACAAAAGACCGAAAAAAGAGGAACAGCATGGAGGAGCCAAACCCCGACTCCATCAAAGCAACGCAAGACTCCAGCAGAAGTTCCGGAGGGTTGAAGTCACTGCAGGGAATTGGGGTGATGGATGGTTTTAGACCTCAAGGGCCAGGTTAACCCCTTTGTAGGCACAATCTGCATTGTATAGGGGTTACATCGCCAAGCGAGATCCTTCTTTACCTTGACCATCCCAAAGGGTATAAAACAAAAGTGTGTGTTGAAAACAGAAAGGTTTTTTAATCGTTTCATTAGCATGTTTATGAGGATTTTAAAGAAGGAACCGAGGGATGATAAAAATAAGCAAATTAAACTTAAGCTTTGGAGACCTGACAGGGTCTCTTGAAAGCGTCCCACTGCATATCACTTCTATCAGCCACCATATTGGTTTCTCTTTTAGGAAACAGTCACTCAACTATCTACAATGGTCTGTGAACCTACACTGGCCAATCAGATCCTCCTCTTCTATCGCCTTCACTAAAAACGTAGCAGCTCATTGGCCATCATTGTCCAACATGGAGGCCGTTTCTCCTTCAGACGTATGAGTCATACCTGTTGTTACATCATTTTTACATTTGATTTCCTTTTTTCATGCACTCACTTCATCGAGTTATCACATTTCTGAGTATAACAATTCCATGCAACTGGAACAGGAAGCTGGGAGAGAGCCAACCCATTGGAGGAAATACCTCGCAGGAGCATTTTACTGGAGTTTGACCTTTAGAGAAAATCTGATCTCCTCTACCCAACATCTCAGGTCCAGTACAGGACTTATCCCATGGTGACCGTCATCAGAGAATAACATTTGTTATGTAAGAGGGAGCCCACAGACCCTGGGCGGGGATCAGCAAATAGAACTCTATAATGTCCAGCCCGGCCCAAATTGAACAAGCTGACATTAGAAGCTGATTGGCTGCACCAGATTCTGTGTGTTCTGGTTGAGTAAATCTCCCCCATTGTACTGTATATGTAATCTGTACAGAGTAAAGGATACAATGTATAGTAATTGTATGGAGTAAAAGATACAATGTATAGTAATTGCAGTAAAGGATACAATGTATACTAACTGCATGGAGTAAAGGATACAATGTATAGTAATTGTATGGAGTAAAGGATACAATGTATAGTAATTGTATGGAGTAAAGGATACAATGTATAGTAACTGTAAGCAGTAAAGGATACAATGTATAGTAACTGTATGGAGTAAAGGATACAATGTATAGTAACTGTAAGCAGTAAAGGATACAATGTATAGTAACTGTATGGAGTAAAGGATACAATGTATAGTAATTGTATGGAGTAAAGGATACGATGTATACTAACTGTATGGAGTAAAGGATACAATGTATAGTAACTGTATGGAGTAAAGGATACAATGTATAGTAACTGTATGGAGTAAAGGATACAATGTATAGTAACTGTATGCAGTAAAGGATACAATGTATAGTAACTGTATGGAGTAAAGGATACAATGTATAGTAATTGCAGTAAAGGATACAATGTATACTAACTGCATGGAGTAAAGGATACAATGTATAGTAATTGTATGGAGTAAAGGATACGATGTATAGTAACTGTATGGAGTAAAGGATACAATGTATAGTAACTGTATGGAGTAAAGGATACAATGTATAGTAACTGTATGGAGTAAAGGATACAATGTATAGTAACTGTATGCAGTAAAGGATACAATGTATAGTAACTGTATGCAGTAAAGGATACAATGTATAGTAACTGTATGGAGTAAAGGATACACTGTATAGTAACTATATAGAGTAAAGGATACAATGTATAATAACTGTATGGAGTAAAGGATACAATGTATAGTAACTGTATGGAGTAAAGGATACAATGTATAGTAACTATATAGAGTAAAGGATACAATGTATAATAACTCTATGGAGTAAAGGATACAATGTATAGTAACTATATAGAGTAAAGGATACAATGTATAATAACTGTATGGAGTAAAGGATACAATGTATAGTAACTATGGAGTAAAGGATACAATGTATAGTAACTATGGAGTAAAGGATACAATGTATATGGAGTAGCGAAGTAAAGGATGCAATGTTCATCACCAGCTGGTTTGGTCGGCCAACTTTTGCCATGCACACAATGAGATGGACTGATGCATTTTAGCGATGACGCTCTGTGTTGGATGTACAAAACCTCCATCTGACTATTAAACTTGAGGTAAAGCTATAAAGAATTAAGAAAAAATCAATTCTTTTTGTGTTCTACAGCAAAAAAATGAGGACGACCCTTCAACAAACTGTCAGAGCAGCCAAGACTCCCCCTTCTCACACTTTACTAAAGATCACAAAAAATGTCTCTAGTTTGATAACTATGCAATTAAAAGCATTTTGTTATATCAGTTTAACAAGTGCAAAAATGGATCTGTTGATCCTGCCAGAAATCTTGTCAGCTGGTAATTTCCCCCTCACTCTGTGCTGACTTCTCAATTAAGCACTTATCAACATTATGGTCCCAGTTCCCAGGACACTGTTAACCTCACCCATGGTCTGCCTTCAGCACACCCACATTTCCAGTTAGCACGCCCTAATCATGCCAACTTCACGGTTGTTCCACCCAGACCCTGCTATAAATATGCAAGGACTGCCTGCCTCTAAAAATGGGGGGACTGCCCATCATATCACCATTATGAATTGGTCCCATCTAGACCCCACCTCTAAATATACACCTCCTTAATGGGTTGGTCCCATCCAGACCTCACCTCTAAATATGTAGGAACTGCCCATCACATCAACTTTATGGGTTGGTCCTATTCAGACCTCACCTCTAAATATGTAGGAACTGCAAATCACAATCCAGTTATTGGTTTGGGTCATCCAGACCACACCTCCAAATACGAAGGAACTGCCCATCCCACCTACTTTATGGGTTGGTCCTATCCAGACCCCACCTCTAAATATGTAAGGACCACTTGCTTATTAAAAAAAATGTGGAGACTGACAAACACCCCCCCGTTATTGGTTGGTCTCATCTGATATGTGTGGACTGTGCCCATAACACCCCCATTTGGGGTTGGTCCCATCCAGACCCCACCTCTAAATATGCAAGGACCACCTGCTTATGAAAAAAATGTGGAGACTACCCATCACATCAACGTTACTGGTTGGTTCCACCCAGATCCCACCTCCAAATATGCAGGGACTGCCAATCACACCCCCATTTTGGGTTTGTCCCATCCAGACCCCACCTCTAAATATGCAGAGACTGTCAATCACAGCTCCTTTATGGGTTGATCCCATTCAGACCCCATCTCCAGATATTCAGGAACTGCCCATGACACCCCCGTTATTGGTTGGTCCCATCCAGACCCCACCTCTAAATATTTAGGGACCAACTCCCTTAAAAAAAAATATATATATGTGGGGACTGCTCATAACACCCCCAATTTTGGTTAGTCTCAACGAAACCCCACCTCTAAGTATAGAAGGATCGCCTGCCTCTAAAAAGTGTGGGGACCCCCGATCACAACCGCTTTATGAGTTGATCCCACCCAGACCCCACCTTTACATATACAGGAGATGCCCACTTGCTACCCCAAGCACCCTAATAATGGCTGTGCACCAACTCAAATAAACCCGATGCTGTGATCCCAGGACAGAGCTCAGGCACAGCATTGGCAGGACAAACTGTCACAGCAAATACAGGACAATTGGCATCTATGCAGCTACATTTTTTCCAGTTCTACGGACTATAAAACACCCCCTCCCAAAAGATGGAGATAAAAGGGGGAGGTGTTTTGTAGTCCTTGGGTGACAACGCCACTACTCTTTAAATACAGCGCAGTGAGCACTAGAAGTAAAAAACACATTTTTTCTATGTGGCATGCGATTTGCCCATTTTCTTTTCTTTTGATTATTATTCCTAAAGTCCACTGTGTTATTTTTAACCGTTTGCTACTTTGTCTCATGATGATTTTTTCATCAAAACGTTCAATTCCAACAAAAATGTTGCATTTATGTGGAATCCTAATCTCTCCCAGGAGATAGTCTTTTAGCTTCTAAAAGCTTTTATTTAACCTACGTTGCTATTTCGTCTCTACCTGGAATGGCCGCCATCGCCGTCTCTCCTCACAGAAACTCACAATTATCGCCATTCGGCGGCTAACGGCACTTTAGGGAGCAAAAACCGGCGTGCTGAATATCCAGAGAAGAAGTTTTATACACAAAAACACAGCAAATGTGATAGAACATAATTCATTACATTCAGAGGATTCCCTTCGGTAGGACTTTACTGAGCTAAAAAAAAAAGTTACAAAAAATTCATCAAATTTCCGGATGTTTTATCCTTTAGTAGAGGGGTCTCCAAACTCCGGCCCGAGGGCCACTTCTGCCCTGTTACAAGATTTTAGGGGGGCGGGGGGACTCTGATAGGGACCCAGATCTAAGGGGGGACCCTGATGTAAGGGGGACTCCTAAGGCAGACTCTGATGTAAGGG